>JANTPM010000004.1:8160166-8177514 GCA_025434745.1 Erythroxylum divaricatum | reverse complement strand
TGATGCAATTAAAAGCATTAAATCTTTCTTGATTTGAACAAAACAATGAGTAACTTATTTACTCTATTATAAACATGTACCCACTTTGAATTCCTTGCTTATATCTTGCTTAAGAATGAGTTTCCTCTTGCTACTCTTGCCTCACTTAGTTTCCTTAACCAAATAACCAAGATTCCAATCAAATTGGTGTATAAATCGGAAAGTCATACTTTAACAATTCAAACTATAACTAAAGCTGAAACAAAAATTCTATGCTTAATTTCCATCCAAATTTTGACATTCTTCAAGACTGATTCAGAACTTCATTTCTTCATAAAAAGTGTAGATCTATGTCTCTAATTTACAAAGCATTAAAAATCACGTTATTTGGAAATCTACATCAAAAGATATACCCAAAATACCAAAACATGTCGTTGCAAGAAATTGGTCACTCGCCGCGGCAGAAGGAAGCTCTCCGTGGCGAGAAAACTGGAGCGCGCCGCGGCGAGGGCATGGGCACGCCGCGGCGAACGAGCCCAGAAACCTCCCGTAACTTGTTTTTCTCACTTTCTTCAACCCTAATCCTCCCATCCTTCAATTCTAACACATCTAAACCCTAAATCATGACTTAAACTTCATTTCTAAGCTCATTACAAACTTAAAAACAAACACAAACACAACATGATCATCAACCCTAAGAGATTTAACCACTTTTCCATAAACTTCTCCACAACCGAAACCTACACATTCTAAGCTATATTAGGGTTTCATCCAACCAAAACAAGAAGAAAAAGAGCTTAACTTACTTGATGATGCTTTGATTCCTTCAAAATCTTCAAACCTAGCTTTCCTCTTTTTCTCTTCTTCTTCCTCTCTTCCACGACACTCTCTTCTTTCCCTCTTCTTTTTATTTTTCTTCTTCTATTTTCTTTCACTTAAGCCTAAAAGAATGAGCAAGGACTATAATGCCCCTCTATGCAAGCCTTAAACCTCTCACCCTTAAGTGATCTTCCATGTTTGCCCTTATACACTTTTACTTCTTCATTTTTCACTTACACCATACTATACTCTAATTTAATCTTAATTTTCCACTAACACTTCCAATAAAATCAACTATGCAATAAATCATATCATCAACATAATTCATGCTTAATAACATCAAATAAAGAAAAATTTGGGGCCCAACAATAGAACAAGATGTAGCTATGACTCAAGAAGATCGTTCATGAAGACGATAAAGAAAAGCTTAAATGTACAACCTTTAAAGGAAAGATTAACTTAAGAACAAAAAAAGATCAAGGCACATGAATATTATTATATATTTTATAATGTTTATTGTAATTTAATTTAGTCACTTTGAGAATCTTAAAGACCCACCATGTATAAATATTCTATCTTACTTTAGTACATAAGTCTTTTCATTAGTCAATAGATATTTAAGCTTTTGTTTTTAAAAGAAAAGTCTTTTGATCTTTTAAACACTTGTTAGGTGATATTTTTAAAGTTATTTTTATTATAATTTCATTCAAAAATTAGTTTTGAGCTTTTAAAGATCTTAAAATCATGATTTTAAGTGATTACTCAACAAATGTAGGTTAAATATGTAATAGGTTGATTGGTAACACATAAGTCGACCAGTGATGTGGTTGACCAATATCTCTTAAAAGGATTACATTTGTCAACTAATATGCCCTAATGATCGACCAATATGCAAAGATTAGTGAATATTATGCGTTAAATGCATATTAGTTAACCAAAATGATATACTAGTCGACCAATATGCCATAACTACTTTTGGCTCCTACTATTTGGAGTCTTAAAACCCTATAAATACAATTTTTCTCTTGGGTTCTTGCATGGAAATTTATTTATCTTATACATATATTTCTAAGTGTTTATTAATTATTTAAGCATTCATTATCTCATATTTTAGTGACTGAGGCTCTTCGGTTTTATTAAAGTGATAAAGTGTGATATTTTTAAGTTGTAAGCTTTTAGTAGGGTTTTGTTCATTATACTTAAGGGTTTTCTAAGTGACATTGAAGTTTCTATCATATTTAAAGAAGATTGTATAAAAGTTTCTCTTTCTCACTAAAATATTGTATAGAGGTTATTCTTCTCCTTAAAAGAAGAGTTATAGTGGGATTCCAAAAAGAGCCTTAAGTGTGGACATAGATAAAGTTATTTATCGAACCAATATAAATTGATTTGCATCTCTTTTTCCTTACCCCTTTTTTATATTATTGCTCGAGGTTATTATTGAAATTTATTATTTTATATCATATATTCATCTTTTACAAATTATCCTCATTAACAAACTAAGTAATATTTTGTTTAAAATTTACCAACACCCAATTTAAACCCCCTATATAGCATATTGAGGAGTACCATTATTATCAACTAAGGGGGATAAAAAATTATAGAGCCCTCGTTTATATGGAAATGGTTACTTTTATTAAAACACATCTTATTTTGTGCATTAAGAAGAAATGAATTCAATAAAGTCTTTATATATGAAATAACTTAAGAAATTTAGCATACATTATAAATTATGCTTAAGGATACAAATTAAGTTAAGCAACACAAAGTTAGCATATTAAACCCACAAATATGAATTATTTCAACTGAAGTATGATGAGATATTTCTAGCATATATACTAATGTTCTCAAATGTCTTATAAAGACCAATAGTAATCTCGAAATGGTAAAAATGTTACTTAGGTCACTTCTGAGGATATGGAAAGCCAAAGTAATAGTTCTATAAGAAGCCAAATACCATTGAAGGAGCTCATATTGGATCTCTCCTCATATATGAAATGTGAATTAAAGAGATAGAATAAGAAACAATGCTTCTTAAAAAAGACTTAAAATTCAAAGCCTCAAGGGAGGAATCAAATGAAGAAGATACATCTATGGGTGGAAGTTATGATGAAGATTTCACCTTTATCTGTAGAAAATTTAAGTTGTCTTTAAATAGAAATAATTTCTCTAAAATAAAGAACTTTAAGGAAGATAAAGGTGATTTAAACCATAAATCTTTGAATCTAGAAAATTTATCCACATGATGTTATAATATCTTATACTCAAAGATCGAACAAAGTATGACAAAAATGATAAGAAGGAGAATAAGGAAAAAAATAAGAGAAAGTACTTAAAGTCATAACTTAAGATGACACAAGTGAATATGAGAATGATCATTTGGAAGAGAGATAGCTCACATATGCTTTACAACTTAGGAAGATGATGAGGTAATAAATGACTCTAATTCATACTATAGTAATAATGATTTGACATACAATGAACTAGTTGAAAGTATAGAAATCATGGGTTAAGAAAAAGAAGAAATTACCTTCCAAACTTAAGGAAGTTCAAAAATAGTTGGATGCATGCATGGATAAGAATAAAAAGATAAAAAGTGAATTACATATTAAAGCATATAAACATATGATTAATAATCATACATTAGATGCATTAAAGCATGAAAATGAGATATTGAAAAAGAAAATCAATATTCTCAAGGATTCATTATCCAAATTCACTAATGGGAGTAAAAAACAAAAAAAACATGCTAGGAGCTTAAAAGAATTCCAATAATAGGCAGGTGATTGGGGTGCACCCAACGCCAAGACTATAATTGTTAAGGGAGAAATATACATAGTAAAAAGCCTCTACCTAAGAAAATAAATATGATACATATATATCTAAAAAAATACATGCACATAAGATATACACTATATATAGGTACACACAAACACACACACCCCTTTAGGCATAATGTTCAATACTCACAAGGGAAGAATAAACATAGCTTCTATACTAACAAGCAGACCTACTAATATTGCTTTAAGCCTCAAATAAGTATACATCAAGCTTATATTCATAGTAGGTATCACACATATAATCATGGTAGCTCGTTTCACTACCCTAGGAAATCATATGACATTTTTAATATCCAAAAGAGGATATTTCATTTTATATAAACGCATGAAATTTCGAGCAATGCATTTATGTATTAACACTATAAGGTTAACCTTTAAGATATTGTATCTCCTAAAATAAAGAATGATAAGCAAACCTTGATATTACGGGTTAAAAGAAGAAGGAAACTAACAATCAAAGGACCAAGTTTATTTGGGTTGCTTAAAACAAAGCGATGGACTTGTTTTATAGAAAAGGAATATAAGGTGTAAGAATAGTGAATAATCAAGGCAAATTTTTCTTGGTTATCATCACAAAGCATAAAGAGTATTTAATAGGAATACTATTATTATTAAAGAGTTTATATGTGTTAGTTTTAATATAACTACTTTGCCATTAAAAAAGTCTTAAAGAAGTTGATGTAAGGTATGCAAAAATCAGGTTTTAAAAAGAACAAGAATGATCGCCAAGACTTTTTAAAGAAAGAAATTGTTAAATTAAGTGAGGGAGATAAGAAGAATGGAATGCTGCCAAACTGAGTATAAATCCTTGGTGATGATTATTAAATGTGCACTATTAATAAGGTATTTCTAATTTTTTTAAAAGTAGAATAGCGAGGACCTTGGTACTTAGACTTAAATATTATGTGAAAATTGGGATATTGAGTTGGAATTTGTTGATATTCTACACCAATTAGCCAATGGTTTCACTAAACCAATGAATGAGAGTAGATTTTTCATAATTAGAAAAGTTTTGGGTACAATTGATAAAAATTATATTTGGTAAGGATCCTTTATATGTTTTAATTCATTCCAAATTGATATTTAGTTAATTGATTGTGTGATAAAACACATTAGTGTTGTAAATTATATGATTAATAGCGAGTTAATTTTGTAATAAATAAAAAAATTAATGTTTTATTTCTTTTAATAGTTTTTATTAGCATTATAAAATTATGCAAAATTTAGAATATGCTATAAAAATAATATTATTGAAACTATTCAAATGCAAGATTCCACAATATAATTCTGAAAATGCTACTTAGAAATCACCTATTTTACATTGATTAAAATACAAAACATAGACATGTAGATACCTTTAATTATCAGGTGTCGATCACGAAGTTAGTCTGGAATTGTATCCATTGTACATTGTTTGTGTAAGATGTAATAATTAATTCCTGTACAAAAGAAACTGTGGTTGATTGTAGCCATGATGGTGGATCTAACATAGATTTGCTACTGATCCTAACAGGATGAAAGGATCCAATCATGGTTACGATTTGTGGTGGGTTTACGAATTTCCATACAAACTTGCACGTAAAGTGTAACGTACTTCTTTTGTTTATTTGCCCTAATTATTTTTTGTTGTGAATAAAGTACCTCAATTTGTAAAAGTAACTGATTTTTGCAAGTTCTTTTAAAGTAATGATTTTGCATAACATTTTATACCTAAAATTGAAGGCAATCGGCCATAATCCGTATTAGCCATTAGACTAGCAGCCTACACAATTGGTAAGACTGTATTCATATCAATTTTATGATATTTAGTTGTTTTGTATGGTAAAAGATAATATGGCAACATCATTTTATGTACTGTTCAATCTACTTCCAAAGGCCCCATTTGGTTGTTGGCTGATTAGCTATTTTTTAACTGATTGACCAAAATCAACTGATTGATTTTATCAAAAAGTTATTTAATTTGTTTGGTTATAAGTTAGTTGGGTTGACTTATTCAACCCAACCAGGTGATTTTTTAGAAGTTCCTCTGTAGGAGTGTTTATGGCAATCAGCTGATAACCCTTTACTTTAATGTCTATTTTGCCCATACTTTTGTCCTTACTCATTACTGTCTCATTTCTCATTTTCTCTAGATTCTTCTTCCTTCCCTTGGCTCTTACTTTGCATCTCTCACAACTCTCACATCTTAACCAAATCAGTTGTCAGTTTACAGATATGTGTAGCTTGCATGAGAATCAGAACGGTGCTCTTTTGTTCCTCTTTTCTTGCTTTCATTTTCCTTTGTATTTTACACCTTTCTTTCTTTTCATTCAAATGTACATTTAGGGTTGTCGATCAAACTTAATGGGTTGGTTACTTTTACACCAAACAAGACTTCATAAAAGCCTCTTCTCTCTGACTCTATCCCACGGCGGTGATTGACAATGGTGACTTAACCAAGGCTTGTTTTCAGGTTCTTGATCGGAAAAATAACCTTAACCCTCTTCTCTTTTCCTTCCCTTCTCTCTATTTGAACGTGTAATTGTATGTTTATTGTGAGGGCATGCTTGGTTCTTGAAAAGTCGTTAACTTGGTTATTGATTCGAGGGTTTTTTTTGGATGAAAGTTAACTACTTGATTAAAAGTCCATGATTAAAAGAGATTAGGAGTGGCTTCGTGTTTTTCTTTTATGGCTTGCTTATTTTGAACTCTGAAGCTTATGAGAAACTAGGCCTAGTTCTTAAAATTGCGTCTTTACATTGGCGGCATAATATTGAAGTTATTTAGGGTAACAGATGGGCTTAAATTGGTGGAATGAGTTGGAGGTTGCTCTAAAATTGTCCTAGGAGTGCTGATGGTTTGGTATTAATACTATTGTTTGAATACCAATTTGTATCCATTCATAGCCTTCTTTGTTTCCTTTCTTTTCAATACTTTTGAATATTACTTTTCTTCTTCGCTTCAATTGTTATTTTGTGCATTTGTTGTTCTTTATGTTGCTTAGATACCTAAAGAATGCTTGGGGTATCTGAAATTTAAGTACCTTCAGTGGAGATATTACAAATATAGGTAGATCAGTTCTAATACCCTTTATAAAAATTGTATTTAGAGCCTTATTTTCCTCTTCTTTTGTTAGAACAACTAAAAAATTGAGGTTGTCATTTTGATGATAAGCATTGATGACCCTATCTTACTAACTCTCAAGATTATGTTTCCAAAGGGGAAAAAAAAAAAGAAAAGCATAACATCTCCTTTTTCTGGGTAAGCTTAATTCTTTGTTTTAGTTTTGTTGGCCTTATGATCTGTCTTTGATGAGATTGTTGGGCCACCAACATTTTGAAATTAAGGTTAGAAGAGAAGATTTCTTCAAAAGGTTATATAGTTTGAAAGTTATGCATATTTTCCTTCTTTTGTATCTGTTTGAAACGAATACAACCTTACATGCTACAGATGTGCTTTAATTTTCAAACACATCGGTGAGGTTAAACAATTATTGGGTTTTCCATGCAAAGTACTTAGTTTCCTCTGGTATGTTATTCTTGTACCACCTTGTTGCTTGTTTCTTTACGTTGCGTCTATGCTGACTCCAATTCTACTTTCGCTTAAACAATTTATGCAGCAAATGATACATAGTTGTTGTTTTCATGATTTTGCAAGTTAGGTCTGGGTAAAGTGGGAGCAGAAATACTTGTCCACTCACCTCAACCTAACAAATAACTTATCCTACAATCTTTCTTTGAAACTATTTGTTGATTTCACAAGTTATCTAGTTGTAAATCTATTGTAACTATCTGTCCATTATAATTATCTAGTTTATCTTACAAACTATCTAGTTGTAATTATCTATTGATTTAACGGAACATCAATGCCCACAGTTCCTCTTTAGGACCAGTCTGAAACTAAGTATGAGATTTAATGAAAGCATATCTAAGATAGATGTTTCACTCTGATAGTAGTTGAGATATAAATAGATTTGTTGTAGTTGAACAGTGAAGTATGTTGTAAAAAGTTGCATTAATTTCGTAGGGGCTGTAGCTATTCTTTTTATTTATTGCATTTTACTCCATTTATTACTCACAACTGCCTAGTGTCTCTTTTTCACCTTTAAAATGGAAAAGCTCAACACAATTGTTAGTTGTTAGTCTTTACAACTTACTTTTTCTAGTCATCAAGTTCTTTGGAATCATCAAACTGGGAAAAATACTTCACTTTCTCCCATATATAAGGTACAAGCTACTTTTATTTAGTGTTATTGCTTAGTTGTTAGTCTTCATAACTTGATTTTTTCTAGTCATCAGGTTCTTCGGAGTCGTCAAGCTGGGCAAAATACTTCACTTTCTCCCATATATAACGTACAAATTGCTTTTATTTAGTGTTATTGCTTAGTTGTTAATCTTTACAACTTGCTTTTTTCCAATCATCAAGTTCTTCAGAATCATCAAGCTGGGCAAAATACTTTACTTTCTCCCATATACAAAGTGCATATTGCTTTTATTTAGTGTTATTGCTTTTTCAGGAAATATATCTTATTATTCTTGCAAGAGTGACATAACATGCGATGTTTTGTGGCCTGTTTTTGTTCCACTAATCATGCAGGGTCTTAACAGGTTGTAAAGACCGATAGTCTTAACATGTTATGTTTTGTGGCCTGTTTTTGATAGTGTGAAGATTGAAAGAAGAAATAAAAATTAAAGGAAAAAAGTGCTTATGTGTAATAGTAATGTCTGTAATCATAACCCTTCTCTATAAATTTATGTTTATGAAATACTATAGAAATGTTGTACCATTATTACGTTTTTGTACCATTATTACAAAAAGTTATAAATTTATGTTTATAAAATGCTATAAAAATTTATGTTTGTTTATATTTATCATTTTCTAATATTATTTACTACTGAATTTTTTTCTTAAACCCTTATGGTATTTACAAATTCTTTGCTTAATGTGCGGCATGTACATGTGAGTAGATAATGGGGGTTTGATAAAGGGTCGGAGCAATAATCAAATTAGAGTTTGGATTTGATTTACGTATAAGCATCATAAAAAATTAGGATGGTATTAACCTGAAAATCAATATTCTAATATTATTTAATTATTTAATAGTTCTTTTGTTACCAAAATGTTAGTATTTTCTTAAATTATTATATATAAACAAACAATAATTTAAAACAAAAATATTTAATAAATTTATTTATTCACAATAAATATGCAATTTTAAAAAGAAATGTTCGCACTAATTTTTTATATTTTAACGCACACTCGTGTTTCTAAAATGCTATCTTAAACTAATCAAATTTAGTGAATAGAAAAATATCATTATTTTTTATAATGGCCTTGTTAATTTAGAACTCTCTCCTATCATTCCACCAAAACCTAACTTGCAACTATTTTGCTTTATCCCTAACTCTCTCTTTTCTCTCTTTTTTATTTTCTCTCTAACTTGTAATCATTTTGTTTTATCCGTAACTTCCTAACTTGCAACCATTTTGTTTTATCCCTAATTCTCTTATTTTTATTTTCATGTTTTATCCTTAACTCTCTCTTTTCTCTCTTTTTTATTTTCATGTTTACCTTTTTATAATATTATTTAATTATTTAATTGTTGTTTTGTTAACAAAAGAAGTATAATTTTCTTAAATTATTATATATAAACAAATAGTAATTTATTAAAAATGTTTTCATAATATAATATTTTAAATAAAAATATATTACAATTTTATAGATTTTTTGAATAATATTGACAAGTGAATTCTATTACTCTTTTTAAATTAAGAGATAAAATAAATTTAATTAAGTAATTAATAAAAATATTATGATGATAAAAAGTAATTATATATTTATTTTGTTGAACTAGTATACTTCAAGCTAATAAAACTAATTAAGTAGTGAAATCAATTGCAAATTGATTAACTAACATATATTCTTTACATCTTATATGATTAGATGGCATCATCTAAAAAAGGAAAAAAAAGGAGGAAGTCAAGGGGGAATGATATAGGTAGGATTCGTTGGCCAAAAGAAACTCTTCTTATCTTTTGTGACATTTGTAACCAACATATTGAAAGGAGTAAGGGAAAACGCGGTGGAGTTATTGGTCGAAGGTTATCGTGGAAAAAGGTGGAGGAAGAGTTTTACAAAGCAACCAACTTATCTTGGGATAAAACTAAGCTTAAAAATAAGTTTGATTGGATGAGAACTAGATGGAGTATTTGGAAACAATTGAAAGGAAAAGAAACGGGATTAAGATAGGATTATGACAAAGGAACAATTGTTGCTAGTTAGGAGTGGTGGACTTTGAAGATTAAGGTTATCCCCTTTTCTCCAATTTAAATTAATTTCCTTTACTCTAATGGTAAATAGTTAGTTAAAAATAAGTTATTTAATTTTTTTGTTGGAGAACATCAATTTTAAAACATTTAAAGAGGAACGACTTGAACCTGAGCTTGAATGTAAGTTGGATCAACTTTTTGGATGTTTGGCTCGAGAAGAGACTACATTTTGTCCTATGGCTGACCCTCCACAAGGACAATGAGAAGTTGAGGAAGTATATATTCCTTCTCCACCTGCTAGTCATAATGCTCATGATCAATTGTCAACCTATCATGATCATGAAAATATAGAAAAGATTAGTGGTCTAAACAATTGGGAAGAAGTGTGGAGAGAATCTACCCCTACCCCTCAAACTACACATAAAGAAGGGAGTGAGAGAAGAAGACGCAAAAAGGTTTTAGAGGGTGATAGTTCACAAAGTAACAAGAGTGCAAGAACTGATTCCACTAAAAGGGCAGGAAGATCTGCTGCAATGTATGAGAGGCTTGATGGTGTGATGCAATTGATTGAAGAGAGGTAGAGTGTAACAATGGAGATGAATAGATCCATAAAGAAAATGTTGGCTATGATGAATATTGGTGTATCACAAAATACTAGTGCTGGTACGTCACACCATGATGTTATGAATGTTTTGAAAAAAATATGTACTTTGCCTGGTTTAGACAATGGTACTCCTGAATTTTATTTTGCTTGCATGTTGATTGAAGATCCGAAAAGAAGGTCCTTTTTTTTTTGGTTTACTAGATGATACAAAGAGGGTTGAATACATAAAGTTTATGTATAAGTATGAAAAAACATTAAATATAGCTTCTATCTATCCATTGCTATGTTTAGTTTATTGTTTTTATTATTTGTGCACTTATGTTTACCTGCTATATTATTTATTTCTTTATTTTTAGACATATAAGTGTGTTGTTTATTTACAATATAATTTTACTTATTGAACTGTAGGTATGGATGATAATGTAATGTAAATTATGCAACTTTTGCAAATGAAGCAATTGTTGGACAATGAGACTGAATTTTGGGATTCGATGGCTTGTGTAGTGGGTTACATGAGTGTGTATTTTTTTGACTACATATACAAGGAACCATGCATGACTTCCTATTAAACATGAGAACTATGGATGAATAAATTATTGAATGATCATGAAAAAAGGTGTTTTAATACATTTAGGATGAATCAAAATACATTTCGTCAATTATGTATAGTTTTCGAAAATAATTATGGTTTGAGACATTCGGATAGAATGTCTATTTTGGAGAAAGTTGGTTTATTCGTGTATGTCCTAAGTAAAGGTTCCTCTAATAGAGATACCTAAAAACGCTTTCAACATTCTGGTGAAATTGTGAGTAGAGTTTTTAAAAAAGTTTTGACTTCTATGGATGGATTTTCAAGGATATACTTGTACCAAAAGATCTCGAATTCAAAGACAATCCACCACAAATTGTCAATGATATTAGATATATGCCATATTTTAAGGTAACTGAATATGTTCTTCCTCCCCCTTCATTACATTTTCCATTAAAAAATGTTGTTTTATCATCTTATGGTTATTATTTTATATGAGGATTGCATTGGAGCTATTGATAGTACACATATAGCGATAGTTGTTGCAGAGGAGCATCAAATGAGATTTAAAGGACGGAAAGGAATAACAATAACAAATATATTGGCAGCATGTGATTTTAACTTATTATTTACATATTTTTTAGCAGGTTGGGAGGTATCAGCGCACGATTCTCATATTTTCCTTGATACAATTGGTAATTCGAGACTTAAATTTTTAAAACCACCGATAGGTAATTTTAAGATTTGTAGGATTTGCTATTAATAATTTAGACTTTTTATGATATCATTTATACTAATTATATTGCTTCTATGAAAATTCAGGTAAATATTACTTAGTTGACAAAGGCTATCCGGAAAGAGAAGGATATTTGACACCTTACCCAAAGACAAGATATCATCAATCGGAGTTTCGTGATGCAAATCCAAGAGGATCTCGAGAAGTTTTTAACTGAGCTCATTCATCATTGAGAAGTTGTATTAAGAGGGTTTTTTGTGTTCTTAAGGCTCAATGGCAGATATTAGAGAAAATGCCTAGGTATTCATTAATGGATCAAAATAGAATAATTTGTATAACTTTTGCATTGCATAACTATATTAGAAGAAGTACAATTGGTGACTCGGATTTTAGCATCATCGATTAAGACTCTGAATTTATACCTCCAGATGTATTTCAAGATGTTGAAGTTAAGTCTACACAAGAAGACATTGAAGAACAAAAAACTTGGGAGATGACAACTATTTGTAATAATATTGCTTCTAGTTTAATGGCAATTAGACATCATTCTTAAATTGTTATAAACCTTCGCTTTAAATGATGATGTTCATTTCTTTTACCCTATTTGAATTATGTTGTTAAATTTCATTTGTATTGTTGTATTTTATGTTTGGATGTATCATTACCATCATGATTATTATTATTGTTGTTGCTGTTGTTGTTGTTGTTATTATTATTATTATTAAAGTTATAAGTTTAATTTTTGTAGAATTTAATATCTAAAATATAAATTCTTATAAGGATATTGAGCATTAACAACTAAGATATTTAATATTCATATCCTTATAATTTTTTTTAAAAGTCATGTCTTCAATAGTCATTTTACACATTAATAGCTAATATTGTACAGCTAATTTTACCAAACATCAAATAACAAACAGTTATTGCAATCAGCTAGTCAAATCAGCTGATAGAATCAGCTAACAGCTAACAGCTGATAGAATTAGCTAACAACTAATACAATCAGCTGATTACCAAACAGGGCCTTATTCTGTTTCTTTCCATGAGATGTACTTTTTTTCAGAAGAAAACATTTTCTTAGATTACAGAATTATTCGCTTCCTTCTATAAATTCCTGAAACTTCTCACGTAACGATCCTTACGTCTTGCTCCGTCAATCGGGTCTCCTATTACTGAAAATGGAAAATGGGACGGGTCGGGTCAGAGGTCGAACGTGCGTGACCGGAGGCTTGAGATCGTGAGCGGGAGGAGTTTTGAGAGTAATAACCAGATCTAGGAGTCGTGGCAGCGGGAGGAGTGTGGGAAGTAATATCTGGGGGCGGTTTTGAGTCGCAGGAATTGGCCAAGTCAGGGCGGGTCATATTTTGACGGCGCATATTTGTTCTCTCTTTGTTTGTACAATACACCCGAGGGACACCATTGTATTCTTGTGTATATTTCTGGTTCAAATTGAAGTTTCCATTGAAGTCATAGAAGAGATTTGGGATTTTGGACCTAGGAGGGACGATTAAACATATAATTTATCATTGCTGCGTGACTTGAACTCGATTTATTAACTTGTGATTAAGTTTTTCTACCTTGGAAATTTTATTATCTTGTTTTTATATTTATTGATGTTCTAATTCATAAATACCCTTACAGAAATTTTCCCATTCCTTATTCTCCACCTCACAACACCCTAGCTCCCGTACATGTAACTTTGAACATACAGACAAACCCCAAGCCCAAGACACGAACATACAATAAACAACAACCAAATAATGAATTACATGCATGAAATGCTTCGCTTGGAAGTTACCCCAATTAATTGACTCTAGACTCGAGGCATGTGGCGATTCCTATAAGCCTGATCCTGAAGCCTCATCTGTTCATAGAAACGGGCAATGAATTCCTCCGCTCTTTCGTCTATCATTTCATCCTCACAATTTTCTGCACGCCAATTTTCTTCATATTTTTCATTGTCAATCTCATCGCAACGATCTAGGTCTTGAAAACTAAGCACTGATGCGTATTGACTAGAGCCATATGACGCCACACTTTCGTGAGCCGGTGACATGAACGGAGTAAAACCATCGTATGGCTCTAAATTTGTATGGTTTGCCGTCTCCTGAACGACAGGACCGGCAAACCTGCCCTCGATGAACCTCGGCGGGGATTGATTTGACTGCATGTGAAGAGGACGCATCGAACCCATAAAACTTGTCAGTTTTGATGCAGCATCAACTTGGACAGAATTGGATTTGGCCTTTGCACGTAACACGTACAATGCAGCCCTCACGATGCGCATAACACCGCCTCTTTTCTTTGTCTTCGAGCTGCGATCGTCAGAAGAACCCATCAGGGTCTGATTCCTGCTGTTCCTAGGGATAATGGCGTCCGTTAAAATTGGAGAACAGAGAACAGACCCCTTTATGACGATAGGCCAATGGGTCTAGGGTGTTGTGAGGTGCTTCAAAGGACTCTACCCTGCACAAGCAGGGCTGAGAAACGGAGAACTTGGAAAATGGAAATTCCAAACCAAATATATATGGAAAATGCTTGACCTATATTTAGTTTGCCAAGAATAATATGTAGGACGAATTCAACCCCAGAATATTCCGACAGCTACCTTCATGCTAATTGTCATGTGCCAAGTATTCATCGATTTTAACCCAAAGAAGTACAAAATAAGTACTTCATAGGAAGTTGTATTGACTTACTTTAGGAGGGTATTTAACAACTTAATAGTACTATCGGGCTAGGGTATTTAACACCTTTTTACTTTTATTTCGCTTTTTATTAATGTTTCAGTGTAATAAAAAAGAGGAAAGAACTTCGAAAAAGTGGGATTTTAGCTGAGTGATCTATTAGCTTTTTTGCTTGGTGAAAAATGATAAGTTTTAACAATATTTCCAAGCTGGTTATAACGATTTAATCCCTGTCATTCAGTTTAAGTTCCTTTTCTTAGGTGAATCATTACAACTGGAACAGGTTCTCAGTTTATGGCATTGGTGTTAGTCTGATTCATTACCTAACCAATTTCCTTTTCGGACATTGCACTTTAAACATATAATAAAATGAAGATCAAGTGATACTTAGGTTTGGCTTTCCATTCAGATAATTGGTAAATGTAGGAGGCCGAAGAACTTATATTGTAGTATTAGCTCTAATTAAAAAATAGATATAGCATTACATGTAAACTACGCAAAATGGGAGAAGTTTTATTTAAATTTACAAGCATTCCGTTCAATTTAGCAATATATTGTTAGTTTAAGGCTTATTTTCACATTGAAGTAGATTACAAATAATTGTTGCAAGTTCAACCCCATTTTAGGCATGCTTGTCTGATCAATTTCATTAAATTTGGGTTTCGAATGTGTTAAAATCTTTATGGATAAAAAAGAATGAAGATGGAGTAGATTCGACGCAGAAACTAATGAGTTGAAATTATTTTTGGAGCGCATGCCTATCACTACAAGAAAACTACAAATTATTGATGAAAAATTTCTTATGGAAAAAGTTCCATAGTAAATTAGAGACAGAAATTACTTTTTGTAGGTAAATTTATCAGGAAAAAAGTATTTTGCGACAAAAAAATCTATCATTAAAAGATGAGGAGATTTTACCGTCAGACTTTGACAACAAAATTTAGTGATGGAATAGTGAAAGTCGTCATAAAAATAGGCGTCAATAGTTTTCAGTAAAAATTGTGTACAAAATTTACCGACGGTAAAAAATTGAAAAGGTGATTCTATAGGTAATTTCTCCCGACGGAAATGTTTTTCCGTAAGGAATTTACCTATGAAAATATTTTTTCGTAGGTAATTTGCCAATAGTATATTAGGCTGCTAATAAAAACTTGGACGACAACGTATTAAACAGAACCTCAGAAGAAGTTGGATGACAGCATATCAAGCTATAGTATCATTTGTAATACAATATCAATATTTTAGTTGTAATATATCATTATGTTCTACATTAGGGTTTATTCCTTTCGTACCTCACCAATAAAAAAGAATGAAGATGGAGTAGATTCGAAGCAGAAACTGATGAGTTGAAATTATTTTTGGAGCACATGCCTGTCACTACAAGAAAACTGCAAATTATTGACAAAAAATTTCTTACGGAAAAAGTTCCATAGTAAATTAGAGATAGAAATTGCTTTCTGTAGGTATATTTGTTGGGAAAAAAGTATTTTGCGAAAAAAAATCTATCATTAAAAGATGAGGAAATTTTACCATCAAACTTTGCCAATGGAATTTAGTAATGAAATAGTGAAAGTCATCATAAAAATAGGCATCAATAGTTCCCGGTAAAAATTGTGTACAAAATTTACTGACGGGAAAAAAATTAAAAAAGTGATGAGCGCACACTAAACAATTACCAAAATCATAAGTTGACATCTTCAAAGAAATTGTAACTTTAAGTCTCTAATTTGCTTTGAAGAAAGAATCACCTCAATCGGAGTTCTACAACTCAAGATATTCTTAAAAATCCTAAGTGTGCTCATGCCCCAAACATGCTCTCCTAACATACCTCTCACTTACTTTCATGAAAATTCTCTCAAATCAACTCCAAATGGTACCAATTTTTATGAAGAGAAATACATGTATTAGGAATCCATTGGTCTAAAAATCATTTCAATTGGAGGTCGAATGATGGAGTTATGCCCGAAAGAGTAAACCATGTTTACACCCGAAATCAATTTAAACCTCTCTTGGCGCGATCGCCATAATGTTTAATATAGATGTCTTAATGAGTTAGTTTTTAGACCATTAGAACGAAGACATCTAGACCTACAACTTTTATGAGACCACAAAACGAGATTCGGCCTTTAGAAGTGTCAAAAATCTCCATTTCCTCAAGCTGACCAGTGAATGTCTGTTTAAAGGACATGAATCAAGTTTAGAGTCTCAAATGACTCGAGGAAGTCTGTTAAACAGACATCCATGTCCGTTTAACAGACATAGACTGGTCAAGGGGTATTTTTACACCCTTATGTCCGTTAAACGGACATTGGGGTTCCCCAAAGTCCCCAATGCCTCTCCAATGCTTCCAACTTCCATCCTAACACCATGTACACTTATAATCTTCACAAATTCACTTATTCCAATGCTAAAAAACTTCATAACAACTCAACCAACATATTTATCTCATCAAACTCTCAATTCTTAATTCATTTGGTTCATCAAAACCACAATTCCCATCAATAACCATAGCTGTCATACACACAAAATCCTAAGTAGCATCCCAACTTGTAACAATCATATCTCTTCATTCCGATGTCCAAAAATTACAAGCTTTATAGCGTCAGAAAGATAAGAAGATCATCTACAACTTCAAAGAAGACCATTTTTACTAATTCTACCCAGATTTTTCCAGAATTTCCCTTGAATCCTGAACACAAATCTTACCCTTATGAAAAACTGGAACTTTGTCCCAATTTCACTTTCTTAGCTAATACACCATCATTCTTATCCATTCAAATACTAATCCTTCTTTTCCATAACATTTCAATTATAAGTAATGGCAACTCATATTCAAAGTCCATCAATTCAGTTGGATTACTTCTTTAAGCGTACTTAATTTCAACTACCAATAGAAGTTCATCAAA
>JANTPM010000004.1:7829680-7841568 GCA_025434745.1 Erythroxylum divaricatum | reverse complement strand
AAAACAATTTCAAATCATATAAAACAATTTAAAACCATACAATTTGCTTGCTCAAAATAATGCACATTCATTTCATGCCTTAAACTACCCACCAAAAGCCTAGGATACTACTAAACCTAGTTGCTCTGATATCATAAGTGTTGGACAACCCGCTCTTGAAGGTCACGAGCCCTACGGCCTAAGGGACATCTAGAAGTGTATCCCGCAAAGGTGGCGTGCCCCCACCAGGAAGACTTACTTTTACTATTTCCTAACAGACGTTGACCTTAATCATTTTACACAGCCTTGGGATAAATAGCTTAACTGATAATTAGGATATCGGGTGGAGATTCCTTTAGGACGATTTCAAAGAAGGCTTAAAGACCTACAATTTTGAGGAACACCTTGAGGTTGGATCCTATCTTTTGAAGGGGGTCGAACAAGAAACAGAAGATAAGGGAAGGCGAATGATAGGAGAAGCAAAAGACAGAAGAAGCAAAAAGGCAGAAGCAAAAACATAGAAGGAACGAAAAGGTAGAAGAAGCAAAAACACAAAAGGAATGAAAAGGTAGATGAAGCAAAAAGGCAGAAGCAAAAACACAGAAGGAACGAAAAGGCAGAAGAAGCAAAAACACAAAAGGAACGAAAAGACAGAAACAAAAACACAGAAGAAACGAAAAGGCAGAAGAAACAAAAACACAGAAGGAACGAAAAGGCATAAGAAGCAAAAACACAGAAGAAATGATAAGGCAAAAGAAGTAAAAAGACAGAAGCAAAAATACAGAAGGAACAAAAAGGCAGAAGAAGCAAAAGACAAAAGTAAAAACACAGAAGGAACGAAAAGGTAGAAGAAGCAAAAAGGCAGAAGCAAAAACACAGAAGGAACCAAAAGGCAGAAGAAGCAAAAAGGCATAAACAAAAATACAGAAGGAACGAAAAGGTAGAAAAAGCAAAAACACAGAAGGAACGAAAAGGCAGAAGAAGCAAAAAAATAGAAGCAAAAACACAAAAGGAACGAAAAGGCAAAAGAAGCAAAAAGGTAGAAGCAAAACCACAAAAGGAACGAAAAGGCAGAAGAAGCAAAAATACAGAAGGAACGAAAAGGCAGAAGATGCAAAAAGGCATAAACAAAAACACAGAAGGAACGAAAAGGCAGAAAAAGCAAAAACACAGAAGGAATGGAAAGGCAAAAGAAGCAAAAAGGCATAAGCAAAAACTCAAAAGGAACAAAAAGGCAGAAAAAGTAAAAAGGCAGGAGCAAAAACTCAAAAGGAACGAAAAGGCAGAAGAAGCAAAAACACAGAAGGAATGAAAAGGCAGAAGAAGCAAAAAGGCATAAGCAAAAACGCAGAAGAAATGAAAAGGTAGAAGAAGCAAAAATGCAGAAGCAAAAACACAGAAGAAACGAAAAGGCAGAAACAAAAACACAGAAGAAACGAAAACGCAGAAAAAGCAAAAAGGCAAAAGCAAAAACACAGAAGAAACGAAAAGGTAAAAGAAGCAAAAAGGCAGAAATAAAAACACAGACGATACAAAACACAGAAGGAGATGATGTCACACAGAAGAAGATGGCGTCATCACAGAAGAAGTAAAACACAGACGATAGCCAAAACACAGACGATACAAAACACAGAAGGAGATGACGTCATCACAAAGAAAACTTAGAAGAAGATGGCGTCATCCCATAAGAAGCAACACTTAGATGATAGCTAAAACACAGATGATACAAAATACAGAAGGAGATGACGTCACACAGAAGAAGATGACATCATCACCAAAGAAGTAAAACACAAACGATACAAAACGCAGAAGGAGATGATGTCATCACAAAGAAAACCCAGAAGGAGATGACGTCATCCTAGAAGAAGCAAAACACAGACGATAGCCAAAACACAGACAATACAAAACACAGAAGGAGATGACGTCATCACAAAGAAAACCTAAAAGGAGATGACATCATCAAAGAAAAAGCAAAAAGACAAAAGATGCATCTCCTCTCTTGTACATCTTCCCTTAAAAGGACCCTGACTTTTAGCTCAGGCGTCTAAAATTTTTTTGCTAACTACCGTTGAAAAATTGACACTATAAGACACCTTTGCCTGAATCAGCTTAGGTTAATCTCAAATTTTTCCCGAAGTCGGAAAGCGATGTTTCCTTTATGAAACTTGAAAATTTTCACCATATAAACTTGGGAGAGTCATGAGTAATTATGCAAACATATTCCATTTACATCAAAAGATATTAAGTTTTACAAAACTTTAGTGAGCATTTCAAGCTACAAATACATTAATACATTGACATCCCAAAATACAAAAGATACATGATTTGCTCAAAATGCAACTAAAGCCCTGCTTTACAAACTTGTTTCAAAATACAAAATAATCAAAACTAGGAGTGTTGCCTTGCCCTTTGTCCTACTCAATATCCTGCTCATCACCTGAATGTGTGGGAGGAGATTGGGGTGAGCTTAAAGCTCGTGAGTAATAATCTTATAATCAGTAATAAGCAAAAAATATTGAAATAATTATCTTCATTTCAATAACTCACACTAAGGAATAATATGAACACATCACTTTTGTCAACACATCATTAACACAGAAACACATCAAATTGGTTCGGGTGAATCTAAAACAGAATGTATTATGCAATTCCACTCAATGGCCTTACGTAGTCGTGAACTTATGGGAGTCCATAAAGGAGCTCCATGCCATTAACGAGCAAGCGGGAGAAGCCTTTAGACAAGTGCACTTGCCATACCTAAGGGATCACCACGAACCCACATAACATGTAATTTTATGACTTGTAAACTTGTTACTCAAAATGGCATTAGATCAGAAACTTGCTTTTTCATGGAATAATATCTTTTCAAAATCATTTCATTTTTCATTTACGAAGTTTATGCACAGAAATATACAGCACTTTCTCAAGGCATTTACTGAACACTTAAATGCACATTTGGAAGTAGTTGAAAACATTTATTTCACTTTTCTTGAAAGAAGATATTTATGGCTTACTAGTGAACTATAAAAATGTAACCCACCTTGAATTTCTTACTGATAATTTGCTCAAGTGAGCCTCTCCTCTTGCCCCTCTTGTCCTTCTTGATTCCCTTTTTAACATAAATAAAATCCCCAAATCAATAGAGATTTTCAGATGAGAAAACAAAGAAGCTAAAGTATAAATTGATCCTAGAGCTCTTAACCTATGTATTTTTTAAGCTCTTGAAACCAAAACTCCTTCTAAAAATCTGAAGCCTTAAAATGCTCAAATCTTCTTCAAATAAAGAAATGGTTGGTTCAAATGAAGGCTCTTATCTTTCTCTATCTTTTTCCCTTCTTGATCACTCTCAAAATCTCCTTTGAAGGTTGAGAAAAATTAAGACCTAGCTCAAAACTCTTTTCTCCCTCTAAACTCACGACACTCTCTCTACCTTCTTTCTTATCTTTTTGCTTTCTTTATTCTGTTTTTCCTCACTACGTTTTTGGCTTTTAAAAATGCAAGCCAATAAATTCTTTTTTCTATTTTAGGCCTCCTTTAAAGCCTTAAAGCCTTCCCACTTAAGGGATCTCCCCAAAATACCCTTTATGCAACTTATCATTTTAACTTTAATCCAATGCACTATGTAACATAATCTCGTTAACATAAGCAGGCTACTTAATTCCAACATACACTAATCTAGCAAGATCCTAAAATTAACCTAATCATGCTCATTAATCAAGAAAAAAATTTGGGGGGCAACAAAATTAATCTAATATATTAATCTTTTTCACATATCAAATTTCCACTAGTTTCAGAAAAAATAAGATCATACTATAATTAAGTATGTACTAAGTGTTTAACCACAACCACTAAAAACTCATAGGGATATAAACAAGCAAACAAAAAATCGATACAGATATCAATTACAATTATTTGCAAACTATTAGGTTAAAAATAGTGTAGTTATATTACATACTTGCTGTTTATTTTCAATAAAAAGTAAGGAACGTAATTGAACATGATATTTTAAAATATGAAATATTTTGATGAGAAGAAAGTTCAAATATTCTTTAGATTAAATTCCAAATTCTTTAATTTTAGATTTTACGCTTAACATGAGAATAACAAAACTCCAATTTGTTTACTTAAAAAGCTTTTCCTTGAGAACATCTACTTTATTTTACTTACCCAACATATTTAAGAAAATAGAGAATAGAAAAGATATCAAGAAATTGAAAATAAAAAGAAATGAAGCCAGAAACTTGTTCTTTTCACAGCAAACGGAGAAATGGTAAATGGCAAGACAGTCTCCTGCTTCTCCTAAATTAAAAATGGAACTCGCGTTCTTGGCCCATCGACAGAGAGCTATGCCCCAAAAGCAGTATCTCAGTCCAAACTACAGCGCGAGTGCAAGATCCATTATAAATTAGGATACGGCTGGTCGTTTACACATTCAACTTCGAACTTCGCTATCGTCGTGTCATTGCACGTAACAGAAATCGGTCTTGCGTGGTAGAGAGAGACACCTTGGAATTAGTTCTCGCTGGCTGATTACAAAGAAATGTTACACGGTGACCCCAGTCAAGTCAACCTTTACTTGGGGCCAGTTTTTAGAAACTCAAAACAAAGTAATTGAAGAGTTGAACGGAGAGATCGAAAACCCTAGGATCTGGAGAGCTCTAATTTCGTTTAGAGCAATTCTTTCGATGGCGGATCGAAGAACAAAGCTCTTGGTGGTTATATGCGTTCTCTCTTGTTACGCTTTCGTCGCTATTTCAGCGTATGCATTTCTCCTCCTCCTCTTCTTCTTCTTCTTCAGTCTCTTATTCGCATTCCTTCCTTCTTAGGGTTTGCTTGGCTTTGGAGATTAAATCGGTTGAGATGTGGGTGTCAGGAAGAGTTATTACGATGTATTACAAGTGAAGAAGGGAGCGTCAGACGAGCAGATCAAGAGAGCGTATAGAAAGCTAGCGTTGAAATACCATCCCGACAAGAACCAGGGGAATGGGGAGGCAAGCAAGAAATTTGCGGAGATTAACAATGGTAAAACGTTACTGATTTAATTGTCATGTCTTGTTGGTTTGTGCTGATGAAAATTGAACTAAATGAAATGTGTGTGGGTGATTAGCGTACGAGGTGTTGTCGGATAGCGAAAAGAGGGGAATATACGATAGGTATGGAGAGGAGGGGATTAAACAGCATATGGCTGGTGGTGGGAGAGGTGGGGGAATGGGAATGAACATTCAAGATATCTTTAGCCAGTAAGTCCTTTTCTTTTACCCCATTTTTAATTTTATTTGCGGTTCTCTTTGCTTTGATTTTAGGAATTCTCTAGAAATTTATTTTCACGTCGTATAACAGATCCTCGTCGTGTATTTGGCTGTATATAAAGTGAGACATTTGGGATTGCATTCATATAGTTGAGTAAATCACTGTACTATAGCTGGTGTTTGATCAATTCTTTCAACGTTACCTATGTGAGCTAGGGGTCTTTCTTAATGTAAAGAACTTTTTTCTTAATTTCAGTCTACCATTTTGATGTTTCAGTTTAGAGTCACATCTTATTGGAGAAATGGTCTTTCTAGGTTCTTTGGTGGAGGTCCCACGGAAGAGGAAGAGGCTATTGTAAAGGGTGATGATGTAATTGTTGAATTGGACGCGACATTGGAAGACTTGTACAATGGTGGTTCCCTAAAGGTGAGGGTTTATTCTGTTGTTGATTAATATAGTGGGAAGTTGGGAACTAAAAATTGGAGCTTTTAGTACACATGTTAGAACCTGCTAGTCCCCATTTTGAAACAAACAAGAACTTTGTAGTTAGGAACTGTATCTTAGTGTATTTTCCAACCCTATGTTCCTTGTCATCTAGAAGGACAATAATAACTGATAGGTAATACAATTATCGGTTTGATCTAATAAGAAGAATTACCCTTTGTATATTTATCAGGTTTGGAGGGAGAAGAATGTCATAAAACCAGCTCCGGGTAAAAGGCGCTGCAATTGCAAAAATGAAGTCTATCACAAACAAATTGGTCCTGGAATGTTTCAGCAGATGACAGAGCAGGTACAGACTCGGATAACAGTCTATCAGATCTCATGGAGTTTCTTATTGGCATTAACAGTTAACGCAAAAAGGAAGATGGTTGTTCCATTTGATGAATTGATGCTTTTCTTGCTTGCATGAAATATTAGCTATTTCATTTGGCTTTCTTATGTAGGATCCTTTCCTATGGCCATTCAGTTTGATTTCAATCATTTTGCCTGATGCTATAATTTTAAGGCTCGTCTAAGGATTTTGAAGTCTTATGCCCTTAAGTTTACACTTGTAAATTGATTCAGGTCTGTGAGCAATGCCAAAATGTGAAATTTGAGCGGGAAGGTTATTTTGTCACAGTTGATATAGAGAAAGGAATGCAAGATGGACAAGTAAGCTTCTTAAAATTTTGTCTGTATGAGACACTATTTACTGACTTCTTGTGCAGTTCTTGCTATATGAATATGGTAGTTTCCCCCATTTTGGTGATGTGGAAGTCTCTTGACATATTGTTATGTTTCCTAGTGCAAGATCGAGTCACCGGGTGATTAACTGTAAAATCAAATTCAATCAATTGGGACTTTCCTTTTCCCTTCCTTGAACAACCTATTTTGATGAATCAGTTCGTCAAAGAGAGACTAAAACCTTGGACCTCATTAAAGAGAGAATCCGATCTTATAATTTTTTGATAATTTTCTGACTGCCGTTTTATTTCTCCCATAGCCTTATAAATAGGCTAACTTATTACATTAAAATAGAATTCTTATTCTATAGGGCAACTAAGAAAATAAAAGGAAAGAACAATAAAAAACGTTAATAACAAACAACCCTAAATAAATCAGAATCTTAGCAAAATTAGAAACCAACGCTTCATCCCTCTGCTTCCTTTTATAAGTTTGACCTATAAAGGTGTCCACAACATTACCCCTCTCTCGTTGAAAGAGCTTGTCCTCAAGCTCAAAAGAAGGATAGGTCTGTTGAAAATGGGCCAGCTCTTCCTAGGTTGCGTCCTCTTCAGCCAGCCCAATTCACTGAACCAGAACCTCCCAAGTACCTCGATTAAGACTAGTGCGAAGAAGAGAAGCAGGCTAGGTAAGGATTTGATCATCTTCAAAGGGAGGCAGCTCTAAGATAATAGGAATATGATCACCCTTAGACTTTCAAAAGGGAGACATGGAAAACATTATGGATACAACTTGTAGGAGGTAATTTCAACTCATATGCAACTGAACCCACTCGCTTCAAAATCAAATAGGGACCATAAAAAGGTGGAGACAGTTTAGAATAGACCTTGAGCTGCATAGAACGCTACCTATACGGATGCAACCATACCCACATGCTAGGAGTGAACTCAACCTCACGATAACCCTTATCATAGTAATCTTTCATTCGTTGTTGAGCCAAAGAAGAGGCGATGGCGGACATCTTCCAAAACCTTGTCGCGCTCCTATAAAGCTATCTCAACAGCGACCACACGAGTTGAACCTGAAGTGTAGGAAAACAATCGTGGTGGATCACAACCGTATACAACCCTGAAGGGAGTTGACTGAAGAGCGCAATGAAAGGAGGTGTTATAGCAAAATTTTGCCCAAGGAACCCAAGCCACCCATTTGGTGGGTTAATCTCCGACAAAGCAACGGAGATACGTTTCCACAGTACGGTTGACAACCTCGGTTTGACCATCTGTCTGTGGATGGTAAGCCGATGAGAATTGTAACTTAGCGCCATGGAGGCGAAATAGCTCCTTCCAAAAAGTACTAGTAAAAACTACATCCCGATCACAAGTAATTGTTACTGGCATCCCATGTAACCTGACAATTTGCTCAGAAAACCTTAGGCACACGAGTAGCAGTATAAGGATGGGCCAAGGGAATGAAATGTGCATACTTCGAAAACCGATCCACTACCACTAACAAGACCAATTTACCCCAAGATTTGGGTAGAACGTCAACGAAATCCATGGAGATATCAGCCTAAATCTGAGTGGGAAGTCGCAAAGGCTGCAGTAACCCAGTAGGACTTAAATGCTCAGTTTTGTTCTGTTGACAAACTGGACAAGCTGCCACGTAAGCAACATTGTTAGTCTTCATACCCTTCCAATAAAAATCACCCCATAGCCGATGTAAGGTTTTCTATATCCCCTCATGAGCACTATCATGCTAAGCTGAAAGGATGGTAGCAATCAAGGGCGAATCATGGAGAAGATAAATCTGATCCTTAAATAAAATGAATCCATCATGGTTCTGCCAATCCTCATTCAGCTTGTCGTTTTGTATTTGGTTTCCCAAAGCTAACAACTTCGAACCCAAGAAGTATTCCTGAACTGAGTCCAATATAGAACTTCGAGGACAACTAATAACAAACAAGGAGGGGTCCTCAACTGTTCTACGAGATGAAGCATCAGCTGCCTTATTTAGAAGGATGACCTTGTATTCAAATGTAAAATTATAGCCCATGAGCTTGCTAAGTCAGTGTTGTTGGGGAGTAGTAGTCAACCCCTGTTCTAAGAGGTATTTTAAGCTATAGTGGTCCGTTTTGATAATAAAAGAACGTCCCCACAGATATGGCTGCTAGTGTTGTACTGCCTTCGCTTAGCCAATCAATTCCCGCTCATAAGCAGCAAGTTTCTGGTGTCTAAGGGCTAATTGGCGGCTAAAAAGAGCAATTGGTTGGCCCTCTTGTTGTAAACAACCCCAATACCTCCACATGAAGCATCACATTCCACAATAAAATTTAATTCAAAATCAGGAAGCCTCAACACTCGAGCACTCAACAAGGTTGTTTTAAGTTGTTCAAATGCATTTAAGGCCGCTTCATTCCATTGAAATGAGTTTTTTTTAAGCATTCTGGTAAGAGGGGCAGATAGCAACTCATAATCACAGATGAATTTGCGGTAGTAGCCTACCAAACCCAAAAACCCACGGAGAGCTGTAATAGACTGTGGTTGCGGCCATTCTATAATAGCCTACACCTTGTGCATATCCACCCCCACGCCAGACCCTAAAATAACATGACCCAAATAGGCCATTTGAGTGGAATCGAAATTGCATTTAGATCGTTTGAAATATAGTCTGTTGGCACGCAATAGCTCAAAAACCTTCCGCATGTGGCTTAAATGATCGTCCCACGAGTGGCTGTAAATCAGAATATCGTCAAAGAAAACTAGCACAAATTGACGCAAATAATCATGAAATAACATCTTAACAAAAGGAGTGTTAGCACTAGTTTGAGTACCAGCTGCTATAGGAGGGTTATTGTAAAGCCCCATGGACCTTGGTAATGTGCTTGTTGTAGAAATGGGAGTTGTTCGTGATGGCTGCCATCCTCCTCTGTGATTTGGATTGAATTTTTGGAGCAGCTGATTTTTCTGTTCATAAGCTCAAACTAAACTTATTGCTTCAGATAATTCAAGAGGTTTCAACAATTGGACATTCATCTTGATTGAGTCGTCTAAACCTGCCATAAATAATCCCACATGTAAATGATCAAGAATAAGATCATTTGTCCTGGCCAACTTCTCTTGAAATTGTTGTTGATAAATCTCTATTGTTCCTGTTTGGCGAAGAATGACGAGATCTCCAATTGGATTGTTGCGCGCTGGTGGGCCAAAATGTCGAAAATAGTATTGTGTAAAATCAACCCAGTTCATCAACCCTTTAGTCCGCTTTAATCGGAGTTGCGCTTCCCCTAGCATGTGGAATCCAACTAAGCCTACCTTGTTAGCCTCATTAATATTCTGATTCTCAAAGAATTCTTCACACCGGTGGGTCCAAATTAACGGATCTTCCGCCCCCTCATATGTTGGGAAGTCCAACTTGGTGTATCTAGGAACAATATTGCTTGCTGCTATTGTTCCCATTCAAGAACCTAGCTATACCATTACAGTTGGTTGCATCACACGTTCTGTCCCAGGGTTTGCGATTACCACTCCCCCTCCCACAATCGTGGTGATGCCGTCAGCCTATGTTCCACTTGTGGCTGATTTAGAGTTAGGGTTTCCCAAACCCTGAGATTGGTTGAGGAGGATTTGAGCAATTCTATCCCCTAACTGCTGCTCCAGCGCCAACATCTTTGAGTCAATTAGGGTTTAAATGATGGCACGTTCTTCTTGCAATCTTGCATTGATTTCATCGCCCATAGTAATCAGCTCTGATACCAAATTGTTATGTTTCCTAGTGCAAGATCGAGTCACCGGGGGATTAACTGTAAAATCAAATTCAATCAATTGGGACTTTACTTTTCCCTTCCTTGAATCCGTATTCCTTGAACGATCTATTTTGATGAATCAGCTCGTCAAAGGGAGACTGAAACCTTGGCCCTCGTTAAAGAGAGAATCCGATCTTATAATTTTTTGATAATTTTCTGTCGTTTTATTTCTCACATAGCCTTATAAATAGGCTAACTTATTACATTAAAATAGAATTCCTATTCTATAGGGCAACTAAGAAAATAAAAGGAAAGAACAATAAAAAACGTTAATAACAAACAACCCTAAATAAATCAAAATCTTAGCAAAATTAGAAACCAACGCTTAATCCCTCTGCTTCCTTTTATAAGTTTGACCTATAAAGGTGTCCACAACACATATCCTACTAAAGGAAGTTTTCTCATAGAATTAGACATACATGGATAATTCAGATGCAGCATCTTTGTGGTTCACTCTTATTTTACCTTATAGCTTGGGATTGATGTGTTGATGCATGTTGTAGGAGGTTGTTTTCTACGAAGATGGTGAGCCTAAAGTTGATGGAGAAGCTGGAGATTTGAGGGTTAGTCTTCGAAGCTGTCTTGTATTAACGCTGTGCATTTTGTTACTGCTAATACTATTACTAGTTGTTGCGTAATGTACGAAAATTAAAACTTTTGAACATTGCAGTTCCGCATTCACACAGCACCACATGATCTCTTTAGAAGGGAAGGCAGTGACTTGCATACAACTATTACTATAACGTTGGTGAGTGCTAATAGTAACTCTGTTGGCAGATACTAGCAACAATTCTTGATTGTTATCTTCATTTGTGTTTTCTTCTTGTATATGTTGTGAGAAGGAAATCCCTGTACGTTTATGTTCCTAGGTTCAAGCTCTGGTCGGTTTTGAAAAGATCATCAAGCACCTTGATGAACATTTGGTTGAGATTGGCACAAAGGTAAGTGAATGCACTTTCTCTGCATCTTACTTTAATCTTACTTGGATACTGTTTGAGTTCCTATGAAATGGGAATGACAATTGCTACCAACTCTCAGGGAATTACTAAGCCCAAGGAAGTAAGGAAGTTCAAAGGGGAAGGAATGCCATTGCATTTTAGCACAAAGAAGGGAGATTTATACGTCACATTTGAGGTACTTTTCCCCACCTCACTAACCGAGGATCAGAAGAAAAAGATCAAGGAAATTCTTGGCTAGGGCATGGAAGACTTTATTCTTTTGGGGGTCCTAAAGCTGTTACTATTGTAACGTGACATTATACAGAGGTCAAGGAACGTTCGAAATTTTTGTTCTCTCCTGTCTTTGCTTTTGAGGCGTTTTAGCCCCCTGTTAAGGAATAGCATACAAGTTAGTGGATTATAAATTACAATCATGTTTTTCTCGTGCATATCTTAACATGTACATCAAGTATACGTTTTCCACGGGCTAACCCAAAAGAAAACAGTGGCCAATGCTTTATTAAGCATTCTTAGCTTTTGGGGCTTTGCCATTTTGCCACAAGTTTTGTTCAACCCTTTTTCTCATAATTCCACGCCCATTATCTCTTCGGACGACTAGCAAATCACTTTCATATTCCAACGGCACAAAAATAAGCGTTTAGGAATTTAAGAGGATGTTTGGTTGAACTTTTATCGGTAGAGTTTTTGTCAGTAGCGTTTTTCTGAGAACTTTTTTTTAAAAGCAGGTTAAT
>JANTPM010000004.1:7814250-7829580 GCA_025434745.1 Erythroxylum divaricatum | reverse complement strand
AATAAAAAACACTTTTATTAATTTTAACTATATTTTATTTTATAATAAAATTATTTATGCTAAATAATTTTTAAAGTGTATTAAACAACATGCAAAGTACCATATTGAAGGAAATTTTAGATAACCATCTTGTAGGAAATAATATTAAGACATGTAAAAAAAGTTAATAAACTAAAATGTGAGTTATTTTATGCTAAACTAGCCAAGCTTAAAGAAAACATTCATTCTTGAGAAGTAATTAGTCGTCTGCGTTGAAGGGGATGCGTTGTTCACCGTAGACAAAGGTAACGTCTGCATTGAACAACTGCGTTGTTCAACGCAGAATGTCTGCATGTTTCAACGCAGACCTTCGTTTGCGTAAAAACGCAGACCTTCGTTTGCGTAAAAACGCAGACGTCGAACGTCTGTGATATTTAGGACAAATATCAAGACGAAGAAGAAGAACTAACCTAGATGATAGGGATTGATCAGCAGAGGAAACAAAATAGAAGTCGCCTGAAGCGGAAAAGACGTATTTTTGAGATTTTTGTTTAACAAGGATTATAAACGTAAGTGACGGAAGTGAATTAAAAAATAACTTTCCGGAAAAGATAAAATTTGGGCTTTTCTAAAAAGCTCTAAATTTTAGCTTTTCAAAAAACTGTATTTTAATTTTTTCAAAAACTATTTCTACTTCAAACGTACTTTTGAAGTTTGCAGCCAAACACCCATTTTTCTCAAAAATAACTTTTGTGATAAAAAAAAGTACTTTTAGAATCTCCAAGAGGTGAACCAATCAGACACTAAATTTCCAACTCTCCCTTCACTTTAAACCTCTGCCAACTATCTAACTCTAAAATTAGTTTGTTCCCACTCTTGCATGGCTACTTCCCTTCTTTATCTTTTTGGGCTACTACCCTGGAGCCTTTTAATGAGACGGTCAACTTTTCCTTTTCTCTTCGACCTTTTTCTTCACCTCGAGCACCTTGCTCGTCTAGGGGTTTTTCGACCCCAGCCTCACTTTTTTTCTTATTGTCTCTCTCATCTCTTCTTCTCACCTTTGTTAGTACTTCGACAACTTCACAACTCGAGTGTCTTTGGTCAATTCTCTCGTCCTCTACTCGAGTTCTTTTAATTGTTTCCTTGAAACACTCTTGGTTTAAAATTGTAAGAGATAGGCCTCCATTTAAGTTTCTCAAAGTTTATTCCACCCCTCTTTTGTGAAGGTTCGCCAATCACTCTAATCAAGAACTCAAAGGAGTATCATTTTGGCGGATTATTTTGTCAATAAATGTCTTACTTTTCCCCTAATACAAAGGTAAACATTTGTAAAATTGTGTAAACTTGGGATAGTAACATCCTCATAAGTGAAGCATATTTGTTTTCATTAAAATTTAGAGTGTAAGTTATCTTGGTAAAGATTCTTGAATAGGAGGCTTGACATGTAGAGGTAAACTTCTATTCTTATAAAAACTGGAGAACATGTATGTAGTTGGAAAAATTGAAGGAAAAACACGCTCTAATTTGGGTTAACTTTTATATTATCTTTTTGAAATACTAGTCAACATGGGGTTCAACATATTTGTCAAGTGCAATGGAGAGACCTTTACTAACAACATCGTTGAAAAGGATAAATTATGTCAAATTTTGCTTAAACTTGAATTAAAGAAGGATATGTGAGAAATCGTGAAAATCCTAAAATTAGACGATGAACGCCAACAAGTATAAGAAGAAATCTCTTTGAGCAATCAACGGATACCTACCAAACCCAATTAAGTCAATGAATGGAGAGCAACTTAAAAATAATTTACCACCAGTGAATTTGAAAAACTTGTGCATAACTATGTTGCTAATTCTGCTCAAGATTTGGAAACTCTAAACTTTGTCCAAGCTAAAGTAGACACTAAGGATCTTGCCCTTGTAAATAGGCCCTTGACCTTGTTATTACGCTTATCTTAGGGTTCATCCAAAAGCCATAATGTTACCCACTTCAAAAAACCTTTGGAAAACTTTACCATTTGAAAACGTAACTAATGCAGACTCTTCTGCTTCAACCTACGACAAAAATTTTAGGAAGAATTTTAGAAAAAGATCCCAATCAGCTCCTTAATCTCCAAATGTAAAAGGGTTGAACTACCTCTCTAAACGGTAAGTAATCATAGACTTTATGTTGATTGAAAAACCTATCTTAGTTAGCTTACTTGAGTTAGCCATCATCTACACTATGTCTAAAATGCTTGTTACATTTGTTTATGCTTATAACAATTTGCCACTTAGGTTGATATCATAAATATCAACTATAATATTTCCTCTCCCTAGTTAGTATTGGGAAACTTCAACGGTATCCTTTTTTTATCCAGAAATAGACAGAGATTTATACTTCTACAAGTCAATTTGTGAAGATTTTTGTATTTACATCAACCATGTTGGTTTATTTGACCTCTGCTATAAGGGACAAAATTTTTCTTAGAATAACAAATAAAATGACAGTTGTTAAAAGAAAGTTCGATAAAGCTTCAGTTATTCCTTTATGGCTTTATTATTTCCCCCATGCATGCTTGGGTCCTCTTAGCAATTCATGCCATTCACCTATAGAGGTTTACCTCTAATTTGGTTGTAATTAGAGGAAAATCACCTTTTAGGTTTAATATTAACTGCCTCTTAGGAATCCTAAGCTTTGAAGAGGCTATGGTACAAGGCTTAAATACTTGGGGGCCGTTGATTCAAATGGAATCATGGTAATAAAAATGGGAATGAATATAATCATTATAAATATGATGGTTGGTTAGAACAAAGAAATTATTATCATCACCATTGATAGTGGTTGGTTTATTAAAAATATTGAGAAATAAAAGTTCTTTAAAATCTTGTTTTATATCAAATTTTAATTAGTTATATTTAATTCCTTAAAATGAGAAAAATATAATTAATTAATTATATTGTAATATTATTTTAATTAATTATATTTTAATTAATTAATTATATTTTAATTAATTAATTAATTGTATTTAATTAATCGTATTTAAATTATATATAATTACTAAAAATATTCTTAAAAGAAGAAGAAGAAGGGAGTGTCACAGGGGTGAAAACCACTATCACGCCTGTGACACTAGTCCGTTACTTAGTAATAATTTTCATTTCTTTGATCTTTAGGAGTATCGAGTAATACCTGCAAGTCTGATATTAAAGTGTTATCCCAATAATCATAACAATCAATCATCCACTCGTTATTCATTCCTTACCCACTGAATCCTTCTCAAATCCATCATTCAATCGCCCTTAGTTCACATGTTTAAGGCCTTTAAGCATATAAGGGAGCTAAAATTTATTAAAGAGAAATTCAAAATTTTGAATGCCTACTCTATAAACAATCTAGATATAAGAAAAAATGAAGCCAAAAACGAACTTAACACTACTAAGACATTAAACAATTGGCAATCAATTACTTAAAAAATTGCTTAGGATGTTTAGGTAGACTCAAGTCTTAGTTGGAACTTGCTTCTTTTATTCTACAAGGTATCTCCTTGGGTAAGCTGACATTCTTACTAAATGTTTTGGTGGATAAGACATTGAAGATACTTGGTTCAATTTCAATGCCAACAAGGAACTAGATCTCTATATATTAAATGCTACTTTTTTATTTAAAAAAAAGCATGACACTTTGTGGCAAATTCCATATCCTCATCCATACTTAAAATTTTCTTCAATGGTATTTTAGTCTATTAATGTCCACAAATCTTACATTTTCCTAATGCCTAAGGTATCAAATCTAACAAGTCTAAAAGACTTTAGGCATATTCTGTGTTGTAGTATGTTGTATAAGATAATTTCAAAAAATGCTAGCTAATAGGCTTAAAAAAGTGCTAAAAACTATTATCAATTCATGCTAAAGTGCTTTTATTTAGGCCCAAAGTTTTAGTAACCATATTTTATTGGCCCAGAAAATTTTTAAGAATTATCACTGTAAGTTAAATGTTAAAAGTAGCATTCTAAAAATTGAATTGTATAAAATCTTTGACCTAATGTATTGAAACTTTCTCTTTATCACGATGGAAGCATTTGAACTCCCTTCTATCTTAATCATTTAGCTTAGGAAATCTATTATAACCACCTCTTATTTTGTCGATATCAATGGTGAGCTAACCTAAATATTTAGTGATGCAAAAAGGTTGAGACAAAGTGACCCTCTTTCACCTATCTATCCATAGATTATATTGAATCTCTTACTTGTATCATTGCCAACTACATTAAGAATTAGAATTTAAAATATCACAATAAGTGCAACTAACACAAAATGTTCAACTTTTCTTTAGAAAACAAAGTTAACATTTATTTATTCTTTTAAGACATTTTTTAATTCTTTAGAGGACTTTATCACGGTTTGCTATCAACTCCAATAAAAGGCTATATATTTGTATCAACAAGATATCAAGAGGAAGATAACTTGATCAAATAATTCACAAGATTCAAAATTAAGAAACCTCTTTTAAAATGCTTATACATCCCTGTCATTGCATATAGACTCTCCCACTATGATTGCATTTTATTATTTGAATTATTGAAAACTAGAATTGTGAATTAGAATAATAGAAACATGTAATTGTGATAAAAACAATAATTGATTTCTTTATTATTAAATAGTTTACACATTTATCGATTTCCTTCTTCTGAATTTAATAAGATAAATTGAAATAATGCTATGTATAAGGACAAAACTAATGTAACTAAGGCCAAGATAAAAAGGAGTGAGCTTTGTACACTAAAAGCTAGTTGAGGGTTAGGCTTCCTTTTTATAACATTGAAGAATAAGGTGCTCTTTGTCAAGAAAATCTAGAAACTTTTGTTAAACCTCGAGCCTTTATAAGTTCGTAGATACATATACATTTCTTTAGAGGAAAAAGTATGTGAATGGTTGAACCAAATACTTTCAATATCTTGGACCTTGCATTAGATCCCTAAGCTAAGGGAAAGGCTTAGGGTGAATTAATTAAAAGTAATATTAAGAAATGGAAGAACTTTTATGGTATGACAATTGGCAACCTCTAGAACACCTTTAAAATTTTGTAAATGTGATATTCACAAATGCAAGCTTACCATCTTACTTAAGAGTGTCAAGTATAATAAAAATTTAATTGAAATTGGCCTTTTGTTCACCCTAAGGGATTCTTATTTATTAAAAAAAAACTTGCCCATCAACCCTCCTAATTTAATTAGAAAAGATTTTGTTGTGTAGATGAGACACCAATCCCTTAAATTTACTATTAGATCTACTTAAAGATCTTTATTAGAGGTCAACATACTGTGCATTGAAGAAATTTAGTTTAATTTCCCATTTGCTTATCAAAGATATCTTTCATTTTATGACTAATTGTTAAAATAAGGATTTAAACAATGGATATAATGCTTTTCAATGTAATAAATGATGTTGTTTGTATGCTCCATAATCAAGTAACAAAATCGCACAATCATTTTTTCTTCAATTACTAATACTTAAAAATAGTATGGGAGAACTCTTTTATCCTTCGTAATTCATTTTGTAATTTGAACTAATGGTTAAGCATTATGAATTGGGCAATTAAAATTAAGTTTAATAGTAAAAGAGACTTAATCTTTTCAAGATTGCCCTAAGTAGTACCACTTATACAATATTTAAAGCAATAAACTTAAAATTTTCAAGAATAAGAAGATTGAAACTTCAATTCTCGATGACAACTTGTTTAATTAAATTAGACTGATCTCGACTACTAAGGAGACTGATTTGAAGCTTAATCTAGTTAATGCCTCCAAATAGAATCTTTTGTAATTTTGTTTGCCCATTGTGTCTTATTGGAAGTAGAGTGTCTTGTTAACTCCTCCTGTTGAGTTTTAACTAATTGACCAGATTGTTGAAGTACTTTAAATTAATTACAATTCTCTAAACTCTTATAGTAGTCATGAAACTAGATCGAATCTTTAGAGAATTGAAAACTAGTTCCTTAATGTCAATTGTTCAGACAAAGTGGGTGATTTATGATTAATTAACTAATAAACTAAATTTAACAAGGAATCAAAGTAAATGAACTAAATATTAAAGATTGAGCAATTTAATTTTTTGTAACATTGATCATTGGTCTAAAAAAATAATTTTTACAATTTAAGAAATTAGTTTGAAACATATTATAATAGTCATAATAAGTTTCAAAATTTTCTAAATTAATTGGTTCAAATTCATCATTAAAACCAAAATTTACCATAAATGTATTAGGTATAAGAGCATTTCATATTAATTAAATGATAGCAATAAGTTTAATGAAAAAAACTAAACCTCAAATTAAATAATTAAGATAACTATAACTATTCTATTTAGTTTTCTTGTTTCGTGTAAGTTCAATATGCAAATTCATAAATAACATGTTTGTTACTTTTACCAACTTTCAAGATAAGTACAGATCACTGAATTCGTAGATAGTTATAAATAATTAACATTATATTAATTTGTTAGATTAATTAATATTGATTATTCATAAATATAAGCACACAAAACAAAAAAATACTTGAATTAAACAAGAATTTAAGTTTAGAACAAAACCTCGTAAGATTACAATTAGAGTTTTAAATCCCTTTAAATTAGAATATCTAGAATTAGCCACATATAGTTTTTGCCTCAATGCCAAAAGTAGAAGAAAAGATGAAAGATGAAGAGAAAATTTCAAAGAAATGAAGTGTAATGATACCTAGAAGTGTTGGACGTCTTTTTCGTCTTTCTTAAACCTAGTGCTCTTCTATCTTGCCAAGAATCATATCTAAAACAAATATAAATCCCTACATAGGCTAAAGTTATGTTTTCTAATTGAAATCAAACTCTTAGAGCTAGCATGTTCTCACCTTATTCACTGTAGTAATCTATTAATTTTTTCTAAAATTTGCAATTTTAACAAAAAATGATCCAATTGGATGCAATCTCTACTTGTTATATCTTAAAAAAAACAAATATTGATTTTCTCATTTAGACACTAAATTATAGTTAAAATGAAAGAGAAATTAGAATAAACAAATAGTATCTCATCACTTACAACTACATCATTCAGTTTAGTTATTAATTTTTTTTGCTATTATTTGGTTCTACACTCTTTTGTCGTCTTTTCTAATTTTCTTTAACTTAAAAGAGAGGATTCATAATCTGTGCAAAATTCAATTTTTTTTTACCTTTTGCCCTTCATCCCTTACACTGTTTTGGGAAAAAAAAATTCCTTCCGATGACATTGTAGACATTCCCCTCATTGATCCTATATCCTGAGCCAAATGTGCCTATAAGAGGGTAGGAGATTTAGACTTTCATTCAGACTTACGAGACATTATTAAATCTTAACACCAAAGAATGTTTACCAGATCTTAAACAAATTTAACAATAATGTCATCCACAAAGTACCACAATGGCTTTGTTTGGCAATCAGCTGATTGCATTATTTGTTATCTGATTCTATCAGCTAATAGCTGATTATATAAGCTAATTTAACTAGCAGATTGCATTAGCTATTTGTTAGAGATATTTGATAAAATTAGTTATTTAGTATTAATTATTTATGTGTAAAATAACTTATAAAGACATGACTTTAAAAAAAATAAGATATGAATATTATATATTTTAGTATTTTGATGAATATTCTAATAAAAATTTAGATTTTAAATATTTAATTCTACAAAATTTAAGTTTATAACATGCAATACACATTTACACACATCACAACTTTACACAATTATACAAGTACTCATTTATGCACAAATATGTATATGGATTATGTACAATACATGCTCAATGACAATCCTGGGTAAATATCCTTTATTCTCATCACATGATCATTCATATAGCAAAACGCATATAAGTATAATTTGAACTTAGGTTTACATCTCAATAAAACAAATTTTATTATAAGTTCATAACTCAATCGATTATTCTAGCTTTTTCTCAAAACAAATTTTCAGTTCAATTTTGCATGGCCATTAAGAAAAGGAAAATTAAGTGATTAGGCATCACCTTCTTATAAACAAATGTTCCAATATGTCTTAAGTTTCTAATGACACCAAGAACTCACAATTTGGTTCAGTATTATATACAAAATACTTCAGACTGTACTCAAACTACAACAGTACTTTGTACTCAACTTCAAGCTAAATTCTGAAACTTTTAAAAACAGAATTAAAATTTGATTCCTTATTGAAATCTGTATCCATACGTCTCTATTTTAATCTAAACTTAAAATCATCTCATTTGGATATGTACAGATAAAGTTATGGTTAAAAATTGAAGAATGTTTAAAACTATCAAAAATATTTACACCCTTTCATGATCGTGCATTTCCAGTTGGTTACTTATTGTCATGATCGTGCTTATGCACGATCGTGCAACTCCTCTGAGCATTAACATTTTGCTGGCTAGTCACAGAGGTGACTTACTTTAGCCAAATATCTAAAGGAATCAACCTTCTTGTTCTCTATCTAACTGTCACCAACTCCTCCTTATCCTTCCTAATTTCAGAAAGGTTCCCGCTTTCATCTATATTTATATGTTTCTGAATCTGGGGTCTTCCCAACTCCTCCTTGTCTTGCTCTGATTTAGTCTTTTTACCTTAAAACTTGTTCGCGGTATGCTTTCAGATGTAAACATTTGCTCTTTATCTTCTTGTTTATTATATCGTCTTCATTTCCTGCATTTTTGAAGTCCTGTATTTGTTTAGTTCTTCATAACACTGCTTTTCCTTGCTTGTTTTTGCTTATGGGTTGGTGTTGCTTGTGGAACTCAACTAGCTAGTTCTTTTATTCTTTCGGTGTGCTATTTTCGGGGGTGATAAAGATATACGTGGAAATAATGCATGGCAAATTTGTGAGTTCTAGATGCGTGTTTTTTAGGATTTAGGTTCTAGTACATGGATTCAACTGCAACAAGTCCTTTAATTTCACGTTGTTATTTCTCTTGCAGATCTTGCAAAAGAAGTGATGAAGAATCTTGACTCCATCTTTGCTACAAAGCCTTGTGTATTTTGTACAAGTATCTTATCTTATGGTTAGAAAAACATAGCTTTTGCCATATATGGAGAATATTGAAGACAAATGAATAAGTTTTATCAAACACTTATTCCTGCATGCTGCAATGCACAAATTCTAATGTGCCATTCTTTGTGAGTTCTCAAAAAAAGAAACTGCATGTCTATGTGTTTATTCCAACCATGTATAACTGTATTCTTAGAAAGTTTAATTGCAAAGCTTTTATCATAATAGAGATATGAATATTCTGGAGTTATTCAGCAAAAGACGTGTTCAGTTGTTCAGATCAGTAAGGGAAGAAGAGATACTAAAGAAGGCAAAATCAACATTAAAATAAAACTATTAGATGATTATATTAAAACGTTCCCGTAGGAGAGCTTCTTCAAAATTAGCTAATTGGGTTGAGTCAGTCAACCCAACCAGCTTCTTCAAAATCAGCTAATTGAGTTGAGTCAGTCAACCCAACTAGTTCATTACTAAACAACAAAACAATTTTTTTAATATAATCAAATATGTAAAAATGAGTCAACCAACTGAAAAAATAAGTTTAATTTCTGAAAGTGGCTTACCATTGGAAACACATGCACTCAATAAGTACAATAAGAGTAGCAATGCATCTAATTACATAAGACGCAAAACAAAACAAAAAAAAGGAGCCATAAACACTAAACTGATTGCTCTTTTTCTCTTAAGCATGGTCTCAGAAGACTCTGAAAACCCAACTTTCAAGTTCAGCAGGGCTCCACCAGACATGAGCAAAATACCGTTTGTTTAGATCTTTTTGTCTTTATCGAACTAACATATGAATCCTATGAACAGTGACAGAGCTACCTTATAAAAAAGAGGAGCCATGGCCTCCCCTTTAAATTTTTTTTTTAAAAATTACTTATATAATTAATATTTTTAAAATTATAAATATAAATAGCCCCTTTTAAAAAAAATTTTGCATTTAGATGTTAGCCCATGGCTCCCTCTTAGGGTCGAGTCTAGCTCCGTCCTGCCTATGAATTCATAGAAAGTGTAAGTGACGATCATGTTTGCCACATCGTTGGGCTTCTCTTTGTTTTAAAACTGCGAAATAAGTTTCAATTTGAAACGAGGCCTAATTAGAATAAAAATATGAAATTTATAAAATCGTTGAACACAATATATAACATAAAAATCATTTAAATAATGTTGTTCAATTTTGTTTCTGGAAAATGAAAAGCGTCTTGGGTTTTAGTAATTCTCCATTTAGTACATGAAATAAGCGCCGTGCTAATCCAACCAATGACTTGGTTGGTTGGGGTGTTGGATCGATGGAGGACTTTGCGGACACGTCATTCGGTGTCGTTTGGCGGTCTGATGCGTATCCTGTTCCTGACGTGGCATTCTCTACGGTGTCACGGAAGACTAGACTAGCACTCCACATCTCTGTCTCCATTCTGGCATGGTCCCACGTGTAACACGTTCTTTCTGCCTGCATGCCCAGAAGCCCATCTGCAATTTGCAAAGAGATGGTCCGCCTCGCCGTATTACCTTCCTAAATGAATTAAATTATATATTCTACAACTTCCTGTATTCCTATCCTGCCACGCTAGCCCCTTTCCCTAATCTCTGTTCTTATAAGAAATACGAACGAAAAGTAAAAATTCAAAGATTGTGTGGGCACGTCAACGCCTTTCTTTTGGGGGACCATCACGCTATATAAGTCTTTTCTCGTAGCCCAACTAAACATTTCTTCTCTTCTCCGTATGAACTTTGCAACTTTTTGTATAAGTGCAATATAGCGAAAGCAGGTGACATTCACCGAGTAATTGGATTGCTGTTCTCCTTCTTGTTGTGCACAGAGACGTTTTCTTTCTTGGGGATGGATAGTCTGTGTTTAAAAACAGGGATTCATGGTATTGCCCCACCGATCTCCGTGGGTGTCGAGGCGCGTGTGAACTCGTCTCAGGTGACCGCCGTGGGGCGGGACAAATCCACTATGGCTGCAACGTCGACGCCCCCGCAGAAGACGGCGTCGAGATTCTCGTTTAGGTACCCGTTACAGTCGTTGTGGCCTGGAGGAGGTAAAACTGGGAGGAACAATGGGATTGCAGTAGACGACGCTGTTTTTGTGGCGAACTCGGAGACTGAAAATGGAATGGGTAATGACTTGGAGAGCAGAACGATGAGGTCATCTGAAGGGCAAAATGAGAACTGGGTGTTGAAGATTTTGCACGTAAAATCGCTATGGGACAAGGAAGTTGAGGAACGAGGAAGTGCTGATTTGGAAAGAGAAAGTCCTTTGGCTAACGGTACAAAGGAAGAGGAGCAGGAGGAAGAGAGGGAGGAAGATGAAGAAGAATGCGGGGCCTGTAAACTGGAAGATGATGATGAAGAAGCTGTTGGGTTTGATAGAGAATTGTTTTCAAAATTTCTGAAGAGGGTGTCACTGGCTGAAGCGAAGTTGTATGCACAAATGTCCTATCTTGGGAATTTAGCTTATTGCATACCCGAAATCAAGGTACCAGCTTTCTTCTTATTTCTACGTAATTTGGCTTGTCTTTTTATGATTTTATTAAATCTTTTGTTGATGGAATGGGTATTAAATTGATCTTTCTTATGCTGATAAATAAAGAGCGGACTTGATTTGTCCGTAGGATATCAGATCGGTCTTTACAAGACTGGATTTAAGCGTTTTCACTTTATTTTCTTACGTTATTCAATGTGTCTTGCTTATGCTGCTTTAGATTCACTTATGGAACTTCCCACTCTTACATCTTCGAGTTCTCCGTTTTTCCTTTGTTTTAGATTCACTAGCCTTCTTTAGAATTGCTTGAGATCTGTTGTGTACCTCGATTAGGAATCTGTTTTAATAGGTTGATGAAATTTCCTTTGGTGTATTCAGCCAGAAAATCTCCTCAAGTATCGTGGCCTTAGGTTTGTAACATCGTCGATAGAGAAAAGAGAAATGGCAATGAAAGCTGAGAAAATTCACATGTCGACTGAAGATCAAGTAGAAGAGAAAAGGATAGCAAAAGAGGAGGCAGAAGGTAAAAAGCTAAAGAATAATAGTAGTCGCACAAGTGCCTCGACTGCTTATCAGATAGCTGCCTCTGCTGCTTCTTATTTACTCTCACAGACAAAAAGCATACTCCTCTTCAAATCCTTAAAACCCGAGGCTGTTAAAGATCCTCATCAGGAATGCAATGGAATTGATGATGATGCTACATTGATGAACTCAGAAATGGCCTCTTTGATGGCAACCACCGACTCGGTGACTGCAGTGGTTGCGGCTAAGGAAGAAGTCAAGCAAGCTGTTGCAGATGATTTGAGTTCAACACGTTCAACACCCTGTGAATGGTTTATCTGCGATGATGATCTGGGTACAAGGTACTTTGTGATTCAGGTAATGAGCTCTAGTTTACAAATAAACTACCACTTTATATTTAGAGACTTAATTACTTCAAGATTGGTTTTGATTTATATTTCCATCACCTATCTTATTGTAATAGATATTGACTCCTTGGATTGTGATCTTACTCGGAGTAGATTTTATAAATTTGTAGACATTAATCGATTGTAACATTGATAATTTGGTCTAAGTTATGAATGATTCATGGTTGGTCGTTATTAAGCCGTCCTCAGGAGATGTGTTATTTTCTGATATGCAGGGATCTGAATCTCTGGAATCTTGGCAAGCAAATCTACTTTTTGAGCCTGTTCAATTTGAGGTAAATTATTTACTGATCTGCCATATTCTAAATCAATAAAATGTTCAATGACAATTTTGTAGAGCATCGTAACAAATGCTTTTTGAATTCTTAAAGGCTATTTTCTACAAAATTTCGCACAATAAAACAACTTGGCATGACATTAAATTGAACTAAAATGAAAATGCCATCCTGGTCCAGGGGCTAGACTTTCTTGTGCATAGAGGCATATATGAAGCTGCAAAAGGCATGTATGAACAGATGTTGCCTGAAGTTCATGCCCACCTAAAGTCATGGGCTAGGCATGCAACATTTCGATTTACAGGGCATTCACTTGGAGGAAGCCTGTCACTGCTATTAAATCTTATGCTGCTTATAAGAGATGAAGTTCCAGCGCCTTCCTTGCTACCTGTTGTAACATTTGGTGCTCCATCCATAATGTGTGGAGGTGATCATCTTCTCCACAAGCTTGGATTGCCAAAGAATCATGTTCAGGCTATCACAATGCACAGGGATATTGTGCCTCGGGCCTTCTCTTGCAATTATCCTAATCACGTTGCAGAGCTTTTGAAGGCTGTAAATGGGAATTTCCGTAAGCATCCATGTCTGAATAACCAGGTATAATATACCCCACTATGTATATGTTTTTGCATCTTTTATCCACGAACATTTTACTGATGTTATTGCTGCCTTTTCCCTGCAGAAGCTATTATATGCCCCAATGGGGGAGCTTCTGATTCTCCAGCCAGATGAGAAATTCTCTCCCCGTCATCATCTCCTCCCATCTGGTAGTGGTTTATATCTCTTAAGCTGTCCATTGTCTGACACCAATGATGCAGAGAAGCAGCTCCGTGCTGCACAGACTGTGTTCTTGAATTCACCGCATCCACTTGAGATCCTCAGTGATCGTTCAGCTTATGGATCTGAGGGAACCATTCAAAGGGACCATGACATGAATTCTTACTTAAAATCTGTGAGAAATGTAATTCGCCAGGAGCTAAATCGCATACGAAAAGCCAGGAGGGAGCACCGTCGTAAATTCTGGTGGTCCATTCTAGCACCAGTTGGCATCAATAGCAGCGTCATGGTGGGGAGGCCAGCGGCATCCATAAACGTGGGTCAAAGCCAATTCAATTTCTCTGGCGGCTTACAGACCGGAAGAGAGTCCCTGAAAAGGTTCAGTAGGCTTGTTGCCTCACAACACATGCACTTGTTTGTTATTCTTTTGTTCCCTATTCGGTTGCTACTTCTGGGAGCCTACAGCGCAATGAACTTTAGTTGACTAGTCTATTTGATTTGGTTACATCATGTTCCAATTGTGGGACGCTGCACAGGTTGCAACTCGCAACTTGCAGACTATTCTTTACTTTATTCATTGGTTCGTAAAAAAAAAATATACAAAAAGGAAAGCAGATGCAAGGAAACAAGTCGGGTTTCCTTTGTAGACTGAAAAAGTTCGATTGTATCACGAAGAGAAAATTCCTGTTGAACTAGCTTTGTAAGTAAATTATATTCTAAAGCCTCTTTTCATTTGTTACTGTTTCATGAGTTTTCATTTAGGAGTGTTCAACTTTACAGTTAATAAACACAATATTCCTAAGGTAGTTGGCGTTTAGAGGATGTTGATTGCTCAAAGAACCTAAATATCTCTCTATTAACTATCCCAATCACATCAGCAATAATTGGGGCCAAAAGTGGATGGTAAACAATAACCGGAAGGGAATCCTCTGCTCCCTTATCCTGGTCTTATTTTGACCCTTTTTTATTTGAATCATTTACTCAAATAAGGCTCATTTAAATAAATGACTCAGATAAGAGAGGGTCAGAATAGGCCCAGGTAAACGGCCAGACAATAACCAGGCCAAGACATCAACGAATGAATTGACTTGGGTCTGATTTTTCACGCTCCTAACCTATAAACATTATTCTTTCACCTAAAATTCAATATCTAACTGGGATTCATTTCCATTTTAAGCACGTGTACAGTCACATCATACATAGCCAGAAGTGGACAAGGCCCGATGAAGCAGCATGTCTGACTACTTAGAAGACAAACATTGGCGTCCCGACTCCCGAGGAGTCCAGAAAGGCTGGAGTTATTTGTTCCTATCCAATCCAAACACGGCCTTGTCACCACCGTGTCTTCTACGACAAGATAAATGCGCGTTGGAGGAGCGTTTCGGCTTTAAGACGTGCATCAATTGATTTCAACCAAAATGGTCCTTTTTCTTTTGGCATGACTCTTTTTAGGGACCGGACAGCAAAAGGTCCGACAGTTGGTTGTGTCGTTAAAACTTAAAAAAGAAGGATTTTTAATAATAAGCAGTTTAGAGAACCCAATAAATCAATCAGTGGAGTATTTCACGTCCTATCCTGCTACTTCTCAACCAATGAATTTTAGGGATAGCAATGGAAATTACGTCAATTTTTTAAAAAATTAAAAATATAAAATAATATTTTTTATTAAATTAAGGTCTAGTTTATTTAAGTTTAACCTAACTGAGACTTAACTCAAAAAAGTAAAATTTAGTCTTGGTTCAGCCGGATTCTGGCCGAATGGTGCGTTGCCGTTCGGATCCATGAGTTGGCAACCTTCTGCGATGTTCTTCGTCGTGAATATACCTGCAAAACAAGGAAGGCTGGTCGGGGG
>JANTPM010000004.1:7774030-7799936 GCA_025434745.1 Erythroxylum divaricatum | reverse complement strand
AGTAGGTGGTCACATGTGTATTAGGTGGTTAAAATGTACTATAAATAGAAGGGTTAACTTGATGTAAGATACACCATATTTTTATAAGAAGAATTCTCCTCTCTCAAATATTCTCTCAAGTTTAGTTTCGGTTTTATAACATAGGAAAATTTTTAATAAGAAATACGGGATTTTATCAGTTAAAAAAGTGAGAAGAAAATCAAAATTTGATTATTTCAAAAGTTCGTAAGCTGAGTCCAAACTGGCTAGCTTGGAGCTTAATCACCAGTTAATAGCGGATTAACATGGGTTTTTTTTTTTTTTTGCCCTACATGATGATATAATGAATTAAGACAAATGGAAATGGGGTTTGATTTGATAAAGAGCTGTCAGAGATCATTAATTATGATTAAGCCATCTAGTTCTAATTGCATAATGTCCATTGCCATTACTGAGAAAGAAAAGCACATGATACCATCACATGCCTGTCACTGACATCATCATATCATATCACATCTGGCCACGACCTACCCCTCTTTCCAATGTTTCCAACATTCAAGCACCACCTTGCAACTTGCAACTTGCAATCCTCAATTCTCCATTTTATATAATAATAATTTAATTCCTCCAACAAAAACAGATTAAAATACCAAACTTGTCACTTCTCCTGAGAATTCGTGCAAAGCCCTCTGCTCTGCCCCTTGCTTTCGCCGCAAGATAATAAAAATTGTGCTTCAAGTCAGGAACTATCTATAAACAAATGTTACATAGCCTGCAGATGACAAGTTGTGTGTATGTTGTCAGAGAACTACTTACTGCGACTCCACTTGTGTTCAAACTGATACATTGCAGTAATCTTACATTATTCTTTCGAAATGAGAAATGCATGCATTTTTCCAATGGCCTATCCCAGCTTTAATGGCATACCCATATCTGATTCTTAGGTGGCCAAGCATGTGTCATGCTTGTCAAAAATCTGAATGTTTGAATAAGAACATGGGAAAAGTCTCAGGAATCCATTTTCTAAAGGGAGAAAGCAAAAGATAGTTGTTGAGTAGAGTGGAAATGAAGAAGGATAAAAAGACCTCAAATTACTTGCAAGCAAAGGAAAAATAGATCAATTTAGCAAGGAAAGCTATGCAGTGTGTTGAGTGAAGAGGAAGCCGCCCATATGTTTAAGTGCTTCTCAAATAAATTTTCTTAAAATTATTATATGATTAATTTTGAATAGTCAGATTCGATATTATCGGAAATTGTTAAAACAATTTCAAGAAATTAAAGAATAATATCATATTTTAGAATTTTTAATAACATAATTTTTTGATTATTTAAAATAATAAAGATTCTAGTAAGTTTGGACAAATATTTATATGATTGGCCTTTTTCTTAATCAACCAAGTAGGAATTATGTAAGAGAAGCTAAGAAAGAGAGCATTAAAGTCGCTCCATTTTATGCTTTTTCCTTGTAAAGTTTGAAAAAGTGAAGGAAAAAGAATAAAGGAGATGCTTTTATAAATAATTATGCCCTGCAGGCTTTTTGCATTGGATTGTAGGCATTGCCATGAACAATGAACTTGACAAGTTTTTGAGAGGTTGGAGAAGGGAGACGAGGCCCTTTTGATTGATAACCCAACAACCTCCTTAAAAGTCTAAACTACTTGAAGGTAATGGAAATGAAGTCAAGCCATAATTGCAACCCACAATCTCTACTTTCTCTCAACCAGCCTTTTATTAAGGCTCTGTTACTGTTACAAAGAATAGAACAGTGATTCACAAAGAACCAATGATGGCAAGCTGCACTCCTCGAATTGACTCCTCCTTTCTAAAATCTGTTTGTTTTCTTGTTTTGAGTGTTTGATTGGACTCTTCCTTTTGTTTTTTTTGGCCAGACCTGAGGGTACAAGTCTGACAACTGTCTTGACTTGACATGGCCGTTGTGTAGTTTCCACCATCGTTAAAGCCACGACACCAGAGACTTTGCTCTACAACCAGCCTTTTCCAAGAAGGAAACGAAGACATGAAACATGAAATCTAGCGGAATGTCAAAAATGTCAGTCCGTGAATGAAGTTCTCTTCTTCTTCTTCTTCTTTTTTTTTAATATGGGCAGTTGAGAAGCAGGTCATCTGTTTGTATAATCGAATTCACGTAAATAACATTAAATGCTAAAATTAAAACACCGTAATGGCAGAAAATATCATGTGGGGCAATTAGTTCATGGATAAAGTTAACCAGATCAAACAAATTAAATGTGGCAGATGGGGACAGTAACCAGAGCCGAGCTATCAGTTTCCCTCCCCTCAAGTCCTGAAAATCCGTACTAACGGTGACAACCAACGTATCCAATAATTATTAATGAGATCAGAATCCAAGGATCTGAACCAGAGGGGATAAGAATCCAAATTTAGACCGAAGGGGAAAAAAATAACAAAGTAGCAAATTCAATACCGAAATCCTGTACATGTAGAGTCGAGAACGAGATAAAAAGAACAGGTGACAAAATTTCACGGCAGGCTAAACGTCTTTATATGTTTTGTACAAAATGGACCAGTGATTCTATCGCCGGCAATATCTCGTGAATTTGGTTCCACTTAGCAGCTCAAGGCCTCGTATTTCAATGGAAGTGATCGATTGAACCCAGCTTGAGACAGTAGACTTCCAACTGCGGCAAGGTCGCGGCAGAACACCCCCTGGAAAACAGAGGGGCTGGTACTGCCTGAAGATGTTGCCAATTTATGTGCATTCGAACTGACCTTATTAGAATCTGAAATCTCCAACGCAGATGGTGTTGGTTCGGGTTTTGAATTCTGGGTTGATTGCTGCACTTGAATCGCTGCTTGTGCTGCCTGTAAAGCAGCTGCAGCTTTTCTTCTCTGTTTCTCTGCGGCTTCTTCTTCCATAATCGTGGACATTACACTTGAATAACCCTTCTGAAGCAATCTATACAGCAACAAAGCCGACATTTTTGCACGGTCTTTAACTGAATCAAGATCCCTATCATCTGCAAATTCACACCTCTCAATAAAATTCGTAGCCTTATCAGGCTTGTGCCTCAAAGATAGCAACAAGTGAGCTCTTTCCAGTTCAGACCTTGAACATCCACGTCTCAGCCCAATCAAGGCGTAGTAATCAACATTTCCAGTTTCACCAGAAGCAACCCTCTGCTTCAATTCTTGAATCTTGGTAGTCAGTGAACAGAGTTTTCCAGGAATTTCTCTGTACCTAACATAATGCTTCTTCCAGGCAGGACCTGGAAGCTTCCTGTCTCGCAAGATCGAATTGTACAATAGCTTCAGGTGTTCCAAATCATGAAGACAATCAGGCAAGCAGCGGATGGTTTCCAAAAGCGAGGCTCTTGTTTCAAGAGCCTGAATGCACGCGGGATTTAGAGCTAAAGTCTTGTTGCAATCACCAATGGACTCTGCAATTCTACCAGAGGATTTATACGCAAATGCTCGGTGCATATAGCATTCTGCAAGGAATCCTTGAGGAGCTCCTCTGCGACCTTCAACAATCTTGCTGAAATGGCGGATGGCTTCAGAATATAAACCTGCATCAAGGGCAGCAATTGCAGCTGCGCGCCTGCGAAGTAGGAGCTTAATATGTGATAGGAGATGCGTAATGTTTTCAGATTCGGTCAGTGCTCGAGGTGGGGTTGGTGGAGCCGTGGAGGAGGTAGATATGTCACCGGAGACTGGGAAGTCAGAGAAGTTATCTTCCGACCAGGAAATGCTTTCACGGCGAAACGCAGCAGTGGAAAGTCGTTTACCAGTTTGGAGAAGGACCATAGCATCCTCCATTAGACCTAGATGACAACAAGCCTGACCTAAAACCAAGTACCTGCGGCAATTACACGACAACTGATCAGTTCATACCACCTTGTATGCAGGAATATAGAAAAACAAGACAAGATTTGATTTTTCACTTCTCAGAATAAGCGATAATGCGTGTTGACTTGAATAATCAGTATCTGTTAGTTAATTACAATATGGTTTCGTAAAGATTATACTTCTACACCTACCAAAAACCACTGACTTCACATAATTCATCTACAAAACTATTGCTGCCCAAAATTGACTATCCATTGATTTGGCATTACTGCCGAAAAGTCACACACCAACCTCCTGTGGAATTCACCACTTTCAACGTAAGAACAATACTAACTCATGTTAAAAAAATTTCAATTTTCAAGTTCTAAAGCTACTATAGTTTCTTATTAGTTCATCAGCGGATTACCTTGATGATTTAGTACAGAAATGAAGAAAAGCAAAGTAAAAGAACCATACTGAATTGACATTTACTCAAACCATCAGAAAATTAACTACTGATCTATCCAGGCAATAAATAAAAAGCCATCAAAAGTTGTTCCAAAAGATGGAACATTTCCAAATGTTGCACCAAACTATAACCATGTAAACCATTATTACCTCCACTGCCCTTCTTTCTCGCAATCTTTACAGAGGCCTGACATGACTTTCTTCTTCAAATCGGAAACAGAGAAACACTTGAAACTCAGATCAGGCCTCGCCGAATCAGACGACGAGTCGTCGGAAGGCAAGAGCTTCACGCGCTCTCTAGAAAGCTGTTGAGACGAGTTATCAGAAGAAACCGAACCCGACTCGTCACCCGCCATTTTGAGACTAGGAATATAGTCTTGAAGCATATCAGCTACGTCCCTGAATCGCCTGAGATATAGCAGCGATCTCGCTTTCAGCTCAAGAGCTACTTCAAAGCGTGGAGAGAGCGCCAATGCCGCGTCGAGAAGATTCAAACCAGAGGCAATCTCGCTCTGTTCCTGCGTCGCAATAAGGTTTCTCGCATCTTTCACGTACTTATCTACAACCTGCGTACATACATGTCATTGTAGAACGGGTTATTCTTCATCAACTCTAAAAACACCCAATACCCAGTAGAGGACGAGGTCGACTGTTAAAACCCACGAAACATTCCTGATAAAAGATCAAGCATTGTACTTAAAAAGAATCCAGAAAACCATTACCTTTCGATTACTAAGCCACCAGTGTTTTCTCTCGGTCCCGTTGTTCAGACATAGAGAAGCAGCCATGATTCTATTCGTCGTTGGCGTAGTGTTTCTTTGTCGTGTAAGAACCAACCACTAACGGAGAGTCCCTTTCTCTCCCTCCCCCCCTCTCTCTCTCTAAAGATAATACATTTTTTTGGGTGCTAAGAATCAGACGTATAGATATATATAGACACATACATACATATACACAGAGAGGGAAATCGAAAATGATAAGTGATAACAGAGACTTTCTTAGTACACCTCACAGTTAATACTTAATAAAAGAAAAACAAACAATCTGATTCAGGAGATGAAATGAAGGTTATGAATTTTCAAGAAATAAATATTTTGATGCCAACTTTGACCTCAGACTCAGACAAAGCTTTGAATTTGATCCTTCAATTTCCACACCTCAGCCACTCTCTCTCTCTCTCCCCGTAATATGTGGCCAACAAAACAACACCATACGATATTTATTGACCCTAAAACCTCCAACTAATTGTGCAGAAGTTAATTAGTGTTGACCGGGTACAACCAGTAGAGCCCGTGGTTGTTACCGGAAATAGACGGTGACGAGTCACGGGTCCTCGGGTTTAACATCTCAACTACTCGGGCAAAAAAAGATAGGACGCCAGCAGCGAATTGCCCCAAAAGGTAAGTAAAGATGGCTTTTCTCTTCCAATTATTTATTTCTGATCATATACGATTTTACTCTTTTGTCCCTTCTCTTTTTTCTAAGCTCTTCCTCACGTTCATCGATGTTTATTTAGCTTCTAACACCTAAGCAACGAAGTTGGCCACCAAATGAAAGTACTCCTACGTTTTTAGTCTTCCGTTGTACTTTGGGAAAGTCAATTTAATTATCTGTTGAATTATAAGTTAGTAGCAGGATAGTAATTTAGGGAGCGAGGGTTACTTGATTCAAGCCATAATCTAAACAAAGATATGATTGTCAAAGTGGATCATGTCGTTTGAAGACAAACAAGGAGGATGAATTGGGAAAATTGCATGGGGAGAGTGAGAAAGTGACCCTTCTTCTCACACAAGACACAGGAATCATGCCTTTTCCTTTTATTTCACTCTATTATTTTGATTAATGAATGCACACGACAATGGATAGCAAGTCCGACGGGCGGCCTTAGTTAAAGCTTCCATCTTCTCACTACCAGATCTTATTCTGTCTAATATTACCTTATCTTATTCTGTTTTATAAAATTTTAACAATTGATTTTGTAAGACTTACGTAAAATTTATAAAGGATCCATATAAATAAATGATTGAGATTCGTTGAATACAATAAAACATCATAATATTAGACAAATTATTTAAACTCTTTCCTTCTTTCTTGGCCCACCAAACCATCCCTGCCTGACCCCTAAGGACAATCCTATTCCCTTCCTAAAATCGCGTAGACTCCCGAAACCCCTCTGGCCACATCACCCTTCTTCCTTTCCTACGTGGCAACCACACCGGTCCATGTCAGCTGGAGTTCTTTCATTACTTTTTGTTTTCTCCAGCCTCTATTATTGTTTTTGTTATATGATCCATGATTTTGGGTGGTGATAATAATTACTAATAATTCGACACAACCTTTCACGGATCTTTACGTCAGTTCGTATGTTCTGAAATGAAAGTAGAAAGTACGTGGTACAAGGATTAATTGGAGGATTGTGAGCCATTTTTAGAAATGTATTATGATCACGTATTAATGGTACAAACAGAACATGCTTTTTCTAAATATTGCACCTATTGAAGGAGTACTATGTTGTACAGCCTTGCCGTTTCATTACATGTCTTAGTTGCCACATATTTAAAATCAATTCAGATTTCAGATGTTGTTATTTAATTAAATCCCTTATGCAAATTAAAGAGACAATGATTCATTGTCAAGAAACCTCAAACAAAACGGACTCCTACCAAATTCAAAAGTGGGGAATGACTGGATGCCTATGAATGAAAAAGTCATTAGGGCCCTACAGAAAAGAAATAATGTAGGAAAGAAAGGAAGAACAAATTGAGCTGTTATTCTTGTTTCCCAATGGTTTCAGGACCATATATATATAGGGAGGGACCCCAAATCCAATTGACAAGTCAGAACCTAGTGGAAGGCTTGGAGGAGGCTGGTTTCGTCCACCACCCACGAAAGCCGCAGCAGCAGCTCTTGTACTTGTACAGCTCAGACTACTCCAAAAGTCCAAACTCCAGCCTCTCCGGGTTGTTAATTTTGTGTGTTTTATAGGTGGAGATCATCAATGCATAGAAAGTAATGGTGCATGGGCTACACGGTCCCCTATGGTGTAATTTGATAGATCCTTATCAACGGACCCTGATTCATTATTTTCATTACATGTCCCTTCCTTCACGTACCTCATTTTATGAGTCTGAATTTTCTGTCTAATTTTATAGTATTTTATTCTATCTTATGAATCTCAACTATTTATTTATATAGATTCTACGTAGATCCTGTATTAATGAACGTGGGACCTATATAAATGAATGATTGAGATTCATAAGATAGAATAAGATATCGTAATATTAGACAGAAGATCCTGTTATCATTTTCACCCTGTCCTCGCACACACATGCATCCACAGCTAACTATTTTTAAAACAAAAAATTTAACAAATATAAAATCTTCATTAATATTAATATTCATTCATATAGTAATCCTTATTTATTAATCACAATATCTTAATTACGAGGAAGCTATGAACTTTTATAAGGAACTATTGAGGTTTTTTTTTTTTATGTTTGTTAGCGCTTTTCATGTTCCAGAACTGCAGAGGAAGTATTGAGAAAGTTACAATTTGGAGGCCAATTGCGAAACAACATATATCATGTGCCTAGTTAAGCTTTTTGTATGGGAAACACATGCCATGTCTCAACCTATTGCAGACAAGGCAGCTGCTGGATAGTATAGAGCTAATGATGCCACCAGTCCCAGCTGCTTCGATACAGATTTAATTGTAAGCCATGTTTTTCTTCGGGGCCCTCGTATATATATGTATGGTTTTTTTCAATCTTAGCTACTTAAAAAGCAGTTTTCTCTTGTTGCTTGCATAATTTAATAAATTCATAATCATTAGAACACTAACACTTACGTTTCAAACTTCATGTACGTTAAATAATTGGAGGTATCCATTCGTTTGTGGCAGTTGACTAGTAGCTGAAAAGCCTAGTACGTAATGAAGATGTTAGAAGTGCCTAACTCATCTCTAAAAATTAGCTCAAGAGTAGGAGGTTTGCACATTATTATAAATTCTTGAATACTCTTATAGCTGTCCGATGTGGGATTCCTAACATACCCCCCTCAGTCCAGAGTAGGACTGAACATCTGATGGGCATATTGGATAAATGGACATAACCGGGCACCGCTTCAAATCATCGAGACAAACTGACTTGACTATGATATCATGTTAGAAGTGCCTAACTCATCCCCAAAAGCTAGCTCATGAGTAGGAAGTTTGCACATTATTATAAATTCTTGAATACTCTTATTATAGATGTCCGATGTGAGATTCCTGACAGAAGATAGATATATGAAGTGGTTATCCCTCTTACAATGTGTTGACATTCAACCTAAACAAAAACGAGAATTCTCATACGGTGTTAATAAAAGTGAAAATAATAAAAAATGAAAGGACTTTAAAAGAAGTAATATTGGAGAAATCGTATGCAATCAAATAATAGAAAACACGAATTCCCTTATTATAAAAATTTAAAACTATGCAACGATCGATATACATGATCTTCAATAAGATATTAACATAAGCCTTTTCGTTTTGTTCTTAATTTGTCTCTCATGTTGTGGATATATATAGATCAATCATGCACATAATCGTAGGTGTCGTTTATTATTTCCGTTTCCACCTGTATACATGAGTTTTGTTTAAGCGTTTAATGAGTAATATTAGCCAAAATAAATCCAATTGTCAAGGGGTTTTAGTTGAACTGCAATTAGAAGAATGAGCGAAAAATATATGTAGCCAGCTTTTAATCGTGACCTAACTCTTCTTTTTTTTTCCTTTTATGTTTCTTTCGAGTGGTTGATAATGAGAAAACCTAGTTTTAGTCCTGACTCTTGTACATGTCACTACCAACACTGCAGTCATAACTTTGTTTTGGGTGACTTTTATAATCTGACTGTCGAGGAGGGTCACGCGTCACCACAGTAGCTCTCTGTTTTTCATGATAATGAACTGAATGAATCCATACAAACTCCACTTTTGCTGCATAATCTTGTAACTTGAAAAGTAGACATGACAGTCTATAAAAGTATGGAACAGAACAGAATTTGAATATGATATTGTTTTTATTTGCGAATATTCATATACACAATTGTAACTCTAATGGGAAGATGTCATCTCACTTTTGTGTTTTGTCATAGCATAACTTATTAATGGAAAAGGAAACGTGTTCTTCGATTAACGGAAATGTTCATCCACTATCATTTCAAATTATCTTTGCATGCATGATTTAAATTCAACAATCAAAATGTCATAAGATCCCATATAAATCATGTCATCTACATAAATCCAAGCAACTACAAACTTACCATTATCATGCTTCTTCACATACAATGTAGGCTCATTTTTACTCCTAACAAATCCATTTTTCAAGAAATATAAGTAAACTCTTTTATACTAGGCTTACGGTGTTTGTTTTAGCCCACAAAGAGCTTTCTTGAGCTTGTAAATTTTGTGTTCTTGCCTGCTAACAACAAAGCCATTAGGTGGACATACATAGACATTCTTTTCAAATTACCCATTTAAAAATGCAGACTTCATATCAAATTGATAAAAGGGCAAATTCAACTAAGTTGCTAGAGACGGAAGAATTCTCATCATTTCAAATCGAGTAATAGATGAAAAGGTTTTATCAAATTCAATACCTTAATGTTATGCATATCCTTTAGCTACAAGTCTTGCTTTGAACCTTTATATGCTGCCATTTGCATGATACTTGTTTTTGTACACCCCTTTCAGTCTAATAGGAGTCTTCTCCTCTAGTAAATCAACTAATTCCCATGTGTTATTGTGCTTAATTGCCCTCATATCTTCCAACATAATTGCTTGCCATTCTTCATTTTCAGCAGCTTCTCCAAAGAACGTAAGTTCTGTCACATATAAAGCAAAACTACAGTTTCCATAAATTTTAGCCAGCAATCAAAACTTCTTTGGAGTGAAATTATATGTAAAGCTGGACGAGGAGTTTGTTGACGATGAACTACTACTGTAGTTGTGTGAAGTAGGATTACTATCTGGTGAAAAGACTGAGTTACTAACTGGAGATGCAAGAGAGGTGGTGTCACCATAATGAATTTCTAGAATTGCTGGTTCATGTGGTTCCGTCATTGCAGGAGTGTATTCCGGGGTACTGTTGTTGCTACTTTGCTGCTTTTCTCCCATGTCCAGCTTGCTTCTTTATTAAATTTGACATCCCTAGTAACAATCACCTTGTTACTCACATGGTTATATAGCTTATATGCCTTGGATTGAGTGTTATAGCACACAAAAACACATTTTTTTTAATTTTTCATCAAGTTTGGATTCAGATTTAACCAAAGCATATACTACAAAACTAAAAATTTGTAAGTGGCTTATCTTGGACTTATGACCTTTCCATGCCTCATATGGAAGCTGATTGTATACTGCGTTTGTGGGAGAGATATTCTGGATATAGACAGTTGCAGCCACTACCTCTGCCCAAAAATGCTTTGGAATATCTCTTGCCTTCATCATGCTTCTACCCATCTTGACAATGGTACGATCTTTCCTTTCTGCCACACCATTTTACTCCAGTGTATAAGGCACTATATGTTCTTTATAGATGCCATTCTCCTTATAAAAAGCAGTGAATCCATCTGAAACAAACTCATCACCTCGGTTTGTTCAAAGTAATCTAACACCTACTTTGCTTCTCTAACAAGGACTTAAATTTTTTGAAATTCTCAAAAGCTCCAGATTTGAATCTTATGAAATATACCCAACTTATACGACTATAATCATCAATAAAGAGCAAAAAATATCGACTATCTCATATGGACTCAACTGATTTGGGACTACATAAGTCAACATGTACAAGTTCAAGGTAAGTTGAGGCCCTCCAAGCCTTCCTTATAGAAAATGATGACTTGCTTTGTTTTCCATATACACATCCTTCACAAAAGCTAAGATTATCAATTTTAGGCAACCTAACAATCATGCCTTTATTGGCTAATAATTGTAATCATTTGATATTCAAAACATCATATCTTAAATGCCATCATATATCAAATGCCATAACTTAGCTTGTGGACTTTGCTCAGCAACTAATGCACAACTTTCATTACCAAGTGACACATCCAAGGGAAACATTCTATTTGAGGTCATTTGAGTGTAAAAAAAATTTCTACTAGATTTCTTGTCATGGATACTACAAGAATCAAAATCAAATATAATATAATAACCATCAATCAACAATTGTCCTACACTTAACATATTATAAACTAGAGAGGGAACATACTGCACATCGTGGAGAAGCTTTATATTACCATGTGTGGTTTTGATAGCAACCATACCTTTGCCATCAACTTTGACTGGATTGTTATCTTCGAGTTAAACTTCTGACCTCTTCGTCTCATCAAGTTCCTTGAACAAAAGCCTCTCACCATACATATGGTTGGAGCAACCACTATCAATAAACCAAATAACATCAATCTCAATATTCATAGTAGAGTGAGCCATGAACATATAGCTTTCCTTTTCCTATGTCTTGGTCAAATTAGCATTCTTTTGTTTATTTTTTGTTTAATCCACCAGTCAACCTCCTTGTGCCCATATCTCTTGCAGTAGTGACATTCACTAGCAAATTGACCTCGTCCTCTTCCACAACCACGACCTCGACCATGGTAACCTCCTCTACCTTGCCCTCTGCCTCCTATTTTGTCTGAATTTTTGTATGCTTAAGCTTCTAACTTGCCTTTAGGATGAGACTGTCCCTTACTTGAAAAACCTTTTCTTCTATTTTTCTACTAGACCTAGTTAACTTATCTTCATATGCTAATAAAGAACCTATCAGTTCATCAAATGTGTAGATAGCTAGGTCTTTAGTCTCCTCAATGGTACCAACTACATGATTGAATTTTGAGGTTAAACTCCTCAAAACCTTGCCCACAACAGTTTTATTGCTCATATTTTCACCATATGACTTCATACAATTGACAGTTATAGATACCCTAGAGAGATAATCTTGTACAAACTATTTTTCTTACATTGACTACTCGAAATAACGGTGAAGAGTTTGCAATTTTATTGTAATTATTTTCTTATCTCCTAGCTATTCTTTTTTGAGAATTTCCCATGCTTTTTTTGAGGTACTAGCTTTTGCGATTAAGAAGAAAATACTATCATCAAGAACTTGTTGAATAAGGAACAAGACCTTTGCATCCTTTTTTCGATTGTAGCTGTTGGTTGGGCTATTCTGGATTGGTGTCTTCAAACTCCTTCTTTACTGAGTCCCAAAGTTCTTGGGACTTAAACATATTCTATACTTTTAAACTCTAGAAATGATAATTTTGCCCCTTAAAAATTGGAATTAAGGACTGTGATGTTGCCATAGATTCATTTGTTGCCATGATTGTTTGTTCTTTTCCTCACTAATGTTTCACACTATATTTGATATTTTCAAATACCTTCTCTACCAATCCCCAAAGTTCACAAGACTTTAACATACTTTGCATTTTTAGGAGTTGGAGTACCATGTTCTCGTTAGGGTGTTTCAATCCTATTCTACTTAATTTTATCTATATATTAATGTAAACTCTATATAAATGTGTTGATGAGATTTAATTGAATAGAATATGAATTGATTAATTGGAACAGAAGATTTAATACCTATTTTTAAACTCCAAATATGATAATTTTGCCCCTTAAAAATTGGAATTAAGGATTGTGACGCTGTTGTAGAGCCATTTGTTGCCATGATTGTTTGCTTTTTTTTTTTCCTCACTAATGTTTCACGCTGTAGTTGACTCTCTATGGTTTGCGAGATGGAAAGGAAAAAAAAAATCAAGGACTTGAGTTTTTATCTCTCCTATCCCTTGTCGTCTGATCTTAATTTTTTAGACCTCACTTTCTCACTTCCTTTACTAAGGCCCCCTATTGATCTCTGGCCTCTCCTCCCTTTTATTCAGTGGACCTGTCCTAGTTATGGGAGAAGGAAAAGAGACTGCTTGTGCTCTTCTTCTCTCAACCTCTCTGATACAAAAAGCAAAAATAAGTAAAAAGAGCAGAGATGATGCGGGAGAGAGTCCTTAGTTTTTTACCGCCTTGAGAATAAAATAGCTATATAAGACTTTACAGGCTTCATTAATGGAAACATTCATCCACTCGCATAAATCATTACAGACTAAATACCAAAAGACAAAAAGCATAATAATTGACCCGCTTAGTTACGTACGAACTGCTCCTAAAAACAGGCAATGACAAAATTTGAAGCATCATTTAACACTTACTAATATTTGAATAACTTATGTTCATATCGCGCGTTTGTCATTATTTTTTAACTTAATTATATGATAACTAATTTGTAAAAAATTAAAAACATCAAATTTTTTGAAAATTTTAAAGATTAGAGAAATTTAAAAATTTTTAAATAGCAGGTCAGGAGAAATAAAAAAATTTTAAAATTATGCTTCAAGTAACTTAAGAGAAGCCTAATCAAATAGTTAAATTAAAGACAAACCGCCAGATGGCCTGTATACTAACAGCAAGATCCATATTTAAGCCAGGGAATCGTCATCAAGGGATATCTCTCTAGTATCTTAATCACAACAAACTCCTACCACCATGACCAATATAATCAGTGCTTAAGGGTGAATCAACTAACTAATTAAAAATAATGGCTACTAGTAAACAGAGAGCCAGCCATTCCCATTTTCTAGACATGTTGGGGCAAAAGAGTGAGCATCAAATTCTCGACTTCAGATTTCCTGTTTAATATTACGGTGTCTTATTGTGTCCAATAAATCTCAACCGTTTATTTATATAAATTCTGTATAAGTCTTGCGTAGACACCGCGTAGATCCCGCAAAATAGATAGTTGAGATTTCATAAGATAGAGTAAGACAAGGTAATATTGGACAAAGATTATTAATTTCTAATTCTCTTATTATTCTGCACATTAGCCATAAACATGACACCAAGTCCCCTTCTTGACGGCACAACAGAACACCAAGACCATTTTTTATTACAGGAAATTAACCAATCATATGGCTTGCTATTTCTCTGCACCAGAGAAAAGGCTCCGAGGGCTGCACGTGTCTGCGGATTGAATTTCACGTGGAGATGGGTAGCCAATCCATGTGTGTGAAGATGCTCCGAGATGTGTTAGTGCTCAGGTCGTATATGCTTACCAAATTGGGTTGGTCTTATTGCCATCATCTTCTAATAATGCACTCAGTCTCAGATGACTTTTAGGCTTCTTTTTTCTCTCTAGAATTCAAAGTTATAAAGTTAATCCAAATATTTTCAGATCTTATATGCTTTTCTTTAAGCATCGAAATTTAAAGGCATAGTTTGAAGAATCATAGTTGGCGTGTTGCACTGAAATTTAAAGGCAAGAAAGGCAGTATCAGTTAAATATAAGCAGAAGCAGGTAAGCATATGATTCCTTTTTAAATGTATTCAATTCCAAGTAGTTGTCATACGTGTATCTTAGCAGTTGAAGTATCTATCGTTCTCAACTGCTTGGTCAGCGATATCAGAGGATAAAATTAAATATACCCAGATAATAAAGTACCGATCAATTGCTTCATTCGTTTCTGGAATATGAACCAACGTTCGACTCCATGATTACTACTTTTCACCTCCCAAGACACGAGCATCTTGTCTCTACGTATCAAAGTTCTAGGATGTAATAGTTATAGATTCTTAACCGTGAATATATATCCTAATACGTTCGAACAAATCATACTTGCTAAGGGAGTATGAGTGTCCCCTAATCAGCTCCATACAACCAATATGCAAAACACATCTTTGCCATATTTTCAAATTGTCATCAACAGTTGACCAAATGGGATTAAAGTGTTAGACGTGGTTGACCGTTAACCCTTCAAGATCTCACGAAAATGTCAACTTGATCAGGGGTTGTCACTTGGTCTGCCAGAATTATGTCTTAACTAATACATTTTCGACCATCCATGTGCTTCAGATCCACGACCTGCTCTCGTCGTGGAAGTTGGTCTTCCAGTTGCAGCCAACAACATGACAACATTTAGTGATAACAGCTCTTTGTGTTCTTTTTCCTTCTTAATCTGAAAAAGGATGTTGAGGTGAATGATTACCAGAGAATCATATTCCATAACGAAGGCTCTTTTACATCTACAATAGCTCGTGAGTTATTTCAAACGACATGGGCTAGCAGATTGGAATATTATAAAAACATGTGAAAAAGAGGTGGTGTTGGATTGGGAAGGGCTTCTGAGGCATATCTCAAAGTTTTGGAATCTTTTCGAGTCATGACACGCCATCCCTACAGAGTCAGCCTTTGTTAAAGCTTTCTGCTTGTACGTACGATTCATTACCACACTAAACAGCAATAAAATATATAAACAAGAAAACAAAGCAACAGAAGCAAAAGAAAATTCTTTCCACATGGTTTACTCAACCCTGTACATCCCCTTTGTTCACCCAAAAATTCTTTAACCCTATCCAAAGTTCCAACCTCATAAAGGAGAAAGCTTCAAAATCAAGCCAAAGATGTCACATAACACGCAGTGATATATAATATAACAACTTTGCTATATTCCGGGACATCGAAATTCGTAGAGTTTTGAAATGGTTGCGAGTAAAATAAGCATATTGTCCAATTCGTTTCTTTTCATTTGTTTTAGAGCTCTAATGGTGACAAAAAAAGAGTGCAAAGCCAAAACCTAAAACCGGCATGGTAATGGCAATAATGGGCATGAATGAATGCTCCATCGCACAAGAGGTCTATAGGAAAACGACTTCTGGATTATCCTGTACCGCTAGGTACTTGATGTGCTATCATCACAATGATGTAGGTTTTGGATATTGGATACTCTCTCGTCGGGTTACTTTCGAGGCCAGAGAAGCCAGCAATCATAAAACTTGTTTATAATATATATGTCAAGATCAGTGCCATGCTGCTCCTATAACGTTTTTGTCCTGCCCTCGCACATGCCAAGCTCAGTCGTTTACCTTCAAGGGGGTTTTGGGCATCTTCGTAAGGCCTGAGGACTGTGCACATGGAAACATGAATGTATGTGACTAGGAGGATTAGCCTCTATGATGGTACTCCCTTATTTTGGCACTCTAATCCATTTGCGAACTAATGCCAACTTGTTCGCTTGCACTCAAATAGAGAGCTCAATAGTCACTTGGTTTGATGAACAGCTCATGTGAGATGACATGACCAGCAAACGTACAGCTTATATTCTTCTGCTACCAGTACCATAGCTGTTATTCGCAATTTTCATGCATGACCTTGTTATCTAAAGTTCAGAGAACTGCATGGTAAAATTTAGTATGTTGATTCTTACTTGAACTCAAAACTGTGCACTGGGGCCGAAAACCTGCAAGATTCTAAAGTGACAGGCATGCTATTGTTATATTCTGCACACTGTGACAGGCTTTGCTTGCCAGCCATTTAGGAGCTCAATTACTCTTTCTTCTGCTGTTAGGTACCAGTGCCCTAGGGCTCGTTGTACTTACAGTAGTACCACTTATCCAAAATGGATAATCACTCAACACTATTTGCCGGGTTTGATATAAATGCCTGGAACGTCATTGGCAGGGTGGCAGTTGAAGAAAAGGGGCATCAAATATCACAATTAGCTCTCATTTTGATTATTCATGGGCTAATGGATCACTTATCATGATTTTCAGGACTCGTGTAAAAATGTCCATGAACTAACAAAAGGGGCAAATTTGAGCTGTAACAATATGCCCCTTTGGTATTAAAGTTATGAAAAAAAAAAAATGAAAGCTATGGACTCTGCAGATAGTCAGACGCCTGTTGAAGGTAACTTAGACAGGCAGGATTAGATAAGGATAAGGAGGAATGCTAATCATCACGTTGACCTAATTAATTCCATCATGTGACAATATCTTCAGGAGGATTGCTGCATATGGATCCGTAATCTGATTCAGATAAGATTAAAAAACCTGCACTTCCAAGTTAAATCAATTAGCGAAGATTTGGGAACATATCGCATGGTAATCTGTGTTTCAAGTGTTCCTAAGCCATTTTCTACCCACATATATGCCCTTCAGTCCTGAGACCGGTGAGGTACATAGGTGAATATGGAACAGAAACCGGGAAAAAATGAAGAATACTCAGAATCCTGCTTACAGGGGCTTGGACGTGCGTGAGTATGGATTCGAGGTTGTGTAATTTGTCAAACGGTTACTTCGAATTGAACGTGGATTTGCTAAAGCTTTAAGATAATAACATGTTCCTTTATGTACAGAATAAGAAAAATGTGAAATTTCATATTAAGTCTCTCTAAGCTGGGTTAGCAAAAGACATTCTCGTCATTGATTCGTATCCTGTCTTCAAGCATTTTGGAAAGTTCTTCAGAAATTTTCGTTACACAATAACAATCCTTCGTCCAAGGGATCACGGATTCTCCACAATCAATGTATTCAACTTTGATATAGAACTTACTTAATGTAATTGAAGTATACTTATATTCTCAGCATCCATAACAATGAGACATTAACAACTTTCAATCCAAAATGCAAAAGATTATTCATGTAATCCATTTCTTTCAATACAGAGGAAAATCCTTTAGTTATGCTTTGCACCAAATGACTAGTAAATTTTGTCTAGTAACAATTGAGCAGAGAAATTCCTGTCTTCTTCTTTGAACCATCCTCAAAAAGAATAGCTTCTAATGGTTATTTTAAAGAAGAATCGGCCATTACTAAGAATTGCGGGGTGACCATCAGTGCCCCAAAAGCAAGTCAGGACTTGATGATCCCTAGTGCTCCTGCTTGAAGTGACACCGAGTGTTTGGTATCACCAATGTGAATGCTATGCTCTCCCAATGGAATTCTTCGAATCCCAGACCTATCCACTACGCTCAAGAACTTGCACACATGTATGTTAATCCCCACTCTCTGTTGTGCTCCGGCAGCCACATGTACCTTCTCAAAGGCCACCAGTTGTTTGTGGGGAGCCCAACGTTGGGCAGGCGGTCTGGAGTAGACCAATAATGTGTGGGTTCCGTCCTTTGAACCTATGTTTTTAACATCTACTTGAAGTCCTAACGAGAGCTTATTACATTTGGCATGTGTAACTTTGATTGCTTTGCCTGAGATGGTTATGTTTCCCGACCCACGGCGATGCCCGTCAATAGGCACTGAGACCATGGTGGGTGCATTTGCTATAGTATGAACAAAGTTTGTGTAGCTTAGTCCGTGCCCGAAAGGGTACAACACCGGACCTTTATAAAACCTATAGGTTCTTCCTGGATAGCCCTTTGATTCGCTGGGCCGCATGGCCATGTTTGTCATTGGCAGTTTTGTTAGGTACTCTTGTGGATACCATGTCATAGGTAGCTTGCCTCCTGAGGGGGGAGAAAAAAAAAAGCATTAACTAAATTGGATGAAAGATGTGAACAACGTAAGCTAAATCCAACCTGGGTTGGCTGTTCCAAAAAGAACATCCGATATGGCTGCTCCACCGGCCTGGCCCGGATAACCAGCCCATAAAATGGCAGAAATTCTCGGGTCATTGTGAGCGAAAGTGACATCAATAGGCCCACCAGACATCAAGACCAATATTGTTGGGCCTTTTGAAGCTGATGCAACCTTAGAGACAAGATCTTGCTGTCGTCCAGGAAGAAGAAGGCCGGCCCTGTCCCTAGTTTCTGCCTCTACAGATTGGTCAAGCCCCATCACTAGAACTGTTGCATCAGCTCGACGAGCGGCGTCAATGGCTCCACCAAAGAGCTGGTCATCTGAGCAAGACACATCCGCACAACCCATTTGGTGAATTGTCCCAGCGTAACTCGCTATCCCTTGGACCGGAGATGTATATCCACATGCAACGCCTAATGACACCAAAAACCAATGAGTACCCAAGAAGGTAAAAGTTCTGTTAGGAAGTCTATTGCTCAAAACTTACCGGCGTAATTGCCAATCATGGTCACGGTGACATTGGAATTAGGCCCAATAACTGCAATTGTACGATGTCGGCGAGCAGATAAGGGCAGCGAAGGGCCATGATTCTTAAGTAGAACAATGCCTTGTCTGGCGGCTTCGAGGGCGAGCTCTTGGTGTGCCGGTGTGCACACATCATTTGGTCCTAGATTCCCATAGGGATGCGCTGATGGTTCACCATCAAACATTCCTAGTCTCATTTGGACCGCGAGTGTATTGATCAACGCCCCATTCACATCAATTTCTTTAAGCAAGCCCTTCTTGACCGCGTCCTCTGTGTGCAAACCCAGAAAGGGACCACAGTCCAAGTCCAATCCTGCTCTAATAGCATCGGCGGCTGCTTCTTCAGGAGTAGACGTGTAGTGTTGCTGGTCATAGTAAACTCCGACTGAGTCACAGTCCGAAACAATGTACCTGCGAGCAGGTGAAAAGAACATCATCAACTAAAGACATCGAAGACGATAGCATCTGTGGAATGATTACAGCATTATATATTACCCGTTGAGATTCCATTGACCACGAACGGTTTTCCGCAGCAGATTGGGATCGGCACAGGTGGGGACGCCGTTAACTTGATTGTAGGAGCACATAACGCTTGCAACCTTCCCCTCCTTCACACATGCCCTGAAAGGCACATCAAATGTGTCCACAACGTCCTGCTTGCTCACCTGTTGACACAAGTCAATCCAACGTCAGATAACATTCACAGGCGTGTACACGTGGATCTGGACAGATGGAAAGTAGATTCCAATCCAATCCACACGCAAGTTGATAATAACATATACATGAATGGACTTTAGAGGAAAGACGAAAAGCAAGAGCTGAGCAAGCGCCTTTTCCTGGTCTTGTAAGGATTAGGAAAAGATAAGACGGAACTTTCTTTAGTCAAGAAGAACCAAGAAAAAGTAAGTCATGAGCATGTTGGAACAAGACACTCTTTTTTCCTTTGCTATTTAATTTTTTTATATAAATGTACGGATAATGTCTTATAAATTTTATATAAACATACGGATAAGATTTAATTAATAAAATAAGGTAAAAATTAATTAACAGAAAAGAAGATCTGATCTTGAGCATGTTGCCGGCAAGTTGGGACCCTCATGCCCTACAAGTTGATGTTCGGCCGTTTTTTTTGTTCAATCAGGATTGCATTTCACAAGTATTGATAATAAATTCACGAAAATCTCAAGGTAATTAAAATGTAATTCATTTCATCTTCTAATTATTATTCTAAATAAGTGTCGTCTACGATTTTTCATACATGTTTATAGTTTTATTTTTAAAATTATTTTTTAATTTCTCTCATATTTTAATTATATATATTATATTTTTAAGATAATTTAACATATAATTAATAAAAGTATATCAAATATTTACTAACTTTTTTAATAAATATAGATCTCTCTAAAATTATACTTACTTTAAATAGGAAGGATTATTTTTCATCTCCTAAGTCATCATTTTATAGAGTGATACTAGCTCATCAGCAGCTCTATTTCACTGACAAACCTAATTGAAACTGCCCACTGGTTTTGCTGGAAAGAATTCAGGGAGTTGTTGAGGTTAGAGCTGGCCCAAACTACGATGCCAAAGTATTCAAAGCACCAGACCACTTGATCCCTAACGACTCTATCTTCAACGTTAGGTCAACCAGATGAACGATCAGGACACATAATCGTTTGACGCTTAAGGTCTCAGTCACAATGCAGATTAGTACAGCAGAATACCATACCAACTTTTTCGTTTCAGTAAAGCAAAAGACAAAAATATACCTGAGCATTGAAGTGGAATCGATCGACGCCGTTCCAGTTATCGAGGTCGTAGGCGGTATAGTGCTTACAGCAAGCAGCTACTTTTAACCGGTCACCGTCATTTCCCTGAAGACCTCTGACGTAGCTGGCAGCATATGTAGCTGAAACAACCGGATCTTCACCGGGGGTCTCCTGGGACCGGCCCCACCTGGGATCTCTTAATATGTTCACGTTTGGGCTCCAATACGTGAGCCCGCCCATCCCCCCGTTGTACATTGCTCTGGCTTCGTCTGACACGACCTGCGACCCACGGGCGTACATTAGTATCCCAACAATGTCTGATCTAAATTGCGCAATCTCTCGAAGTGACATGTCTCTGATGACTGATTATTGTATGTGCAAGTTGGAGGACTCATTGATTAGATGCAAAGACAAAGTGGAATGCTTAATCTCTACTTTCTTTTTTTTCTTCTTTTAATTCTTGTTTTGTAACCCAAAGTTGTCGTACCTGTACTGAATAAAGTGATCAGAAGAAGAAAAAGTAACGCTTCTCGATGGATATTGGTTAATTTTTGGTGTTGGAATAATAATACCATTAAAAATTTGATGGTGACGGCATATGATATATAATAAGATAAGATGAGCAAACGTTAATTTCAACATATATATGGTACAATAGTCGCATGTCAGTGCAACTATCGTGTAAAAGATGTTCGGCCTATGGCCCACAAACACTAAATGTGGGATTCATTGGTGACCAACTTCGATTTGTTCATGAAAGATTTGTGGCTTCCATTTATTATTCTATGATCCGCCAAGCAAATTGCAAGACACAGGTGACAGTTTTCATGGCAAAAGGGCTGTCTTCACCGTTCCAAAACAGTTTTAAAAGCCTTTATTCCAAAAGAACACGCCTCATAGGTTAGGACGGTGATAATAATCCACTGAGACAATGATTAAGAAAAACTAAAGAGTGGTTAGTGTTTACCCGTCCAATGGCCTCCCACAATGTTGCATTGAAAGAGGCGGCGGTGGTGATAACTTGAGGGAAGCTAGTGGCGCCAGGAAAAGCTCCACCGAATCTAGTCCCGGGTCCGACGTTGGAAACACCGTGAAGAGCCTCAGACCACCACTCGTACCCTTTAATCCCCAGTCGTGGAACGGCCGCAGCATTGTTCACCAACAACTGGACCTTCTCCTGCAGCGTTAACCTTCCAATGAGATCTCTAACCCTGTCTTGTATCGCCAACTTCACTTGGCAAAAGGGGAAGTTCTTGGTAGCTCCGTTCTTGGGGTCGCAGGCAAATGGCTCAACAGCTATCGTGCTATGCAAAGAAGTGCACAGCGCGAAAATTAAGAGAACAGAGGACTTGGATAGGGGTATGGTAGCCATTAATGCAGTGCAACGAAATGGGGATGGAGGATATGGGAAGAAAACAAAGGTGTTGTGTTTAAATAGAGAAAATGAAGCTTGCTCGTGCGAGAATGGGAGAGGTGATGACGTAGGAGCACAACTTTGATGATTGATTCTGGTCATTTTTCTTATTTGTTTAAAAGAATAATTTAAAGCTTTCTACTTTGGGAGGGAGTGAGGTCTAGCTTTGTTGTTAGTTGATAACAGCTTAATTCATAAGTAAAATTCACCTGCCAAACGTAATGTGGGATTTATGTAATCTGACATGGCATATTCCTATTAGTTGTCCACCGCCCAATGAATGTTAGGTCCACAAAACAGGCGAGTCTTGGATGGTCAGGTGAAGTTAGATCATCAAATTGGATGACTTAGATGCCAGTAATGATATTGCTTCTGATATATATCTGTAAAAATTGTTTTGTACAGCATCACAGATTTTGGACAGGCCCACTTTGGCTTCGCTGCTAAGTGTAAGGAACAGATAGAGAGAGTTAGAATCGTGGGTTTGGGATGCTGAGATGATGAGTATGCTTTTGGACCAAATTGAGAGGAATGTGGGTTTTACTTGTTATAAAGTATCTTGGCTTAAAAGAGAGGTGAAGCTGAAGGGAGGCAGAGTCAGAATCTCAGTTGTAGCAAAAACCCCATACTGGACGGCGAAAGTTTCATGATTGCAATGCCAGAGAGTAAGGATCACAAGCCTTTGGTCTATCTATTTTCCTCTAAACCAACAAAAAGAAATGAGCGTCTCTCCTACCGGTTACCATCAAAACTGAAAACCGAATTGGACCGGCCAGTTCGACCAGTTTGATCGGTGACCGATCTACTATCCGGTTCGGTTCATCCTTTAAAATTAGTTCTTAATTGAACCAGTAAGAACCGGTCAAAACCGGTCAATTGATCGATTGGACCGGTCAAACCAAGCCGATCCGACCACTGGTTCAATAAAATTTTTATTTTTTATTTTTTATTTTATTTTTTTAGTATATTTTTGTATTTTATTAAATATTATTAATATTAAATATGATTAAATATAATTATTACGTAATTATAACATCACACCGGTTCGATCGATGGTTGAATCAGTTAAACCGATCAAACCAGTAACCAATAAGACCTCCAATTTGATGGTCGGAGTTTCAAATCAAAACCATCAACCCTTTCAATTTAAATGACACTTTCCAATTAATGGGAGGAGCATGTATACAATGCACAAACTTCTATGGTTTGTGCTTCCTTGAATAAAAGCCAACCTAATAGCATGTGAGCATAGAATGGCAATGTGGGAATTTTCTTCTGCTCAGGCTTACACATTATAGGTTAGATTGGGCGGCTGTACTCGTTAAATATTTTTGGTGTATATATGTACCAATGTTTTAAAAATCGGACCGAATTAATCGGTCGGACTAGAGAATCGGTGAATCGGAGCATAAAACGATCCAGTTTAGCCTGTATTTTTTTGTGAGTGATTGACCCGTTCATTTTGCAGTCGGACTAGTAAAAACCGTTGAACCGGTGAAAGAAAGAACCGGCCAGTCTATTTAAAATGTCTTAATTTTGATGATTTCAACTTGAATAAATATTATGATTATTGATCTTTTTTTAATCTTTTTAATGAAATATAACTAGTAAGTTTTGTTATCTTATTTTATATTATATTTGGCGAACTTTTAAAAAATTGGAATATTTTAAAGTTTGAAAGTTTAAGTTAAGTTTACAATTAAATAAATAAATAAATAAATAGTATGTTTAAAAATTATCTTTTATATATAATATATAAAATAAAAATTTATATATTTATTAGTTATTGGTTCGACCATAGTTGAATTTCGATTAAACCATTAACCCTTAAATTAGTTGCTTCTTCGATTTAATCATCGATCTGATTTTTAAAACATTATAAAATAATATTGGAACATCTTAATAAGAACAGGGACTCGAGGAGATACAAAAAGAAAGCCTAACTTATTTTACTATATTAGCTTTCTTTATTTTATGCTATTCCAAATAAGATTGTAATTTATGTTTTATTTCAATTAAATTCAAAAAAATAATTTATAAATAAAAGAGCGCGTTCTTTCATTTTGTCAGATTTTATCAATATTTTAGAAATTAGACCAAAAGTTAAAATAATAAAATAAAATGTTAAAATTTAAAAGGTTTAACTAGTATTATAAAATTAGCCAAAGATTTAAAAAATTTTAAAAATTATTTAAAATTGTTAAATAAAAATTATTTATTTATTTTACTTTATAAAAATTATTAATTTATAAAAATTTACCGATTAATTAATAAAATTATCAGTTTTTAATAACAAGAGTTACTGAAAAGTTGGACAGCTCAAGATTTTTATGATTATTATGATTAAACAGGTTGAATTTTTTAATCATTAGATTTTTATATTATATAAAAATTATAAAACTATTCAATTAAATTATATAACAATTCTAATTTTATATTATTTTATATGCCAGAAAAAAGTAGTTCTTGTGCAATTAGTCTTTGCAAATTCTTAACTCTCATAAAATTTAAATGTATTTACATGTTACAATTATTCTTAATCGTAATTAACAATCATAATATGAAAATAATTATTTTTTGTTTTTTGTTATGAGTTGATAATTATTGTAACAGAATTTTACATATTAAAGTGATGTTTTCATTTAAATTGTTCCTTTGTCTCTCAGCTAAAATTTCGTTAAACTGCAAAATTTGAAACAATTCGATAAAATGCGACTTTTATTTAATAGAGAAGTTATTTCATCTCTAACCAGGTATTTTTTTATTTAAACTACCGGTATCCGAACCTACTGAGTCGACTAATCTATGTCGGGACTTGGTCATAGTAAAAACTCTTTGCCCCTTCCTAGGGGTGTATTTAGTGGGAATCAAACTAGAGAGCTCTTTCCACATGCCCAACATGTGTAGCCAACTGAGCCACAACTCGTTAGTTAATCATATACTTTTACTCAAATATGAATCTCATTAGTGAAAAATATGTTTATGATCTAAATTAAATATACTTTTAGTGAATCATAAATTATTAATGAAAGTATTTTTAAAATTTTAGATTTATTTAATCTTTAACTAAATTTATAACGATTTAATATTGATTAAACTCTTTAAACTTTAAATCCCCTATTTTATTAATTTAATTTTCGGTCTAATTTTGAAAATATTAAATTAAGCAATGACATAATAATTAGTAAAAAATTTAAATTATTGATCTCGTTTGTTATTACAATTTATTATAATTAAATATTTATTATTTAATAATTGTGACCATTCAATTTGTATTTTACCAATCAGTAAGCTATCCAATCGATAAGGTTAATGGCGTCTTGGCAAGTGTAGAGCACATGGTGGAAACTGTAGTTGTCAGCATCAAAGCACATTACCTTATCAGTATTATATTATAAGACATTATTGAAGATACAGAGACAAAACAGTCTTAATGATACTAATTAGTTAGTCTTAATAATTTAACACTATCGACGGTGAAAAGAGCATGCATTATCATCTACTCTTATTTTATAATATTAATTAACTGATCTTCCTAGAATGGCTAAGTTC
>JANTPM010000004.1:7670392-7690590 GCA_025434745.1 Erythroxylum divaricatum | reverse complement strand
GAATTATCGCGTGAATTGAATTTGTAAAGGCAGGTGGGTTTAAACCCGCACAGGAATTGAATTGGTGCTTATTTTTTGGTTCCAAACAAGGGAAGATTGAATTCAATCCCTTGTGTTCCAAACAGGGTGTGAGGCATTTCTTTGTTTCTCTTCTTTCCATCTAAGATGAAAATCCAGTCCTTCAAATCTATATTTGAGCACCCTTTTCTATCATCCATCACGACTCGATCCAAAACAACATCAGCCCAGTATGTAGCATCTAGGGTTAGAGATGCTACATTTGAGAAATTAATGGACAAGCACAAGAATCTCGTTAAAGTCACTGCCATCCAGGACTTGATTCTTGCTAATCCCACCAAAAACCCTCCATCAGTTTCTATTAATTTCCTCTCTCGCCTCTCCCAAAAGCTCCACCTCAATCGTGGTGCTCCAGCCTTTCTCCGAAGATATCCTCACATCTTTCGCATCTTCTATGATCCATCCACCTCCAAGACTTTTTGCAAGTTGACTGACACTGCACTTGAAATAGCTCGCACAGAAGCAGAGGTTATTGATGCTAATTTGCCTGTTGTTCTTGACCATTTGGTACGCCTTTTGTCCATGTCGACATCCAAGTCATTGCCACTTCGTGCTATTTTCAAGGTCTGGAGGGAGTTGGGTCTCCCCAGTGATTTCGAGCAAACTGTAATATCTCAAAACCCCCAAATTTTTAGACTTACTGATGCTCATGAGCCTAATACACATACTTTGGAACTAGTTGATCAGGTTCCTAGAAATGATTTTATATCAGCAGTTGAGAATTGGAGAGTGTTGGAATGTTGTAGAGAGGATTGTAATCATGAAAGAACAGAGCTTCGATTTAGTTTCAAACATATATATCCTCCAGGAATGAGGTTGAGTAAAACCTTCAAGTCCAAGGTTAATGAATGGCAGAAGTTGCCATATGTTCGGCCGTATGAAGAGTTTGGAGAAACAAAAAGGTCGAAAACAGGACTAAAAGAGTTAGAGAAACGAGCAGTTGCAATTGTACACGAGTTCTTGAGCTTGACAGTGGAGAAGATGGTGGAAGTGGAACAGATTAGCCACTTTAGGAAATGGTTTGGGATTGACTTGAACGTAAGGGACTTGTTCTTGGATCATCCAGGTGTCTTTTACTTGTCAACTAAGGGTAAGAGACATACTGTATTTTTGAGGGAAGCCTATGAGAGGGGTTGCTTGGTTGAGCCTAATCCAGTGTACAACGTTAGGAGAATGCTTTTTGATCTTGTTGCTCTGGGACGTCGTGGTTTGCTGAGGACTGACTCTGATGATTGAGTATGAGATTTCCCATCATTATAACCGTGGTTGGTCACTTGCATTGGTTTTGGCTGCTCGTAGATCATTTACTTGGTTGAGCCTCATCCAATGAGCAACATTAGGAGAATACTTTTTGATCTTGTTATTCTGGCCTTCAAATCCTGTCCCAGGTACTCTGGCCCTAACTTGTGCCAGAGGATCTGATTTCACATCATTATAACCGTAATTGGTCGCTTGCATTGATTTTGACTTATTGTAGATTATTTATTAGTATCTCAAACAATTTCAGTTTTGACCTGTTTGATCCATACAAAATTAATCGTGAAATATTACACATCTTTCCAAATTGTCAAAAGTTAAAATCATCTTTTCATATTGTCAAAAGATACTTCATTCATACAAAATACCATATAAAAGATAATGGTAAGAATAGAATTATCACCTCAAATCTCCCCATAAATTACAGCTTCATAATCATTATAGATAATCTACATATGAAAATCCCCTATCACATTTACTTGGATAACAATTTGAAAGTTACTAGTGAACCTCTCTTATTATACACATGCGAAGACTGGGTTGTTAACCAATTTGGTAACAAAAGCACTGGAACTTGAGCAGTAATTTAAGTAAACTTGTGCAGTAATTTAAGTAATGACTAGAGAACTGGCCTCTCTATATGATGTAATTGTTCAATCAGTTGCGAAAGGTGAACATTATCTTCCTTCACCAGAAAATCTACATATGACGATACAAGAGCTGTCTCATGAACACCATTGTATGTTAACAAGTCCGCAATCAAAATTTTAGCTTGTTGGGTGTTCCCAACACTGCAAAGGCCCTCAATCACCAGGTGATAAGACTCGAAACATGGAACAAAACCACTACTAAGCATCCATTTCATGAGGTCGAGACAAGACCCATATTGTTGCTTCCTGCAGTGCCACTCTATGACCGAAGAAGCAGCCTTGTAGGAAATAGACCCTTTTTCACCTTATCTTGACCAAGACAGTCTGCTTCAGTGACTCTTCCACATCTGCATAAATACTCAACTAAGAAGTCGCAGAAATCTACAACAAAGCCAACATATTTCTCAATCTTATTTCCAAACTCAAAAGCAAGTTCAACGTTAATGTTTCTAGCAATATGATTTTTAGAAATTCCATCTTCCTCACTTTCTACAGGAGGGTCCAGATTGTCCACTTTAGTGGTCGTGTTTGACATAGCATAGCCAACCAGTAGTGCAGAATATATAACACTGTTGGGTTGGCATCCATTTTTAACCATAAGACTCATGATTTCAAAGGCTTGGTCTACTCTCCCTGCAACTACATGAGCTTTAACTAATATGCTGTAGGTAATGTGGTTTGGCTGCACCCCAAAATCTAACATATGAAAAAGAAGTGCGTCAGCCTCTTGAATCCTCCCAAATTCACACAGACCATGTATGACCACAGTATATGTGTAAACATTGGGGGCGCAACCAGATTGCTGCATCAAGTCTAACATCTTTAAGGAATGGATAATATTACCAGCTTGGCACAGCCCGTTTATCAGTATTGTATATGTTACCACAGAAGGAACTAAACCCAGCTTCAGGATCTTGCCAAACATTGCATACTCTTCCTTCAATCTGTTTTCTTTACAAAGAATATCAAGATACAAATTGAATGCATGAGGACTTGTCAGATATGTGAACTCCATCATCCATTCATAAAGCATTGAAGCATCAACAGTCTTACCAATCTTACAATAACCATCCATAAGAGCTGTAAAAGTGATTTCATCTGGGGATATTCCTTCCTTTACCATCAAACCCAAAATTCCATTTGCCATTTCTGGTCTCCTCTGTTTGCATAGACCATCAATTATTGAAGTAAAAGTGAGCCTGTCAGGCTGAAGGTCAACTAACTTCATCGACCTGAAAATACTAAAAGCAGCATCAAGTTTGCCTTCTTTGCAGAAACCATCAATCAGAATATTATATGTTACTTCAGTCGGCAAATAGCCATTATCAACTATTCTTCTCAAGAGAAACAAGGCTTTATAAGATTTACTAACTCTACACAATCCTCCAATAAGCTCATTGTAAGTACGTATATTAGGCTTGCACTTCCTTTTCTCCATCAGACTAAGCACCTCAAAAGCGGATATGATCCGCCCTTCTTTACAGTATCCATTTATCAATACATTGTACGTTATAATTCGAGGAAAGAGCCTCTCTTGCAGCATCCTTCTAAACATCCCATTGGCCTCCTCTAACTTTCCTCCTCTACATAGCCCTTCAATCAATACAGTGTATGCATGAATATTTGGCTTACATTGCTTTGTAATCATTTCATCAAGCAAACTGAAGGCCTTATCAACCAAACCAATGTCACACATGGCTTTCATTAGTATGGTGTATGTGCGCGCACTAGGCGGTAAACCTTTCTCGTCCATCTCATTTTTCAGCCCAAAAGCGTCTTCAATCTTACCTGCTTCACACAAGCCATGAATCAACGTTGAATACGTCACTGAATTAGGTTGACAACCATCCCATTGGGACATTACATCGAGCACCATGAGGGCCTGCTCCAGAAGATTTTCCCTGCAATAACCCATCACCAAAGAAGTACAGAGGTGAGTATCTAAACCAAACCCTAGTTTCAAGGCCCTAGACAAAAACATTTCGCCAGCTTGCACAAAGCCATTCTTACACAGACCATTAACAACATTTCTGTAGTCAATACCACCAAGAACGAAACCATCAGCCACCATTCTATTATAAACCAAGAATGCTAGAAAACCCAAACTTACCTTGGCCAAACACATTAATAAATTGCTATAGCATGGGTAGTTTAGTCGAAACCCAATTTCACGTAGTTCATCAAGTGCATCCATTAGCTTCAAAATGTCATCTTCGCTACTAGTGCACTCCTTAATAACGAAAACTATGGCCTTATGAGCTACTGCATATAAGTTACAAAAGACAATCAACTTCAGGAGATGAACTCTACTGTCTATATCATAGCAGTAACTGGACTGTTTGCAAATCCACTGAAAAAACGAACTCCAAGGTCATCGTTGTTGCTTTGGAGCTCTATAGTCTTGCAGGCTTCGTGTGGAGACATATGGGAAACCAGTGACTTAAGGAAGGTATTATCTTCCCACTTGAGCTTGTTAATCAAAGCAGACATGTGAAAGACAACATCTTTTATTGACTTTGAGCTTGTCTGGTCATAACTGGAGAAGAAGAAAACAGAGGATAACACAGAAGGAGAAGGAAACACATTGGATCTCAAGCAGACTTTAGCAAGTTTAGTTAGGTGAATCAACATGCAGAGGCAGACAGAGAAATATGCAAGAGATGAGAAAGCTTTGGAAATGTGAGTAATTCATTTAGCCTTTGTTTGGATCTAACTTGAAGAAGGAAAATCAAAGGAAATATTAAGGGAAAAAAAGGAGAAAAGAATAAATAGAAATGAGATTTTTTTTTCTGTTTATTTTTCTAAATTATCAAAAGAAGAAATTGAAATTTATATTGATAATTTATATATATTGGGGTTCTCTTATTTTAGATTTCTTCTCATTTCCTTCCAATTTAAGGAAAAATATATCTGACTTAAAATTTTCTCAATTTCTTCTTTATTCTTTCACTTTTTCTCTACTTATTTTTATCAAACGGTAAAAATCAAGAAAATTTCAATTCTCTTTTTTTTTTCTCTTGCTTTCCTTCAATACACAAACCTAAAACGGGCGTGGAAGCAAAAACTTGCCAAAAGCCAATACTAGACAAGAAGGGAAGTAAATAGTTGTGTTCTCAAATATGGGACCGAAAAGAAACGTTTTATATGACTCTGTATTATTCTGTTTAGTTGAAAACGTTGTTACTTCTGTTGAAATTTTAAGTGACTTTCGTGAATTTTTTTTTAATTTTACTTTTTAATATTTTAATTTTAATTATATTTTTATTTGTTTAATAAAAATTAAACTAAATATGCTACTATTAATTTTATAAAAAATAAAAATAAAATAATTAAAAACAAAAAATAATGAATTGTCACAGGCAAATTTATTTTTTTGTTAATTATTTTAATTATAATTTTGTAAATAAAATTTATAAGATAAAAATTTAAATTTAAAAATTGATTAATTTATTAAAATTTTTAATTAATTTATAAATTATAGAAAAATATTAAATTAAATTTCAAAAATTGATAAACTTTATTATATTATTATTATTACTATTTAATTTTTTGTTAACTTTATTATTTTAATTTTAAATTTTTTAAATAAAATTTAAATTTTAAAAATTGTGTCACAGGCGTGAAAATTAATCACTCCTTTGACACATTTTGTTTTTTTTATTATTTTTAAATAAAATTTATAAGATAAAAATATAAATTTAAAACATTGATTAATTTATTAAAATTGTTTAATAAATTTATAAATTATAGAAAAATATTTAATTAATTTTCAAAATTTGATTAATTCAATTATTATTATTATATTTACAAAAATCGATTTTTGTTTTTTATTATTTTAATTTTTAATTTTAAAATTTTTAAATAAATTTATTTTAAAAATTGTGTAAAAAAATGAGACTTAACTTGCACTTGCATCTGACTTAACTAACACAATTTCTGACGACGTTTTTTCAAGTGGGTAGAGTTAGATAGAATAATGTGGGACAGAAAATTTGCATTCAAAAGAAAGAGTTATCAAGATTGCCTCTAATCATTATTAAATTCATATTCTAGTTAAATAAAACTTATAAAAAAGATAATCTTTAACTTTTTCTTTGGAAAAATAAATTTATTTAATAAATTAATAAAAATTTAGTATAAATTAATCAAAAGACAATAAAAATTAAGTATTTATTGCTTTTAAAAAGTCATTCAAATATTATAAATTAAATTTTGCTTCAAATCTTTTATTTGTAGTTTTCATGCATGCCAATACATACATAGAATTTTTATAAATACATCAAAATATCATCTAATATGTTACGCAATGTAATAAATTAATATTGAATATAAAATATAAATATTTATTAATTAAATTTAATTACTAAATTATAAAATATTTAAAAATACTTGATAAAAAATAAATATTTATCTCTTATTTTTATTCTTCATACGATGTTTGCATGTGTAATCATTCATTTTAATCTTTGCAAATATATCCAAACATTAAACATTTAAATTAATTAAAATATGCAATCGATATAATGAATTAGCTATTATATATATAACTCAGAAATTTTTAATTTTTAATTAATTATAATTTGATTGTGATTAATATTTTAAAATTCTAATGTTAGAGGTGTATCACTTAAGTATTATCATTATTTTATTGTACTTGCATGTAAATTTTGATACGAAAATTTTATTTAAAATTGTTGTTTTGTATAATATATATATATATATATATACCATACATTACAAAAGACCTGTTCCACTTTTTATTCTTACATACAATTGGTAATTAAGCTGCATTTCAAATCATTCACTTTACTTCTACTTAATCTAACATATAAAAATAATATATAATATTTGACAAATTATCATAAACCAATAATTTTTAAGTTATAAAATATATCATCATTACCATTATTTTTATTAAACATTTGACGCATAAAATTTTGCTTACTCTCATAAAACATTGCCTTTTTTAAAGTTAAAAGGAGATATTTGAACTTGCTTCAAATGTTACCAAGGGCAAATAGGTAAACCATTTACTCAAATCATCTTATTTATTTGGCAAAAAAAAAAGATTAGGTCAAGTATGCATTTGAACCCAAAGTTTGAGGAACTATGTTTTTTTTTTTTTTTATGGATATGAAAGTATTCAAGTCAATTGAGAGTGTTAGGCCATTTTCTAGTAACTTTAAAATTATGACTTAATTATATGACCATCATTTTATCATTTTAATAGGCCTTGTGATCATTATATTTAATATTGCCTAAATTATCTTTATACATAAATAAATAGTTTATGATATGCAAAAGATGATATAAACTAAACTTTTTCATTTTTTTAGAAATTCAAAATTACGTTAATAGAAAATGCATTAGTACATGTTACCAATGCCAAAACAGCCCAAAACATAAAATATCGAGGAAACTTAAGACAATATGTCAACTTAAGACAATGACGTAGTAAAAAGAAACGCAAACACTGGACCAAAGAACAATATGAACAACATTGTTACATATCCAGGGTGTAAAAGGGGTAAATGATCCCCCACCCATTTGCACTTCGAAGGTTCTAGTATTTCCAAAATAGGGCTAGGCGATCAGAGGTCTTCTCGGCACGTACCATCTAACCAAGGTGAGAAAGATCAATCTTGGTACATCTCCTTCTTAAATCTTCTTCATTCATCAAACCCACCCAAATTAGGGATTGGGTAGAGGATATTTCTAAACGAGATACACCAGACGATGGCTGATCTCCTGGGTTTTATGTTGTTCATCCTCACTACTCATGGATTAGAATTAGTTCTGATATTACATGGACCAACGTTCCTGTTCAGCACTTATGCTCATGCTTTACACTTTAAAGGGGAAGAACTCTAGGACTTTTGTAGCTTACAGGTGCACTCACTCCTTCTTCTTAAGGTATTTTATTACAAAAGTTTATATATCTACTTTGTCATGTGATTGTTTGCCCCTTCCACATATTAATTGATTCTCCAGATTGAGGCTAGATTAAGGCAGACTATTTCAGATCGTAGGGTACATAGGACTTTCTTTCTAATTCCACCAATTAAAGAGGATAGAACCTCATTTTTGGAGCATGCAATATTTTGAAAATTGCTGATATTTCTCTCTCACTAAATCTCCTTAATTGAGGAGGTGAAGGAGATGTGTGTGTATATATATGCTTGTTGTAGTTAGGAACATAGTTTAGCTTCAGAAGCCAATCAAGAGCTTCCATGAAGGTGATACCTGCATTGACAAAACACAAATCCTGAATCTTCTCCCATATAAACTGGAAGAAGGGATATAGGAAAAATAGGTGATTCTTCCTCTATCTCATAGAGGACACAAGTAGAATTAGAAGAAATGTAGTGCATTATGTCCATTGTTCTTAGTTTATTCAGTACAGCAAGCCATAAAAGAATGAAGTAGCTAGGCATGAGTGACAAATAATAGGAAACCAAATCTGCCTTGTATTGTTTTGATTATGTCAATTTCTAAATTTTGCAATGCTAAAGGGTTTGGAGGTAGATTGATATATTAAAATGTGTCATTTCTTCCTAAGTTAGAATAGTAATTGGGAATGAGAAGCTACAAATATGAGGGAATATTCCATTGCCCCTCTAGGATGATAGAATTCACTTTAGAGTTGATAAGAATTCCATTCCAATACTGAAGAGCTTGAGGAATTCTATTTTGGGGGGCCTTTAGCAATCCAATTATCAAACAAAAAGTAAATCTTGCTCCATTTCTAACCTTACAAAATACCAAAGGTTCTAAGATAGATCTTAACTTCAAAACTTGAATCAAGGACCAAGAAAAGGAAGATTTTAGAGGAATAAACCAAAGGTTGGATCTTTTAAGGATATAGCTATGGAACCATCTAATCCATAAATATTTTTTTTACCTAAAAGGATGTTCCATAGATTTTTTATCAAGGCTAATCTATTAAAGGTTACAATAGTGGTCAATCTTCGACACCCCTCTTTTCTTCTTTTACATACTTATGACCATTTAACCTAAGCAAAGTGGCTGTTTGAGTTTAAGTTCCCCCATAAAAATCTTCTAAATAGCTTCTCGATGGTTTTAATGACTCCTTTGGCTAAAGATATGTTGGAAGGCTAGTAAACATGAAGGGAATTCAGGATAAGTTTGACAGGTTGCAATCTCCCACCAAAAGAGAGAACCTTATTAGATCACATACTCAATATCCTCTGTATTTTCCTTTTAAGGGAAAGGATTCAAAGAATTGTATCCATTTTGTGATAATAGATAGACCCAGATAAGTCAGAGGAGCTAGCTTCCTACTTATACCTATGATTAAAGATATCCTATTTCCATCATAGCTGCACTGACAGCTAGAATGAAATGGCTCTTTTTTAGGTTCATCTCCAAACCTAAAAGGTCTTTGAATAAAGACAATGTCGAGATAAACAGTTCAATAAATTTACTATGAGCCTTGGAAAAAAGCAAAAGATCATCCTCAAAGTATAAATTCATAAGTCCTACCCTCTTGCATTTGCTATGAAATTTGTAGTCTTTGCTATTACCTACTCATTGGTCGCTTCAAATTCTTAAGGAGTTTTTATATATGTAATTTGATTATTTGTGATTAAATATGATATCTCATTTATGATTGAAATGGAGTGTTAATAAAAACAATGTATGATAGTATAGACTATACTAAAAATTTAAATTAATTGGAAGTTAGGAAATGAAATCTAATGGAACTCAGGTTAATAGAATAAAAGAATAACAAAAATTTAAAGCTATAAAAGTTTGGAAAAAATTTAGTAGTTCTTGAATTTTGTAAGAAAAAGGAAGATAAATAATGGATAATAATAGGGAGAAATTAAAAGACGTAAGCTTAGTATTTTTAACCTTATTTTTCCCCCCAAATATGTAAACTATGAGGTATTTCTTTGTTTCTCTTCTTTCTGTCAATCTAGAAAGTCTAAGATGAAAATCCAGTTCTTCAAATCTATATTTAAGCACCCTTTTCTATCATCCATCATGACTCGATCCAAAACAACATTAGCCCAATATGTGGCATCTAGGGTTAGAGATGCTACATTTGAGAAATTAATGGACAAACACAAGAATCTCGTTAAAGTCACTGCCATCCAGGACTTGATTCTGCTAATCCCAACCTTAATCAGTTTCTATTGATTTCCTCTTTCACCTCTCCCAAAAGATCCACCTCAATCGTGGTGCTCCAACCTTTCTCCGAATATATCCTCACATCTTTTGCATCTTCTATGACCCATCTACCTCCAAGACTTTTTGCAAGTTGACTGACATTGCACTTGAAATAGCTCGCACAGAAGCAGAGGCTATTGATGCTAATTTATCTGTTGTTCTTGACCATTTGGTACGCCTTTTGTCCATGTCTACATCCAAGTCATTGCCACTTCGTGCTGTTTTCAAGGTTCGGAGAGAGTTGAGTCTTCCCAATGATTTCCAGCAATATGTAATATCTCAAAACCCCCCAAGTTTTTAGACTTATTGATGCTCATGAGCCTAATACACATACTTTGGAACTAGTTGATTAGGTTCCTGGGAATAATTTTATATCAGCAGTTGAGAATTGGAGAGTGTTGGAATGTTGTAGAGAGGATTGTAATCTTGACAAAACAGAGTTTCGATTTAGTTTCAAACATGTATATCCTTCAGGAATGAGGTTGAGTAAAACCTTCAAGTCCAAGGTTAAAGAATGGTAGAAGTTGCCATATGTTTGGCCGTATGAAGAGTTTGGAGAAACAAAAGGGTCGAAAACAAGACTAAAAGAGTTAGAGAAACGGGAATTTGCAATTGTACACAAGTTCTTGAGCTTAACAGTGGAGAAGATGGTGAAAGTGGAACAAATTAGCCACTTTAGGAAATGGTTTGGGCTTGACTTGAACGTAAAGTACTTGTTCTTGGATCATCCAGGTGTCTTTTACTTGTTAACCAAGGGTAAGGGACATATTGTATTTTTGAGGGAAGCATATGAGAGGAGTTGCTTGGTTGAGCCTAATCTAGTGTACAATGTTAGGAGAATGCTTTTCGATCTTGTTGCTCTAGGACGTCGTGGTTTAGTGACGAGTGACTCTGACGATTGAGTATGAGGTAGCACGTCATTATAACCGTGGTTCGTCGCTTGCATTCATTTTGGTTTGTTGTAGATCACTTACTTAATTGAGCCTAATCCAGTGTACAATGTTAGGAGAATGCTTTTTAATCTTGTTGCTCTGGGACGTCGTGGTTTGCTGATGAGTGACTCTGACAATTGAGTATGAGATTTCACATCATTATAACTGTGGTTGGTCACTTGCATTGGTTTTGGCTTGTTGTAGATCATTTATTAGTATCTCATGCCATATTGTGTGATAAGTACAAAGTTACGTCAAATGGATATAATTTTGTATACCTTTTCTCGAGGCAGAAGGTAGGAACAAAATAAGCTAAGATTTTGTTGGCTAACTTTCAAAAGTATGAAAGTGGTAGAGGCTGCAAAGCACACCAAAAGCTCTCTTGGTGTATGGGGATGGGGTCATAGTCTTGAAATCACTAAACAACATTTTTACACAATATTTTGAAACCAACAGGAGTTATCAGTTGACTTAATGGGAACATGGAAGCCAGAAGGTTGAATATCCAATTAAATTCCAAGCATGCTAGTGGAACAAGTGTGTAAAACAAATGTTGATCCATGTAGGTAGACGGAATCATTCGTAACTGATACTAAACTTTGAAACGTTGAAAGATATCATAACAAGATTCAGTTTTCTGAATGTTCTTGATAGCAAAACATAATATCCTGGATGAAAAATCCACAAAAGTCTTAATATAAAGAAGTTTCTCTTTGATTACACGAAATTTGGAGCGGCAGTTTTGAAGGCGTTCATAAAACTTTACCTTCCCATGCCTTGGGAAACATTACGGACATTCTTGTGTTTGTTGAATGAATAGTTCTTGAATGCTAGAAAGTAGTTAGAAAGAACTCTGGTTTTGCATTTACTGAGTAAGAGGGGATGGGACTAGATTCTCCATGTGAGAGCTATTTCTCTGCTACAGTGGGAGTTCAACTGATTTGTAATAAATTGTTATTTTATGTTAGCTACGATAAGCTCTATAATAGAGGGTAGGGAAGTAGTCTTCTGTTCAAACCTTCTATAGTTTCTCTCTTTCCAAATTTCTTAGGTGCATGTGGCAATTGAGATTAGGATCACTGCTATATCAAAATTTGACACATGTAAATGGGATAACTCAGTAAGAATGTCATAGAGATTGTTCAAAATTGGATCAGTAGTACTTAGTCTGGAGATTTTATCCCAAATTTCTTTAGAGTAATCAAACTCAAAGAAAAGATGGTTTCTAGTCTCTTCCTTTAGATTACATAGGATGCACCTCTTTGAGGGGCCATGAATTACAGCCTATCCATTGTGCTGAGTCTATTCATCATTGCTAGCCAGAGCAGAATGTTTATTTTAGGTCTAAGAACCTTGTTCCAAACTATAGAGTACCATTCCACTATATTAAATATCCATTTCCTCAATTTCTTAGCTTCCTTTCGCGTCATTTCAGAAACTAGAACCCCTTTTCATAAATAAGTGTCCTTTTTCTCCGAGACTTCTGAACTATGGAATGGACAGAAGTCTAATTTCATCGGTTGACAGTGACTAGCTTCCATTTGTAATAATTTCGTTGAGCTTTGTATTCATAAGAAACCTTACCACTAAGGTTCTTGCCATTTGATTTTGAAATAATGCACCTTGCCCAGTCCAATTATCATACCATAGGGAAAAACTTTCTCTATTCCCTATTTGACAAGAGATATTCTGTTGAACTTCTTCCTTTATTTTCAGAATTTGGTTAAAAAACCAAGTGTTACTGTCTTTTGGTCTTAGAGCCCAGAAACTCTCATCTTTTAAAATGTAGTTGTGAATCCATTTGATTCCCATTGACTGCTTATCACTAACAATTCTCCAAATTCTCTTGGTCATAAGTAATCTATTCTTCTTGGTTATTGATTCCAATCTCAATCCTCCCTCTTCTTTTGGTTGACAAGATGGGACCATAGTCTTGCAATCACTAAACAACATTTTTACACAATATTTTGGAACTAGCAGGAGTTATCAGTTGACTTCACAGGAACATGGAAGGCAGAAGGTTGAACATCCAATTAAATTCCAAGCATACCGGTGGAACAAGTGTGTAAAACAGATGTTGATCCATGCAGACAGACGGAATCATCCGTAACTAATACTAAACTTTGGAACGTTGAGAGATATCATAACAAGATTCAATTTTCTGAATGTTTTTGATAGCATAATATAACATTCTGGATGAAAAATCCACAAAAGTCTTAATATAATGAAGTATCTCTCTGATTACCTTCCCATGTCTTGAGAAACATTACGGACAGACCAATATTTACAAAAACGGGAACACGACATGAAAATTCTAACAGCGAAGCTAAGATCAGACAAAACATGATTGCCTGAGAATAATAAAGATTCCTATTAAGAACTCACTATTGAGTGAACTTACAATGATTAAATCACGGTAGTTCATAAGGATTTGAACTTCTAGCATTCAACACACTTATCTTTATTTGTGTTCTAAGACGAATAGAGGTTATGTTCTAAGCTAATTTAAAATTGAAATAAGAATATTATTTACCTCATGTGAGAAAATAAGAATTAAGTTATTAATAACAATGAGCAAAATTTGAAAATGGGATACATAAATGTTAATTAATTTCACATTAACAACTCTTGGAAATTGAAAAGGCTTGTCCTAGAGTTCTCCTTTTAGAATCTAAGTAGAGCCCTCTCGATCTTATGGTAGCCTTTCAATCGATATTTGACTCTAGCAAAAGATTCCTACAAAGCCAAGTCGTTTAACTATTTAAAAATTTTTAAACTTTGATAATTAAAAGCGTGAAAAATAGTGAAATTTTTTTTGTTGTTTTCTATCATTTTCAAAAAATTTTATTAAAAAAGTTTGGTAGCACACATTTTGACATCTTCAAAATTTTCAAAGGCCTTGTAATATTTCAAAACACTATCATTACCAGGTCAGTACACACCTTACCTTATCATACCAAAAAGTATTCACTTCTTGGGGAATTCTACCAATTGTAATGAATTTCTAGAGTCATATGAGCGTCTCCACTTAAATGCTAAACAACAAATAGTTTCTTGTACACCAGGTTTCACAAGAGGATGATGATGATACCTCCTCCAATGAAGATGTAAATTATACTACAGACCGACACTGGGTATAAACACAGCATTAACAATGTACTAGTCATTGTGTAGATTTTTATTTGTCAATGGTCAATATCTGTTCCCATTTTTGTAAGTATTGATGAAGATTAATTTTACAGAAATATTGAAGTTCAAGAAAATCTGTTGCATCGAGATAGTTAACCGATCCAATCAACCTAACAGCCAATAACCAAAATGTTCAAAAATGCTCGTCATAGCATTTTAAGTCTATAAACATTCAAAGTCAAGTCAGTAGGAACAAAAGCTAGAAAATTGCACCATCTTGGTAAGGCCAACAAACTTCTGCTGCGTGTCCCACAAAACTTTTTGACATTTACAACTATCGTTTTGAGAATTGGAATAGAAAGCTTAAATTAGTATATAATAATAATGAGTAAAAATTATAAAATTAAGTAAAATAAAATATCTTATTAAATGAAAAGAATATACAAATATCTATTAATATGTAATGAACTAATAATAAGTCAAATCTAATAATGCAAAATAAATTTTAATCTAGCATAAAATTTAAAATAATAATAAAAATAAAAATTATTTTTGAAGCAATATATTTTATCATTATCATCAAAAGTTTCAAATTCGTCACTATTATGTAAAGACTTTTAAATCATGTTTTTATCCAAAATATCTGCATCAACTTTTTCTACATCCAAATAAATTATAAATTAGTAATATATGAAATTATTCTCTATTGTAAATTTGTAATATATTATATCTTTAACGATAAATAAGAACAAAATAAGATATCTACTGAACTGAACATAAGTAGATATTCTTAATTTGTTCATTCTGACAAATGCATTTTCTTCGTAAATCATCTTTCCAAGTTTATTATAATCAAGAATAGATAATGATTCTTCGTCTTTATTAAAAAAATCAATATAGTTAATACAATCAATATCAATTGAATTATACGTTTTCATCTTACTAAACACTTTGAATACATAATAAAGAAATTGTAAAGCCAATAATAAAAATAAAATTAATAAAAACTAAAACAAATGAGTGAAATTCTTGTTCTTCATTCTCATATTTTAAATGACGTAAATAAAGTTATTAAGCCATTGATTTTTCAAATAATTTCGTTTCTTTGCATGAATGCGTTAAAAAACATTCTAATTACGTTCACAACTAGATACAGAAGTTGTTTAACTGAGTAATATAATAGTGAATTTTCTTAATGTTAGAGCACCTTTACCAAATAATCTCTACCATTTATTTGTATTTTAAATTAATAGGTACAAGGAATAAAAATATATATTATTAATAAGTAAAGGATGAACTAAGTATAAAAACTTATCAAGCTACATTTTTTTTCAACGTAAGTTCTCTCCTTACAAATGAACTAGTAAAACTCCTTAAACATTCACTGAAGAATTTAATTTTATTTGTTACCTTTGATTCCTTTTCAATAGAGAAAATAACTTTGCACTTAATTACGTCAAAGAGATTGTCCATAATATTATTTTTACACGTGTCTCCATTATATAAGCAATAAGGATTAAGAAAATAAGTTGTTAAATAGATCATTTGAGTAAGATGCTTATCCAATCATTGGTCAATAAGATTTATATAAAGTTTGTATAATTTTTGCTTCGCTTTTAAAAGACTTATAATTATTTTGCAAGCTCTATACATACCATCATATATATAACCCAATGATGATTTCTCATTTGAGTCAATAATCCTTACTAACCTCACAGGTGGAGCTACAATCTTTACAATGATTAAGAAGACATCCTAAATTTTATTGTCTAGAATAATGACAATTTTTTTCCTTTCGCACTATTTGATAACTTATAACTTGAAAAATATTTACTTGTCTACTAAATTTTAAAGTAGTTGTTTATGTTTATAAACATTTTTAAGGTAATAGATGAGTTGTAAACCTAGTAGTAGTAGGATGCACAATATCAACTCAATCTTCTTGCTTTCTTAACAAAGACAAAAATGTAATATGATGATACATAAAAATTGTGATATTAGATGCACGTGAAACAAGAGTAGAAATATGGTCTATACCTCCAATATCTTTTAAAATGAGATTTATACAATAAGTAACACATGGAGATCAATAAATATGCCCATACTTTAATTATAATATGCACTCAATTGATACATATTAGTTGCATTATTTGTGCCAAAATGCACGATGTTGTTTAGTCCAACCCACTAGACAATAAAGCATAAGCACTTTTTACCAAATCAGAAGCATTTATAGACTTGATATAGGTTGTTCCAATATTATAGTAAATCAAGAAATTAATTAAGATTCTTTGTTTTTGATCAATCTACCATCTACCATAATAGTGCATCCTATCATTTCCTAGTTAGACTTATATTCGCAATCAACTGATATTCTGTTTTTAAATCTTGAAGTGAAGGCACATGAGTCTCGTAATAAGAAGGTGTCTTAAATCCTAGACCTATTGTTGCTGTAGTATCTATTGCCTCTGAAAAAAGGTGAATTTAAAGCATTTAAAGGAATACATAAATGATATAATCATCTAGCCTATATTCGTTTACTTTGAAACAATATCCTTATTAACCAAAATATTTGTTGAAGATCAGGGGTAGCTCTTGAAGGAAAATAAGAATCTATGTCAAGAACAACTTTCAATTTTCCTTTATCTAATACTTATTGTGCATCATGATCTCCAAAAGATACATTATAAGCTTCTTTATCTTTCTTTTTTTACTTATTGTTGCAAATAATTTTCAATCATTTTATGTAAATCAAAAGTTCTTTTTTTTTTGCAAGAAGTAATATTATCCTTAAGAACAAAAAAATGCTCCCGCATTATATAAATTATCTCCCTTTTAAATATTCTACCACAATATATAAAATTATAATGAATATTTCCATGAAATGTCTAGGAAGAAGAAATATAATTATATGTTGGATCAAACTTACTACTAATAGAGAATGTTAAGTTAATTGAATCTTTTTTTGATGATTCCATACTTCCTATTATAATTTCAACCAAAAAATAAAAAATAATTTTGTAAGTTTTGTACATAATTATACGATTTGGGCATTCTAACATATATTGAAAATACCTATCCTACGCATTTAATTTGATAAACTAATGCATTTAATGACATTTATGTTGAAATTATGGTAATAGGAAAGTTTAAAAAGAACAAAGACATACAAGTGAATAAAAAACTTTTACTTACTACATATCTTTTTTTTTAATAATTGAAAAGAAAAATGGATGATTTGGTTTCATCAATTAACACACTTGATAATTTGAAATGGTTAAAAAGATATGACAAAGATATTAATTTGAAAATGTTTGAAAAAAATGGTCACTTGCATGATCACGTTGTAACTAAAGCCAAGCCCTCGTCTTTGGGTTGAAAACAACAAAGCTACTGACAATTGAATGAAACTTAATCTTCTCAATCAATTTAATACGCCATCCATACTTGAAAACTTTTATAAAGGTATAAGCCTCGATAATGGTACTAAGGTTTCATGTATGAGATTCAGTGAAATAAAGAACTAGTTCTCAGGCTAAGGAGTCAACAATTTCTTTCCACCAATGATGGCGAGAATCCCAACTTGCTTTTAAGGTGATCCATATTTGCACAAACAACATCTCCAAGCAACTCGAACAGACCCAAATTTCTTGTAGCAGTTGAAAATAACAGAGTTGGGGATATGATGGTGTATGTACGGGTTGGGGAATTTGGCAAAGTTTTGTACGGTTCGGGGATTTTGACAAAGTTTTAGGCCTTTATAAAGTTTCATATTCTCTTTTTTTTTTTGGTAAAAAAAAGGTGAGTTAAACTCACAAAACAAAAACTAGCGTAAATACATAGCACCAATTAAATCATGATGAAGTCAAGAATTCATTCCAGAAGGAATGCTCGGAAGAGAATGAAATTCAGGAGCATGATCATGAGCCAAATGAAATAAGAAATCTGCCGCAAAATTAGTTTCTCTATGAATATGAGCAAAAGAGAGAGCTGCAAATTTCCTGGTAGCAGAACAAATCATCTTAATTAAAGAGACGTAACAAGAATTGTCAGCACAATTTCCAACGATCATATCCACCGCCACCTTATTATCACATTCCACTATAAAGTTAGAGAACCTCAACGCTTTAGCTTGTCGAAGATTATAAAGAACTCTCCAAATTTCAGCCATCAAAATAAGCCAAAGGCTGATATTAGCAACATATCTCCTATACCACCTACCTAAATGATCTCTAAAAACTCTCCCACAAGCTACTGCCGAATTAAAATACAAAACCGAGACATCAATATTTAATTTAATGAAATTACTAGGACTTTTGATTGCTCATTTTACGCTTTCAAATTTTCAATTCAAGAGATAACTTTCGAGTAAAGAAAAGGACTGCAAGTTATTTCTTCTTGGAGGTAGAAATGAGCCGAGTCATCTTTTGGTATCTTTCCGATGACTTGTTTGAGATTTTATTACAAGAATTAGCCCATATGTGATGGGATATTGAAGAACCTGTTAAGTGGTGATGGTTATGTCATCTTTTTATACGCTAAGATGAAAACCTTTTACTTTCAAGTTAAGTGGTGATGGTTCTGTCATTTTTTTTTATACGCAAAGATGAAAACCTTTTACTTTCGGTGCATTCAACCAAATTTGCAAAAAGGAGCTTAAGTTTAAACCAAAGAATTTGGAGATTGGAATGTCTAAAGATAGTTGAAGTCTTCATTTGTTTACTAGTATCCAAAAACATCTACACTACAAATCAAGAAATAGGATGAGCCAAAGAACAATTAAAGGTCATCAAAAAGTTCAATATTAGAGGATTGGAAGGGAAATGTAAACAATCTGACATAAAGAAAGTTTAGATAATTAAGAAAGATTAAAATAGAATAGGAGAACATGAATCATTAGCTGGCAAACAGTCCTCAATCCTTTTAAGCACATGGTTAACAATTATATCGCACATTCAACAAAGTTCTGTAACATTGTTACATCGAAAGTGTGAGACATAAATAAACAATGACAGAGTGAAATTAACACCATAAGGACAAATTGAAAGGATGCAAGCTCAAACGCCACACCCCATAATCTTGAAACCTAAATGTCCTACAATCCCAAAAGAGAGAAACCCCCAATTCTTCTCCATCAAACTCATTGTTTCTTAACCAAAAACTTTCCAGTAAACTCAACATCTTTAAATAGATTCATAAACCAAAACAAAAATAAATCATAAATGTCATAATGATGAAAAAAGAAGAAGATAAAAGTCCAAAATAAAAATTTCCTGTAAACTTTGCGTCTTCTCTTTGTTAGTTTGAAATTTGTCTTCAGTCAAAAGAACAATAAACGAGGGTTAACTTGTAACATGACACAAGGAATCAGAATAATATAAGGACCAATACACAAGGTTAAAAAAAAATAGTATACGATAAAAAAAACCCAATTCAAATAAGAAAGCAATAAAACAAATCGAATAAAATCAAAATGTTACTAAAGAATTTAAAATTTAAATTATCCCAAAATTAAAGAGTCATTAATCAGGTTAAAGTTTAGTTCAATATAAAAACAAAAAAAATCAAGTAAGACAGAAAAAATAACTTACACGTCAAAATGTGACACGAAAACTTCAGGTATGACATGAAACAAAAACGCTTCAGATCTGCAATAGCTTTCGAACTCTATGCTGAAGTTGAGTAAGAGAGCTAATTCCAGGATTTTCATACGACCCTGAGCAATCGAGTTTCGTAGTAAGATTCATCGTTACAACTTGGGATAGCTAAATTCCAATCAGACCCCTTTTTATGGTTAGCATATACTGTCTCAAGTTCTCTGGATTTTGAGGTAGCATCTTTTAGTACAGAGACAGGAATTCCTGTACAATCGAACAAGAAAAAAATTTCATGCTTCAAACAAAATAAAAATTGTGATGTCCAATTTTCCCAAAATATTCTAAAACCAGATATTGTAACG
>JANTPM010000004.1:7615983-7628170 GCA_025434745.1 Erythroxylum divaricatum | reverse complement strand
CCCAATCCGGTCAGTCCAGTCAGTCCTCAGTTCACAATCCAGTTAATCCAGTCGGTTCCAATTTACAATTAATACCGAAAAATCATGAATGCATGTACTTATGAATAAATGCATATGCAATAAACTTATTCCTCTATAATTAGAGGCCAGTAATATGCTCAGTCAATGAATGCAGTGAATCCTATCAGTATGACCCAATTACCAGAATACCCTTACTAACAGTAACGAGATGTTACATAGAGACTTTTGTAATGAAGTTAGTTAAGGAAATTTTGTAATTTAAAATCATTCCAAGCATAAGCATTTTCAATTGTATCATGTGTATTTTTGTATTTTTGTATCTTGTAATAAGTCAAAGGGGTGGTTTTTGAAATGTAAAGATTTTATGAAAACAAGCATTGTGTTCTGTAATAGGCCCAAGTGGTTATTGAAACTCTGATGTATTCAATAATGTTTGCATCTTTGTGACTGAATTTGTTTTAAATAAATCGGGTCGATTTGACTATCGATTTTTTGCATATGTGTTAATTGTTTAAGAAAGTTTGTTTGAATTCATTTATGAAATATGATTGGATTTTGGCTTGTGATTCTCAAAATTTTAATTATTTGATGTTCAACTATTGTGGGCACGCCACCATTATAGGACGACATGCTTTGTATGATTCCGAATTGTTGGGCTCCGAAAATAGGATGCAACAAGGTTCCTCGAATACAACCTTAAATCAACCAATAATTATTCTAACTCATCAAATGTATTAGATTGCTCCTCTAAATTCATTTACTACGACTAATCCTCTAAGGGATGTGTCATTTGCTTCGTATACAATCCCCCAACTTTAGACCCTTTTAGTATCTTATTCAACTCTTTGCTTGATATTAACTTAGTCTTTTTATTTAGATTTCCTTTCAACGTCACTGCTTGGTTTTCCTATTTAAACATCATAGTTTTGGTTTAAAAGTAATACAACAAAATTTTTAGGGTTGCCAATTATTGTACACCCAATACCATATCATGACCCTCTAAGGTAATAACTAATGCATTTCTTGAGGATGATAATCATTTCATGTTTCACACAAACCTTTTATAATATTGATAACAATTCAATTCAAGCCCACCTCTTACAGTAATTTGTATAGCAGATATTGTTTCCAAGTTACTTTGACTCCGCCTTGCTATTACTTCATCCAAGAAATTATGTGTGATCTTATTGCCAATTAATATATGTATAGGCTTCCTCTTATGGTAGCCCACCACTCTCATCTGTTTATATTCATCTTCAACCTTTACTCCAATCATAGTTTAGAAAGATACACTGATGTCATTGGTTCTTCCTAAGTTTCCCTTACTAGCTCTCCTTCTTCCTTCTCCATATTGTCTTTTCCTTATATTATATACAAATGCAGTAGCTTCTTCTTACACTTACATATGGGAACATAACACTGATCACAACAAAAATATTGCCACTTTACTCTTCTCTCATTAAAGTCCATATCACTAACTATGTTATAATTTTTAGAGCTTTTGATGAAGTTAGCTCTAACTACACTTATTTGGGCTCCTAGGATAGGCAAGATTCATCTTTCAGATGGAGTTCTTGTTGCAATTATAGTATGTTCTCTCCTTTAACTCCCATACCGATGTTATTATGGCTTAATCCTGGAGGTGGTTTACTATTTATGTTAAAAGGTAAGAAAGTGGTATGAATTATTATCACAGCTTCCTACTTTCTCGCTAAAGATTATGCTTGTTGAAGGTTGCATGGCTCCAGGAGTTTCACCGTCACTTCCAATTCCAGTCACTATCCTTTTAGGAAACATGTATCAGGTACTCTTTAAAGAGTGGCAGTTTGTTGGAGTATTTATCGAATTAAACACAATACCCTTGCACTGATCCCTCATATTTAAATTCCTTGAAGTCACCTACTAAGTCTTCAAATATCTCTTTATCGAATCTCGATCTGAACGTGCTAAAAAGTTTCTCCACTCTATAGGTTCCGTTCTAATTCAATTTTTTGTTACAACTTGGTACCATTCCTAAACCTGTCTCTCTAAGTGTATAACCACTATTCTCACCTTGAGATTATCAAGTGCATGAACAACTATATAAAAATATCCGCTTATATTTGTATACACATCCCTTAATTCGGTTTTCATCAAATATTAGGAAGATATTTTACTAAGTTTAGTCGAGATTGTGTACCCTTCTTTGTCAAATGAATTTTTTGTAGAAAGTATCGCATTTTCCTTTCCGAGTGAAATTTGGTCCTTACTTCTTCCAAAAGTTTATATAAATTAATGAAAACATAGATTTCAATTCTCCGAATTCTTTTTCTTGTTTGTTAGTTTTGATATGATTTTCCGGTAATATCTTCCCATTCTACATATGATTTTCTAGTAAAACTTTAATGTTTTCCTTAATTCTTTTCAGCTACACACCTCGGTTCTTTTAGTCACGTCACAAGTTCTTTAAGATTCTTCCTCTTTAATTACATGCAAGATGAGAGTAACATAGGGGGTATGTGAACGGAAGATAATACAGTAGTTATTGAGGAAAAGGGGTTGCATAGCGGAAGCAATAAAACAACTCAATCAATAATATACCAGGACTAATTCATCTTTCCCTACTACCAATTAAATAGGATATCTCAAAACAGCCAACCAAGCACAATATCACAATAACAACAATAATAAGAGTGCTTAAAATAACAACACAGAGGTACCAAGATTTTTAACATGGAAAATACTTAAATGGGAAAAACCACGAGACTTAGTTCAGTTAAAAACTCCACTATATCAACAATGGTTACACACAGTCATCACCAACATGAGGATACACATCATAGGATCAATAATACATCTTCTAAATACGCACTTTAAAGTCTAAGTGGGTTGGAAGGATCTCACCAAATAAAGTGACCAATCTGAAAACATAAACTAATAGATATGTAGAACGCTTTGAGAGGAACATGTAGCTAAAATTTCATCTTCATCATACTCCATTTGACCCTCCAATCAAGGCTTCAAAGGTGTTACACTTCTCTTTTCTCTCTCAAAGATCAAAATCACCAAAACAATAATTCTCTCTCCTCCTCTCTTAATTGTGTCAGCTGCCCACTTTAGGAGAAAAATAAGGGTTTTCTTATTTTGTTGGTCAAAATACTAATGGGAGTCAAAATGGGTTTTTAGGTCATCGACCACAAAATTGGGGGAAATTATTTTTGGCCCAACAATCTCCCCCTTCACCTCAATTGGGGGGCAAAACCAAACTAGCTTCTTGTCTACAAAACAAGAGCTTATTTCTCAGTACTGCCTTATTCAACATATCTGCACCATTATCATCAGTATGAACTTTCTCAAAGAATAGCACCTTGGACTCCAATACATCCTGAATCCAATGATGCCTCACATCAATGTGTTTAGACTAAGTATGAAATGTGGAATTCTTACTAAGGTTAATAACACCCTAGCTGTCACAATAAACCACATACTTATCTTACTTTATGTCCAACTCTTGTAAGAAACCTTCTGCAACCAAAGAGCTTCCTTACAAGACTCGGTAATAGTAGTACTTTGCCCCTGTAGTAGACAAGGCAATACATTTCTACAACTTACTTTGTCATGACATTGCTCCCCTTGTAAAAATCACCAAGTATCTAGATGTGGACCTCCTATAATCAATATCACCTACCATGTCAACATCTGTATATCCATCTAACATGGTCTTCCCATTGCCAAAGCAAAGACACAACATGGAAGTACCTGTAAGATACCTAAGAATCCACTAAACTATATTTCAATGCTCGGAGAGAAACCAACTAACCACCCCAATTATATGAGCTATATCTGACCTGGTGCAAATCATAGCATACATCAAGCTACCAACTACTGAAGCATAAGGAATTTTCTTTATGTCTTCTTTGTCATTCTCACTTTTAGGGCATTGTTTTATACTCAACTTGAAATAATCCGCAAGTGGAGTAGAGACTTCCTTAGCTTTGCTTATGTTAAACTTGTTGAGGACCTTCTCAATATACTTCTCTTGAGATAACCAAAGCTTCCCATGTTGTCTATCACCAGAAATCTTCATCCCAAAAATCTTTCGAGCCAGACCCAAATCCTTCATTGCAAAGGATTTGCTCAACTCCTTTTTCAACCTATTAATCTTCACAGTATCATGGACAACAATCAACATATCATCAACATAAAGCAAGAGAATGATGAAATCATCATTAGAAAAATTCTTCACAAATACACAATGATTGGTTGTAGTCCTTTAATACCCCTAGTCTACCTTAAAGGAATCAAACTTCTTGTACCACTGCCTCGGAGTTTGTTTCAATATATACAAACTCTCATTGAGACAACATATAAGGTTCTTTTGCCCTTTCTCTTTGAATCCCTCTAACTACTCTATATAAATTTCTTCTTCCAAATCACCATGTAAGAAGGTTATCTTTCCATCAAGTTGCTCAATCTCCAAGTTCAAGTTAGCTGTTATACCAAGAACAATTCAAATAGAAGACATCTTTACCACAGGGGGAGAATATCTCTTCAAAGTCTACACCTTTTATTGATTGAAACCCTTCACAACCAATCTGGCCTTGTATCTTAAATGTGAGTTGTTTTCATACATCTTCAATCTAACACCCACTTGTTCTTGAGTGTCCTCTTGCTATTTGGCAACTTCACTAGATCATAAGGTTGGTTTTTATGCAAGTATTTGATCTCATCTTGCATGGTTGCTAACCACTCATCCTTCTTCTCATGATCAAGAGCCTTATCATAAGACTCTGGTTCTCCACCATCTGTCAACATAACAATCTCATTTGGATTATACCTAGTAGAAGCTCTCCTATCTCTGGTAGACCTCCCTGACTCAATAAAAGGTGATAGAGTTGATGGTGACTCTGGCTCAGGAGTAAGAATATCATCAACCACATCATCCTGCTCTGTCTAGGCTCCCTCATCATAAGCATCAACTGGTCATAGAGGGACTGGATTTAAGTTAGCAGGGATTTCAACTGAACGTTTTGGTTTTTCACTTTTCCCCAAATCTTCGATGGTCTGATCTATAAAGAAGATAACATCTCTACTTCTGACCAACTTCGTGTCTATAGGATCTCATAATTTGTACCCAAATTCTTCATGTTTCTATCCCAAGAAAATGCACTGCTTGGATTTTCCATCAATTTTTGATCTCTCATTTTTAGGAATATGAACGAATGCCCTGCAACCAAAGACTCTCAAATGTTTAAAAGAAACATCTTTCCCTATCCAAACTCTCTATGAAATATCACCATCTAATGGAACTAAAGGACATAGGTTGATCACATCAATAACTGTTTGTATAGCTTCACCCCAAAAAGATTTAGGCAGCTTGCATTAGATAGCATACATATAACCCTTTTGGTAATTGATCTGTTCATTCTTTCTGCCACACCATTCTGCTAAGAAGTCTTTGGAACACTCTTCTTAAGTCTAATACCATGAGACTTACAATATTCCTCAAATGGTCCCTTGTATTCACCACCATTATCTACTCGAACATACTTCAACTGTTTGCTAGTCTCTCTTTCAACTTTGAGGTGAAAATCTTTGAACATCTCCAAAACCTGGTCTTTAGATTTCAACGCAAAACACCAAAATTTTTTAGCAAAGTCATTAATAAATGTAACAAAGTACAAAGCACCACCAAAAGATCTATCTTTCATATAACATACATCAGTATGCACCAACTCTATGTGACTGGACTTTCTAGATGGAGAAAAATTTTGAAATGCAACCCTAAGTTGTTTTCTAATGCTTGAGCAAGTACTTGCAGTCTCTTAGCACTCATATGTCTAAGCCTTCTACACTAGAGATTAATGGAGGAATCTTGGGCTACATTCGCATCTCCATTCTTCAGCTTTACATGCATCAAATACAAAGTATTATACTTCTTTCCTCTAGCAACAATGAAACTCCCCTGTGTGATTTTCCATTTACCATAGTACAATCAGTGTCTGTATCCAAGAATACATCTCCCATACCAATAATATTGCATAAGGAATCATTTCACATCCTTACATGGCCAAAGCTTCAGGCGGTGTAAGATGAGAAAAACTGTCTATAAGGAGTTATATGATATGATGTACCTGAGTCAATGATCTAATCACAATCATAACTCGCAACACTAACTAAACCATCATCACAATACACAAATAAGTCATCCCCGGTAGTCACTACTACTGTAGTATCCTCTTCATCAATCTGTTCCTCTTTCTTGCCTTTACCTTTTTTCCCTGGCTATTCTCTCTTGAGCAATCTACACTAATTCTTGTAATTCCCAAACTTTTGACAATGAAAGCACTGAATATTTTTCTTTAACTTGGATCTTCCTCTAGACTTATCATTTCTGTTGTGGGGCTCTCTGCTCTTGCTTCTTCCTTTTTGGCCTTTCTTTTATGTCATTAGAGTCTGTGACTCAGACCCAACATTTTGTTCTTTTCTCCTAACTTCTTCATTTATCAACGCATCAAAAACTTGTTCCAATGTTAAAAACATGATTTGACATAGAATTACTGATAGACACCAACAATGTTTTCAACTATCAGGAAGCGAGCTAAACAACAACAAAGCCTGCACCTCATCATCCAAATTTAGCTTCAACTTGACTGCCTGATTTAATAGGCCCTGGAAGGTGCTTAAGTGCTCACTCATGTCAACACCATCTTTGTACCTCAACCGAGTAATATGTTTCAGCAAAGCAGCTTTACTCCTGCCAGTCTTCCTTTCATGTATATTTTCTATTTTTTTTTCAAAGTACATCAGCCAGTGTCTCTTTGGAAAAATGGTGAAAAACATTATGGTCTATCCAATGTCTAGTTGTGCCAACACTCTTTCTATACATGTCATTCCATTGTTTATTAGTTATATCACTTGATCTAGCATTATCTCCTAGAACAGGATCAAACAAATTTTTACAGTATAGTAAATCTTCCATTATAGGCTTTCAAATAAAATAATTAGATGCAAACAATTCAATCATCGAACCCAATGTTGACTCTTCCATTTTATCAGTACAAATATTCAACCATGGTCACACAGCAGAAGCAATAAAACAACGCTATCAATAATATTCTATATTCTAGGACTAATTCATCTTTTCCTACTACTAATAAAACGAGATATCTCAAAATAGTCAACCAAGCATAATAACAGCAATAATAAGGTTGATAAAAATAACAACACAGAGGCACCAATAGTTTTAACGTGAAAAACCTAACCGGAAAAAATCACGGGACCCAGTCCAATAAAAAATACCACTATATCAATAATGAGTGTACATAGTCATTACCAATAGGTAGATACACATCATATGATCAACAATACATCTTCCAAATACACACTTTAAAGTCTAAGTAGGTTAGAAGGATCTCATTAGAAAAAGTGATCAATCTAAAAATCTAAATTGGTAGATACGTAGAGTGCATTGAAAGGATCCCGTAGCTAAAATTTCATCTTTATCGGACTCCGTTTGACCCTCTAATCAAGGTTTCAAAGGTGCTATATTCTTTTTTCTCTCTCAAAGCTCAAAACTACCAAAACAATAATTCTCACCTCATCTCTTGATTGTGTCGGCTGCCCATTTCAACAAAAAAACAAGAGTTTTCCTATTTTTGTTGGTCAAATTAGTAATGAGAGTTAAAATAAATTTTTGGGTCACAGGCCACACAATGGGGAGATTTATTTTTGGCCCAATAGTAGTAACAGAAAGTGCGAGAGGACATGTCCTCTCCTCTCACAGTGTGCCATGTGTAACATTGTAAATATAGTATTAATAAGACGCAAATAATTGAGGTTTGCTTTTACTAGTTGATTGTGTTCAAGTCGGATTTATGTCAGATTTGGACTCAAAAAAACTCAAATTCAGTTCAGTAAACAAGTTTCAGATGTTTGTTTAGGCATATGGATAAGTCTTTTTTTTTTTTAACCCAAGAGATATTCTAGGCGAATTCTAACTATAGGAAGGCACTTTAAGTCATCAACACTCAGACTAATCCTCATTCGAATCGGATAAGTCCCTTGTGGGAGTCAAATCTTACCAGTTTGAGTTCAGACCCGATTTTTCTTGTCCCAGTTGGAATTGAATCAGATTTAACCTTTACTTTTTTTGGTAATTGAACTTGGGATCCAACTGACCAAGATCATTGCCATGCCCTTTTTCTGTTAAGCCCTTTGCTTTTTATCCGAACTGTAAGTATCCATTTTGTTTCCTCAAATCCAGGCATGAGGGTAGCAGTACCAAACACTAGTTGAGCAACGATTAGAAAGAGAAATGGAGAAATGCCACAATTTGAATGCAGTAATGCATATTCCTCCTTACCATTTACTTTATTAAATTCCTTCTCTATGTAGGTTTATGCATGCGTGAACAAAAAAACCAAAAAAACTTGAAAATTGGACAGAAGGAATCACTCTTATAATATGTCCTTACGCCTTTGAAATCTGCACAAAAGTACCCAGTTCCAAGAAGATGTTTTAAGTGACTTAAGGTCGAAGATTATACAATTACAAAGCTTCTACCTTGTCCAGGACAAGATACTACGTCAAAATTTATGGGGGGGAACAAAAAACAGGGATCAGATCACGCCCACCACCGAGTTCAAGAGTAAACTTTAGAATGCAGGTGAGTATTGAGAAGACAAAGGCCTTTGTCAAATCAAAATGCAGACCGGAAAGATGTGGTCTTAAAAGGGTTTCAAAGCCTTGCAAATTGGTCAACCAACTCGAGTTTGACCCAATCTTAAAATCCATGATACCAGGATAATACTTGGAGTTGGTTGGTGATTCGTTTTGAGAAACAATTATGAGCTCTTCTATTATTGGTTTGAACCTCCTGGTGGATTCAGTTCCCTTGTTTTTGCCAATTTTGCTTGTATCAGTCTATCCAGGATAGGAGGCTCCAAAGGATTAGGGTCAAGACAACGTTCTGCAGCACCAACAATAACCTGCTCCACCAAAAGCCAGCACCCATCAGTTCTCACAGAAGTTTCAAAGCTAACACCAAAATGACTCTTAAGATTGGGATATTGAGTATGCTTGAAAAATGGAAGTGTGAGGCCGTTTTGAAATAAGGTTGCATATTAATAAGGAATTACTACGGAAGCAAACAATCTACACTCTGGATGGGCTGATTAAATCCAATGAAGCTATTCTTTGTTACCTCATCAAGCAAAAAGTCGACAGCTGCTTCATCCTCAACAGTCTCTTTAAGAAGACCCCGTAGGAATTGAATATCCAACTGAATTTGTTGAAATCCACTCCGGTTGAAAGTTTGGAGTCGAACCAATTCTTGCAAACTTTTCAGGCAAAGTTTCACTATAGTATTTATAACAGAATCCTGTAAAATTACAAGCAGACTCATTTGAAATCATATCAAATCCAGCTCCTCTTCTTGCTACAAATCCAAATAATCATGATGCACACCTGTGTATATTCAGTTTTAGTAAATATTTCGACTTTTTGCTTGAACAATTTTGCAAGGTGAGTTTCCAAAAGCTGACTCCTCGCCTTCTGGGTATTTGACCGACTTAATTTATCATCTCGTAATGGGTTGCTGCGGGAGGAGGCAGTGCTACCATTGCTTTCAGTGCGACGATGTTTACGAGGAACTCCCTGAGATAAAATCTGCTTTACCTCAGCTCTAACTGCCTCCAGCTGGTTATAATCAAAATCATAGTAAGTATCATCATTTTATATTTAGGATTACCACTCCATACCAAAGCTAAAAGTTCTCACAATGACATTTTGAAGAAAACTCTTAACTGGATAAATTAGCATGCTAGAAAAAATTCTTAAATACTCAAGAGACCAGGGACAGCAACTGAGGAGGAGATTATATATACGAGCACAAACCTCTTGGAAAAACAAATCGACAAACATATGAACTTCTCGTGGCTCCTTGTGCTGTTTTGAAGTCACAAATATTAGAGAAGATCAACATCAAGCAACTAGTTTTTTCCTCAAGTTAATGGAACATGCTGAATATATGGTACTCACCTTGACCCAATTTGGAGTTGTGAACCTTTTTCGCAGGAGAACTGATATTCTCTGAGTTCTCATATTTATGTACTGAATGAAGAATAAATATATGTTAGGCCCTGGGGCTGAGTTTCAGATACAGATACTTGAAAGATAGAAAGTTAATAATTGAATCACCATGCCCACATTGGATGAGGAATTGCATCAACAATGTGACATGTCCAGAACCATGGAGGAAAAGGACAGACTGAAGATTCAAAAATGCTTTAAATATTACAAACAGAGTAGGCACCAGCACAAACACAGTATATGGAGAGATTTAGCTCATACATGGTGAAGAAACTTTTCGCCAGCTGATCGAAAGATTCTACAAATTTCACCAGGCACAAATGCTGGTCCATTTTCATAGCCTCGAACACCTCCACCAGGGAAAGAAGAAGCCATTTCCTGAGTAGCAACATTATTAACATTGATACAAGCCCATTGGATATGAGGGAGTGGTATAGTAATCATATATGCCTCAAAATTAACAAAAGAAATAGAATAAATTGATTCTCACCTCAGTAATTCCAGGTATGGAAGTTTGCTTCAAAATTAACAAAAGAAACAGAATAAATTGGTTCTCACCTCAGTAATTCTAGGTATGGCAGTTTGCTCAGCAAAGACACAAAGTTGAGACAATATTAGGACAAGACCAGTAACCACTTTGTCAACCTGCTGTCCCTCAGTCAAGCCTTGCTCTTGCTTCCCTAACTTAATTCTTCCTGAAAGTAAGAGGAAGTCATTATCCAGTTCCCGGAAGAAATCTTGAAATCCTTCTTGTATGAAGTCAATAATCAAGTCTCTCAGTTTAACTATTAGCTCCAAGTCATCTTCAATAAGCTGGCGGAAATCCTGAAATTAATAGATCATGCAATAGTTAAAGATGCAAGTGTGTGGTATTATGAGGTGTCAGAAATAGATGTAGTTTCATACAATAAAGAAAATATACAGGGGAAGAGAAAATTAGAAGCTAGAAAAGAAAATAGTACAGATCACCCAAATGACTGAACAGTGAAAAGCAAGAATGCTGCATTCACCGGCATAAAAAGATCACATATTTTAATACACATCAGATCATGTATCGGAACGCAATAGTTTGCACAGCTTAGAAATTCACTAGTAATGATTCATATTTTGCAAACTTTAATACATAATCAAAATGATAGTTTCTTTTTATGCAAGCACAAGCAACAACAGTAAGCTTGGTTGGTATTACCAGTAAGACATCCATGCTTCCCTTGAGGACTGCGGTTTTGCCCGCCTCCAGAGCAACCTTCAACGGATGCTCTTCTGCTCCTTCAGTATGTTTGGCATGATTATTGGTGACTGCATCTGCAAGTTCAAACAGAACTTAACTCAGAAAATTATAATATATTGATTGATACTTTTAGAAGCCTTTGGCAATACAAAATATCCAGTCTTGCAGAGACAGCACCATCTGCATGGAGACACAGGAAGTAGTGTACCCGATTATCGCACCCCTTCCCCATGCAAAGCCATTGGTCATTCAAACCATCAGCTTACACACCATTGGTCATTCAAACCAACAGCTTACACAAATTTATATGAACTAGAGGTAGTTCAACAATCAGCACTCATGCTAGCGGTCATTAATACAAATGAACAAAACAGCCACTTGACAAAATATTTGCTCCCTGATCGATAAACTAAAGAGGTATATGATAAAAACCATAAAAGTGACCTGAAATATTATGCCGAAGGCCAGAAAGCTTGCTCACAACATACTGTTTGACAGCAATCTGGGCAGCCTGAGACCATTACGATTAATTAGTTTACATTCTTCAACATGGCAACAAATCCCAAGTTATTTTAGACAGAAATGCAGGTTGAGATGAAAGGAAATGTGAGGATGACCTCCAAAGAATGATCAGGGAGAAAAGCCTCAAACAAGACTTCATCCATCAACAGCACATCTCTCCATATGGCTCGTACATTTGGCAAGGCATTTCAGGCCAGATGACAAACAAAAGAAAAGGAAAAAAAATAGCATTTTGCCATTTAATCAATTGATAAACAAGTTATATCCAAAGAGCTTAAAGAAACCAAATCCAAAGAAAAGCAAAACAAAGAATTTTAAAATTGAAGAAAATCAAAGGTGGCA
>JANTPM010000004.1:7579723-7604152 GCA_025434745.1 Erythroxylum divaricatum | reverse complement strand
TACCGGTTCGTATAGGTCAAGTATAAGGTATCCAACGCAACGCTTCCTTAAGATAATTATTCCCAGATGTCGGACACATGTAATGCTATTCGTTTTCTTTTCATTTGTATGTTTTGATTCCTAATAGTATTCGATCCTATCGAATTGATCTAGTTGTTTGGCATTCGTATTCGATTCCATTTGATTTCCATTTGTACTCAATTTGACTTAACTGATATTCGATATCGGTTGGATTCGATCTTTTTAGCCTCACATTTGTTTCGTTTCATTCGCTTTGGTTTTTGATTTTCTTTTCGCTTCAGGAATGGTTAAGAGTGATCATGTTCAGTTTAAGCAGTGGGATTATGAGTGCTAAGTTTATATGGAGTTGGGTTCCAGAAACGGGATCCAACAAGCTTAATCAACAAGCTATCTACCATTGTAAATCCTTTTGTAAATCTTTGATAATACCAACAAGTCCTAGAAAACTCCTCACCTCTTCTGTATTTCTAGACGATTCCTACTCTATTATTGCCTTTACTTTAACAAGATCAGGCATTACTCCTTCTCGGGACACCATATGTCTAATCTAGAACTAGCACTTACTCAACCTTACATACAACAATCTCTCCTTTAGAATCTATAACATAATCCTTAAATGTTGCTCATGCTCTTCTTTACTCTCAAATATGCCAATATATCATCAACGAACACTATTACAAACTAATCCTAATACTCCCGAAAAGTCTTGTTTATTAATGTCATGAATGTAATCGTTGCAATAGTCAACTTGAAATGAATCACTGGGAATTTATAGTGACCATACTGAGTAAGAAAAGCTATCTTGGGAATACTTGACTTAATTATCCTCAATTGCCAAAATCTCCATCTTAAGTCAATCTTGGAAAATATGACAACGCCCCTAAACTGATCCAAAAGATCATCTATCCTCAGTAATGGATATTTATTCTTTATTATCACTGTCGATAATCAATGTAAAGTCTCATATGATCATCATTTTTCTTCACAAACAATATTGAAGCTCCCAAATGCGATGTACTCAGTCTAATAAAGTAATTTTCCAACAACTCCTCAAATTACATTTTTAGCTCTTGATAGTCATTGTGTAAGATGCAATAGAAATTGGTACAACTTCAGACATAGTCTCGATAGTAAAATATATTTATGGTTGAGACGATAACCTAATAAATCATTTAAGAATACCTCCGAAAATTTCCTCACTACAAGAATATTTTCTAACCCACGACTCACCTCCCTCATACATGTAATATGAGCTACTTGTGCCTCACATTCATCCAATATCAGTCGTCTAACAATCATGACTGAGGTCACATATGTTGGAACTACGTTGCAATCCTATATAAATATCACCTTTAGTATACTTGAAAACTCTAGCATCACCTCCTTTGCATAACAATCCACTATAGCTTGATGTTATGCTAACCAATCCATCATAATAATTACATCAAACTCCCTCAAGTACATCATTATCAAGTCAATTGATAACTTCACTCTACCAATCCTCATTAGCCTCCCCTTTTTCACACTAGTCACTATCAAACAATCTCCTACTATTAACCACACTCTAGCACGTGTTCCGAGAATGGAACCAGTGTGTAGATTTCTTGGCCGCCCTCGCTGTCCGCACCGGCCCAGGGATGCATTATCTCCCTGCACCTCCCATGTCCCTTATGGAACTCCTCTTGCGAGATCAGCAGGGTGTTCAGTACCTACGCGCTAGCGGCTATTTAGTTTTCTTTGTTGTATGTTTTCCTTTGTATTAAAAAAAAGAGTACTAACCTTCCCTAAAACTCTAGAGACAAACTCTAAAAAGATGTAGAAATGTGTACATCTTAGTTCTATTGATACATATGCCCCAATATGAAATAATAAAATTGTAACCAAAATAACATCATTTGTTGTTGATGCCTCCTCTCTTATTATATGGTATCTTGTCGTCTGAATTTGACCCTATATTGAAAATGTCCCACTAGTACCTATAATTGCTACTAGTCTATGTCCAGTTTCTCTACCACCCCCTCTGATGCCAACTCAACCTAAACCTTTACTTGAACCAAAAGCACCCCTCGGACCAAGTATTATCTCCTTTGCTTTCACCCTGGACCTCCTTTCTATTATTAGATAACTCCTTTGTAGATGCCCCCTCTCTTTATAAATGCAACAAACATAGCATGTTTAACTGATCTCAATGAATCCTCAGTACGGTCATCTGTGCATTCTCCTACACCTCCTTTACCAAAATGTCCTCTGAACTTCTTACTAGCCTCTGTCTGATCTAATCGATGGTACACTGATAATGAGTTCCTACCGGCTCCCCCAATCTCCACCAAACTGTAGAAACCATCATTCGGGTTTGATGTAACATTGGCTCTTCTATGTACCCAGCACCCCCAATATTTGACGAAAGGAATCCCTTTGAGCATATTCTTTTGTTAGGTAATAGTAGGTTTTAAAAGGAGTTGTTGGAATACCTTAAAAGGACAGCTGGCGTCACTTCACACGCCAGCAATTGCACCGACGCCACCATTTCCATTTTCTTTTTCAAATTTAATATGAAAGCCCGTACACCCATTTCCTCCATAAAAGCCCCCGTCCTGGTGCCTTGTAATCCTTCTTCCGTTTCAATCTCGTCTCTCTGCTTCAGCTAAGTCTTCCCTTCCTTTCTTTCATTCTGTGCTTCTCAATCATCTATTTTCCTTTTTATTTCTGTTCTCTCTCGCTTTGATAGGATACCTGCGTTGCTTCGTCTTGAATCCAGATCTAGGGTTTTCGGCTCAAGTTTTTTGGTTTAGATCTTGAACCTCTATTGTCATCTTCGATTTGGGGGCTTACGACTGGGGTTTTCTTGTGACCGAAAAAGGCTCCAATGTTTTTAGAATTTCGATGACTTATTCCATCTTCATGCGTCGGATCCGAATAGTCCACTCCTTCTCTGTTGTGTTTCTCTACTGGTTTTATTTCTTTTCATGAACCGAATCATCTATCTGTCAACTGAAATCTGTTCTTTTGATCCCTAAACCCGCCACTATAACTCTACTCAGGCCCGATACCTACATTTTTATTTTCTCAAAATATTTTGGATTTAACCGATCCTCTTGGTAGCTGAGAACAAGGCTCAAAAGCATGTCTGTAGTGCAGAAACAGACAGCTAGCTCCGGCTCCGATTCGGACCCTCGATACGCCAACATTGATGAGAGGAAGAGGAAGAGGATGATGTCAAATCGCGAATCGGCGAGGCGTTCCAGAGCTAGGAAACAGAAACTGATGGAGGACTTTATGAAAGAAGCCGATCAATTGAAGAGCGAGAACAATCACTTGGAGGAAATCATTAACACACGCTCTCAGTATTACGTCCAGGTGGAGTCTGACAACAACGTCTTGAGAGCTCAAGCTATGGAATTAACCGAGAGACTTGCGTCTTTGAACTCGGTGCTCCATCTATGCCAGGAGGTCAACGGCTACAGTTTGGACATTCCCGAGATTCCAGACCCTTTACTCAAACCGTGGCAGCTTCCTTTTCCGGGTCAGCCCATCATGGCTTCAGCTGATTTGTTGCTGTAAGCAAATGACATCATTCCATCTGTTTCAGTTCGTCTAGTGGATTAAGTTATCGTCTAGAGTCTTTTTGCGTCAGTCGTCAATCGTCCGTTGTTACGGGTCTGTTTGGGGCAAGGTCACGGTGTGGATTCGTGTATGGACTGACATCTGTGCGTTACTATGTAACACGATGTCAGCATGTTATATTGTGCTGTGTTCTCGTTGTTGTTCAAATTCTAAGCAATTATTTTGTGCGTGCATCTCCGTGAATTATATCTATGAGGTGAATTGAGCCTTTTAGCTGGAATTAGCATTCATGTTGGATCAGGACTTTTGTGATCATACACTAACGTGGCCCACAATTAGACATTCCTAGATAAGGCTATAAATCGGGGATTCTAATTAGTTCGATCCTATTAATTCAATGAGATGGTTTCTGGATTATCTCATCGTTCTAAGTATTTTACGTATTTCGGTCTAGCCGGAGAATATGATGGGAAGATTAGATATTTATGGCGACGGCGATTTTAACCGGAATACAATGCCAGTATTTAGATTAAAGCAACGCCCAGCTTCAATTGGACTGACTGCAGCGTCATATCTTTGACTGGTTTGTATTTATCTACTTTTGCACTGTTGCCTTTGCTAGCCAACGCTTTACTGTCACTTTGGTTCTTATCTCGTTGAATAATTCTGTCAGGAAACCTGTGGGGTGTACGTTTATCTCTGCAGAAAAATGGACATCAAGATATTTAAAAATCACAAACATCTTACGGCGTCCTCTGTAATTCCGCCATCTTTTGTCTGAACTATAGTAAATTTCACAAAATACAGGAATTAAGGCGATAAGTGGTGTAGATCAGAAGTTTATTTACAGAGCCTTTGGATGACGTGTCAGGGAGTTAATGACATTAAACTATATGCCTTGGAAAGATTAAGTGGGTATGATTTTATGGAAAACGAAGCGTGGAACAAACAGCAAACAATCATTCTTTGTCTCCCTGGGCCAAGCGCAAGACCTCCCAAGAGTCAAAGGCAGACATCTATATCCGGTAGACCTGGCGTTAATGCTCCAGGTTGCGTCTCCTCACCAGACCTTCGATTTCCGAAGCATCTAACCACAATCTTTTATCCCCATCGTCAGCATATTTTGGTTAAGGCGAAAAGCGGGAAGGTTACTGGCGTACTATAATATTCATTGCTAACTTGACAATGTTATTATTACTGGTGCCTTTCTAACCAATAAATTCACTATAACATAAACCCTATTCATTCGACGAATAGTCGTAATCTTAAATAACACAAGATGATAACACATGCAATCAAAAACTACACCAATTGATTAATACTTAAACATATGGTATGTTGTATTCCACACCACTCGAAAATGATATTCCAACACCTTCATTGCTATTACTATTGCATAATGAACAAAAAGAAAAGCATTTTAAAAACGGGTTCTAGTTGTCGTAAGTGCGACACTCATCTGTCTCCGGATTATCCTTGCAGTAGTTCTCCAATGGATCAGACCCTTTCTTCCTGTCCCTCTCGTGGCTTGCGGCGGCGCTCAGCTCTTCAACTTCGTCCCACGCCGCCACACACTCCCCGCTTGCCGGGTCTCCGGCGCACGCCTCCTCCGCGTTCTTGATGCTCTGTTCCACCTTGTCCGACAGTCCCTCCGGCGCTGCTCTTACTTGTCGGAGTTGCATGCGACGGTTTCCGAATCTGTGGGTTCTCCCCCAAGGATTGTTTAGTCTAATCATTGGTTTAGCTTTTGGAGCCTCTTTTGCTGGTTTGGTTAAGAATCTAGGTGTATAGATGTTGAGACCCGATACTGTCGCCATTTTCGTTGTGGATTTGGTACGGCAAAGGAGTGATAACCTGGAGCTGTGAGGATGAAGGTTGCATATAGTTGGGCTTCACCTTCACGTCTCGAGTTATGGACAACCGTTTCTTATCTGGTGATGACGAATCGTATGCTTCCACGTCACACTAGTTGTAACAATATTTCCAAAAATATCCGCGGTTGCATAAGATTTTTATTCACTAATAATCAAATGAAGCTTTAACACAAATTGAATATAAATGAAATATTTTTTTCAATGAGACTTTCTCAAAATCTGCAAAACAGCAAAAGCAGGGCACGTAGTTTGTCGTGGCGGTGAGCGTTTGAAGAAGGGACGGAATAAAACCGGAGATATCGCACATCGATCGGTGATCTTCAATCTAGTACGGACCAGCTCATCTCCGAACTTCATATTTTAGTTTGCTTAAAATATATTCAAAATATATTCTTTCGTTATCTTCATGGAAAGCGAAAGCGATCCTCAGATCGGACGGCTTTTTCTATCACGTGTTGGCCCAGGGTCTTCAATGGCCCAATCTGAACCCCCAACAGCGCATCGATGGACCCGCACGCACCGGATAAAGATCCAAAGGTCTAGATTCCTTAGGCGTGCGCTTCTCGGATGTTGATTGGATATTCAATCACAACTCCATAACAGCATCTTACCTTTTAGAAAAAGGAGGTTTTAATCAAACGCTCCATCATGTTGCGCCTTTACAAAGTTTGTCATCGACTCTCTCTCCTCCCTCTCTTACCTCTCTATCCATCACCACCCAAACCCCGTCGTTTTGCATCCGCCCGTACGCCGTCCCGCCACCGGAAAGCTCCTTCCAGACACGCCGCGAGATTGAAGTCGACCATGACCTCTGCCGCTTCTCGACTCGCCAATCTTGCGCCTCTGAATTCTATTGTAGCGGAAAATGTTGGCGGTGGCTTCAATGATTCCGTTTCTTCTACTAATGAACTGTTAGACGACGAAGGTTCTCGTTTAAGTCTTTTACTGACTGGTTAATAGATTGTATCTTTAAGTTATTAGATGCTTCTAGATTCTTGTTGTTATTTGATAGATTGTAGCATTACGTGCTTGGTTCAGTAAAGAATTTGACTGTTTTTCCTTTCGAACGCTTTGAGATTGAGCCTATTGTAGTATTACGAATGTGTAAATTGGCCATATTTTAAACAGAGGATGGTGTCTTTTTCTTTTAGCAAAATCTCATAACTAATTAGTCAATCACCAGTTTTCTATTAGGAAATGTTTTGTTTTTAATGATTAAAGTTTGAATCTCAATCTCCGAGTTTCTTGAATTCATGTACAAACTTTATATTTTTTGCACTTGTTCAGCTCATGAAGAGGAAAAAGGAAGATATGTCACTTTAATCGCTCCATGTAGTTGTATACGAAGATTTAAGTTTAGCCATTGTCTTGTGCCTACTTAAGGCTTTTCGTCGTTTCCCTGGATGTATAGGAGATTTTACTAATGATTGGTAAATTCATAAATGCAGAAGCTTTGGGAGGTAAGTATCAACTTCCTCCGCCAGAGATTAGAGATATTGTTGATGCGCCACCTTTTCCTGCACTGTCATTTTCACCACAGAGAGACAAAATTCTTTTTCTCAAGCGGAGAGCTTTACCTCCACTGGAAGAATTAGCTAGACCAGAGGAGAAACTGGCTGGCATCCGCATAGATGGTAGATGTAACACTAGGAGCAGGATGTCATTCTACACTGGTATAGGTATCCATCAATTAATGCCTGACGGTATGCTAGGGCCAGAGAAAGAGGTGCACGGGTTTCCAAATGGTGCCAAGATTAACTTTGTCAGATGGTCTCTTGATGGTAAGCACTTAGCTTTCAGTGTTCGGGTCGATGAGGAAGGTAGTGACAGCAGTAAACTTAGAGTATGGGTAGCTGATGTGGAAACAGGGGAAGCTAGACTATTGTTTCAGTCACCTGATGTTTACTTAAATGCCGTTTTTGATAATTTTGTGTGGGTGGATAACTCTTCTTTATTAGTTTGCACCATCCCATCATCGCGAGGAGACCCACCAATCAGACCTTTGGTTCCTTCTGGACCAAAAATTCAGTATAATGAGCAGAAAAATGTTGTTCAAGTTAGAACCTTTCAGGACTTATTGAAGGATAAGTATGATGAAGATTTATTTGATTATTATTCTACCTCTCAACTTGTTTTGGCTTCTTTGGATGGAAGAACTGTGAAAGAAATTGGGAAACCCGCTGTATACACATCAATTGATCCTTCCCCAGACAAGAAATATATCCTAACCAGTAATCTTGATAGACCGTATTCTTTCATTGTACCGTGTGGAAGATTCCCCAAAAAGGTTAAAGTATTGAGAACTGATGGAGAATTTGTTAGGGAACTTTGTGATTTGCCCCTCGCGGAGGACATTCCCATTGCATTCAATAGTGTGCGCAAAGGTATGCGCTCAATCAATTGGAGAGAAGACAAGCCTTCCACACTATACTGGTACATACTGTTTGATCCAATAGGATTCTTCTGATAACAAATTACTTAAGATGACATGTGAATGAATTAACTCATGACAATGTCAGTTCCCTGTTTGGGCTTTTAGGGCTGAGACTCAAGATGAAGGTGATGCAAAGGTGGAAGTTTCTCCCAGGGATATTATTTATTCACAGCCTGCGGAACCACGAGAAGGTGTTCAGCCTGAAATCTTACACAAGCTTGATCTTCGCTATGGGTATGGCACAATCTTCATGTTTGATCTCCTTTCCTTACTAATTTCAAATAGTTGTTTAATTTGTAAGAATCTCTTCAAGCCCATTGCCTTGTGATTTTATGAATTGCTTAATATTACTCAAACAAGTCGCAAGCTGATACTGGCTAGTATTTCATGCCTTAGGCGCTTCTGTCATGTATATCTTTATAATTTGTCCTCAATATAGGCACGAGTTCAAGCAGGTTTAATTGTTACTGTAATTATGGAAACACTATTTCGGTGATTATATGTGAGGATTTTGGCTTTTGTGGCTTATTTTTGTACAAAATTGAGGAGTTAACCTTTAGCAATCGTCAAATATTTGCAGTGGGATTTCTTGGTGTGATGACTCATTAGCTCTAATCTATGAATCCTGGTACAAGACAAGACGAACAAGGACCTGGGTGATATCTCCTGGATCTAAAGATGTGAGTCCTCGCATTCTATTTGATAGATCATCGGAAGATGTGTACTCCGATCCTGGCTCCCCCATGTTGAGGAGGACTTCCACTGATTGTTATGTGATTGCAAAGATAAAGAAGCAAAATGATGACAATACTTACATCTTACTAAATGGTATTGGGGCTACACCAGAAGGGAACATCCCTTTCCTTGATCTATTTGATATGTGAGTATGATCAGCAACTTAGTCGTATCTTCCTTGGCCAGTCTTGAGTCCTCATTGGTGCTATATGTTTTAAACCATATTCTTTCAGAAATACAGGCAGCAAAGAACGAATTTGGGAAAGTGACAAGGATAAGTATTATGAGACTGGAGTTGCATTGATGTCTGATCAAAATGAAGGAGATCTACGCCTTGACCAATTGAAAATACTGACCTCCAAAGAATCTAAAACTGAGAATCCCCAGTACTATATCCAGATTTGGCCTGACAAGAAATCATGCCAGATTACAACTTTTCCTCACCCGTACCCTCAGTTGGCATCATTGAAAAAAGAGATGATTAGATACCATAGAAAGGATGGGGTCCAGCTTACTGCAACTTTATATCTACCGCCAGGATACGATCCATCTAAAGATGGTTCCCTTCCATGTTTAGTTTGGTCTTACCCGGGAGAATTCAAAACCAAGGATGCTGCTGGACAAGTTCGTGGCTCTCCGAACGAATTTCCTGGCATTGGTGCAACATCACCTCTTCTTTGGCTGGCCAGAAGGTAGAAGCTTGCTCTTTTTTGAATTTTGTACAATCTGTTGTGTCTGCGATCTTCCCACTAATATGATAGCTTCTAGTTTTTATTCTGCTGAAAAACCGCATTGTTGTTAATTGGCTTGTCCAGGTTTGCCATTTTATCAGGACCAACAATACCCATCATTGGTGAGGGTGATGAGGAGGCAAATGACAGGTTACTTTCATGTCACTGTTATATATAGCTGATTACTGTGCAGCTCATATGCACTAATTTTCTTGTTTTCGGTAAAATTGTTCACACTTTTTTTATGCCACAGTTCTTCCTGTGGTAAATCAAATTTGCACAAACCATTTGATCGATTCATATCTTGTTCATGTGAAGGAACGACGACTTTGATAACTCAGAAAGAATGGACTTGTGTTATATCTATAAAACATTTTTAGAAGTATAGGAAAATAGATTAGGTTGGCCATGGTTGTACGGTCTGTAGCCCTTTTTCTTCTTCTAGACATATATTCAGTATCTTCCTTTACAAGTCAGAAGTGTAATGATGACGTATTTGAAAGATTTTATTGGAATTCTAACTGATACATGACTTTATCAGATATGTAGAGCAACTGGTTGCGAGTGCAGAGGCAGCTGTTGAGGAAGTTATCCGACGAGGAGTAAGCTTCTCCATTCGTCCTTGTATGACTACCTCTTCATGAAAATATATTAATTCCTAACATTATTTTTAATGCTGCACTCATTAAGGTTGCTCATCCGAGCAAAATTGCTGTTGGAGGACATTCATATGGTGCATTCATGACTGCAAACCTGTTGGCCCATGCTCCTCATCTTTTTTGCTGTGGAATTGCACGCTCTGGTGCTTTCAACCGGACCCTTACACCGTTTGGCTTTCAGGTAGAATACAAATTATGGGTGTTTTAGCTTTAAAAATGCAGTACTTCAGAAGAAATTTCCTCTTTCAGTTTAGATGTTATAGTAACGTCTTAACATTATTTGTGCATAGAATGAGGACAGGACTCTTTGGGAGGCAACTAATACTTACATAGAGATGAGCCCGTTCATGTCTGCAAATAAAATTAAAAAGCCAATATTACTTATTCATGGAGAAGAAGACAACAACTCAGGAACACTAACCATGCAGGTATTTCCCCTCTTCTCCGTTGAAGGAGCCCTTTCAATTTTACATTGCCAATCAAGAAACATGAAAGTTTCTTCCTATTGGTTTTGCTGTTTGATAATGGTTTTTAGGATATAATTTTTCTTATTGTCAACTTTTGACTGGTTGCTTATTTCACATTTCAATATGATGCAGTCAGACCGTTTCTTCAATGCATTGAAAGGCCATGGTGCTCTTTGTCGTCTGGTCATTCTTCCCTACGAAAGCCATGGGTATGCTGCACGCGAGAGCATCATGCATGTTCTTTGGGAAACTGACCGGTGGCTGCAAAAGTATTGTGTGCCCAACTCTTCTGAAGCAAATGCAGAACTTAATGAGTGTAAAGATGAAGTTGGCAAAGGTTTGCAAAATTCTGAAAGCAAAATAGCCGCTGCCAGTGGAGGTGGTGGGCCGGAATTGGCAGACCATGAGTGCGAAGGATTCCACTCTGTGCCTAGGTCATTGCTATGGTAATGTCTCTTCCTCATTTGCCTATCACCTTAACAGCAATAATTAAATAAATCGATATCAACATCAGGTCGATTTATTTCTTCGGATCCCCCTGACTTTAAGTTCATGAGAAATATTCGGATAACGTATCCTATGGTGTCTTATCACATGTCTCACCGTTCTCTGCTATGTTAACTGAAACTGAATTATCTTTCTTCTTTTGCCTTGTTTGGTCATGAGTATCTCGTATTCCTCGACTTTGTAGATTGTATTGCGGACGCGTGGCAGCGGAGGAGTAAAAGTGGAGTAGCATAAAAGCTTCTGAAGTATATGGAATATCTAATTAGATTCAGTGCCTTTGATCATTGTTTATTATCTCTTTCCTGCAGTTTTGCACATCATGGCTGCGAAATAAACACGCAATTGCACTCAGGTTTACGATGATTTCCCCGTGTAGGGACAGGTGGATGTATTACATATATTCCATATTTGCTTAAAAAGCTGTTACACAAGGTTACTGCATTGCATGTACGGTCCCTCAAAATCATTTATATAACTATATTCAGCAGAAAAATTGTAACGTTGATATCACAAGTTCTTAATTCAAAGTTTATTTTTTTTAAATTGTAAGAATTGCTAAATTATATCAACCGTAATAATTAATAGCGAAAAATCACCATAATAAAAATAAGAAGTCAATCTTAAATTAATAGTTGTTAAAAACTGTCAATAGATAATAGTGATAAAAAAGTGAGGTAAATTGTATATGTGTCACTGGTTACTTTCTTTAGTACGAGAAGAATGACCGCATTTTTAGTAGATGATATTGATCGTTCCAGGATATTATTGAGAATACAGTCGAGCTTATCTAATCTCAACTTTTAAGTTTTAAGTCTCGTTTTCAGATACCTGATTTTCAGCGGCGCATTTGAAAACTCACCGCTTATCTTTGTGTGTGTGTTTTTTTAAATTGTTATTGATAACTGCCTGTGCCTTTTTTGTTTGCTTTGTATATAATTTTTGAGTGCCTCCTTAGGCTTCTTTGATTTTAGTACTGAGCCTTCCCTTTTATTGATGTATTTATTTATTCTCTTCATAAAAAAAAAGGTTCAAACAAATATCAGGTATGCTATTGCTATGCTAGGGGCATCAATTTTTCTTCAGAAATGGAGAGCAACCAAGAAAGCTATAATAACTGAAACAAATTCTAATTGTCGTATATTCAGTGAATCAAATATGTGTTCCAGATCTCAGGGTAAAAAAAAAAAAAAAAGAACTTACTCCTTTGAAATAAAAACTAAGAACGCTCAATCTAAGAGCCAAGCAAGGGGGACACATCACACAAAGTAAGAACACTGCAGACAACAATGAAGAAACATTAAACCACATTTATTCTTCGGCGACAACACTGATCTCATCTTTATCTAGTAAGTCATAGAATGCTCTCAATTTCCTCTGCTCATTCCAGTGATGCATCTTCCAAAGACCACCGGCAGCTAGGCCTAGTGTAATTCCTATGATTATTTCCTTGACAACACTTGGTCCTTTCAAAGTGGGATGAGGGATCCTACCAGCCATTTCGATTATCTGGTTAAGGCTATTTAAATCTGAAAGCAGCAACAGTTGTTCTTAGCTTCTACATAGAAAATATTTCAATTCCCATACCTACGAATATTTTATACATACGAAAATGTTTCACAAAAGAACAAAGACAACCATGCAATTGAATTAGAGGAAATGCATTCACTAAAACTTTACAAAGGAAAACCAGCAGCTGCCTTTTACTGTAATAATGAATTCAAACAATTTAAGCATGCAACTAACTTTTCCAACTCGAACTGCTCAAAATTCCACCAATTTACACATGGTTTTATTGAATCTTGGCAACATTGTCAAATTTCATGGATACACAGTTGGGGGACTTAGGATAGGAGTGGAAATAGTAGACAGTTTAACCATCGCCTTGAATAAAGGTACTGCCCTCATATCCGCTTTTTGTTTGTTATTGTGTAGGACAACATCATTTTGGATATAATGCTCGAAAACATAATTTATGCTGATTGCCATAAGCCGCTTTTATGTCGTAGAAATGCATCAAACAGTTCATATGCAGGAAACAAATAAATTAATTAAATGAAAACGCAAGTTCCGCAACATATTCACATGGTGTCTGAAGATTACATTTTCACATTAAGCAGCACTTCATCGAATTTCAAAGTTCATGTATTTGCATCTTAAATTAGGAACAGAGTCCCTGATCACTCTCATGATTACCCAGTAACATCCAATCAGAAACACAAAGTGTCAATCAACTTATTGATAGGATCATAAACCAAATACATACAAATTATCCAAACAATGGAGACAATCAACAACTAAAGTCAGCAGAAGCAGAGAGAGAGAGAGAGAGAGAGCGTGTGTGTGTGAGGGTTTACCTGGTGAGAGACTGCGATTCAGAGAATGCGACAAGGTGCTTATCTTCTAATCTTCATCTGTCGCCACCTTGTCGCCAGAACGAGAAACAGTAAGCTCTTCATGGACCCCCAATTGGGCTACTAAGTATGGGTTTCAAGTCCAAACAAGATCAAAGGTACCATCGACACTTGGATCAATCCAAGTAAACGAGATTGTCCTTAGGGAAGTGGTATAGTAATTTGTAATTCTCAAGAAAAGGTATACAATCTTCCAAACAGATTTTTTTCAAACTACGTTGCGTGATCTGGATTTGCAATGTACCACTTATCATGGCTGTTTACGTGTGTTATCCACTTTTTCTTCTATTTTTGTCATGTATTCTTAGAGATTTGATGCCAGAGCGTAGGATCTAAGATACAGATTCAAGTTGACGTTCGTATCCCTCTCTTCAGGAAGCTTACCTACTCCTATACGAATTTAAAAGTGTAATTGATTGGGTTTAGTTGGTCAAGAGGGGACTTAATATAACCTAATGTCTTACATCAGAGGGAAAAAACACAAACAAGCAAACAAAATATAAAGAACAGTATAGGCCCCAGACAGCTTTTATCTTACGAAGAACGCAGCATCCAAGTCCAGTACATAAGACGTTGTATTTAATAAGACGCAATTTTATTACTATTCTGTGGCATAGTTAAAGTTAAAAAGGGAAAGAAGAGAATTTTAGATTTTGTGGTTTGATCTTTTTCGTACACCTGAAATGCAAAGATTATTCGTTACAATTTACTTTTTTTTTGAGGTGTTCTAAAAGGATCTCAATTATAAGTAGACATTTTTAAGCTATCCACTTTCAGACTAATCAATATTCGAATTATCACTTTCAGATTATATACATGAAGACGATTCGAACTCGCTATCTCACTTAAGTCAGAAAAATCGCTTACTAACTCACCTACACTCTCGGTTCATTGCTATTCACTTTTTTTTTGTTTGTTTACAAGGAAGATAAAAACAGATACATCAAAATCTCGGGAAACAAATCCCGGCCATATCCTCTAAGAGGAATGAGAGACACCCTGTAGGTGATGTATGGAGAATAGACAACCCGTGACCATAGGTGTCTGCTGAATGGGCAAGTTAGTCCGCGCATCGGTTGCCTTCCCTGTAGATGTGTCGAGGCCGTACAACCCAATTCCGTGCTAGGAGAGCATTAATTTGCTTGACGAGGGGATCGGGGGACTGAGACCGAGCAGTGTGAGAGGAGATGGTGGAGGCCACTGTAAGGGAGTCGACCTCGAGCTCCATTTTACGGAACCCTTGGTTCCAAGTAAGCTGCAAACCGGAGAGAATACTCTAAAGTTCTACCGTATGGGGCGAACAGCGACCGATATTCTGCACAAAATCACCGACCCAGGTACCAGAACTATCTCGAAGGAGGCCGCCTGCTGAAGCAGAGGACGACTGGCTGAGACAAAGTGATGACTACTTACACTATTTACATCCAGTTAGTCCACTTTGCATGAAAGGGGTCGAGTCCAAATGGCCCACACTACCAAAGTGAAGGAATGCTATTTATCTTAAGGTAATAATCTTATAACAAATCAAATTAAATTTTGGAAAATAGAGTCAATTTTCAATTTATACATTTTCTCATATGAGTAGTTTAATTTGTCTTTAATGTTACTCATATGTATGAAAAAGCGCTAACAGTTAGTAAGTGTGGGTGTTTTGGTAACTAAAAGCTCGCGATCTTGCCCACCTCCTGATACGCTGCGGCTACCTGGAGAACCTACTCCCACATTATCCGCTTGTCTTCTCCACCCATTTTTTATTTTCTGTCTCATTTTTCTTCTCCTTAAACTTGCAACTCTGACTACTTCATACTGCAAATGTGTTGTCATTATCTCAAACTCCGTCTTTTTCCCTCTCTAATTTCTTGGGTTGTACCATATTCACACACAAACTAAGACAGACAGACAGACATATATAGGTCAAATGCAGAGACAGAAAAGTTTCTCTTTGAAACCCACAAGATTTCTGGTCTTTTGGTTCACAATCTCATCTTCTGTAATCTTCCTTACCGTTTTCACCTTCTGGCTTGTCAAATCCAGCCCTCATAGTTATATTATCCAAGAAACCAACTTCGAGTACAATAAAACCACCTTCCTTGGTACAGGCCCCCAACCGTTTACTGTACAGAATTTCACTGAATTCAGCAGAAATCTCTCAGCAAGCAGGTTAAACACTTCCGTTATTGCTAATGGCTATGGCGTAGTCCCTGAAAATACATCTGGGTCTGGTGGAATTTCAGTGGTAACAAGCGACAATGAATCTGAGATGCTAAATGCTGAAGAAGATGGAGAGACTGCAGATAATAACTTAACTGAAGTTCAAGAGAGTGTAGCTGTTGTAGAATCTCCATCTGAGAAAATTGAAAGTAAAGCTAGCGAAGAGAAGAAGAGTAGATCCATTGCCATGGTAAAGGATGAAGGTCATAGTAGGGAAGATGTTGTTGGGAAGATTAGAACAAATTCACTAGTAAAGGTAGAAGCTTTGAGCAATCGGATGAATGCAGAGAGGAAAAATAAAGTTTCTTGTGTTGACAATAGTGGGAATTTAGAGAATGGAAGGATTAAACAGAAGAGTGGAAAAGAATGTGATGTAACGAGTGGGAGTTGGGTCTATGATGAAGGCTATCCTTTGTATACGAACACCTCATGCCCTTTCATAGATGAAGGCTTTGACTGTGCAGGGAATGGTAGATTGGATGGAGATTACACGAAGTGGAGATGGCAACCTCAAGATTGCGACATTCCGAGGTATTAATTCACTTCTTCATCAATTAACTGTACTTTACTACTTTTGATTGGTAAGAAATGAGTATTGAATGCTAAGCAATTATGTTTCTGTTGATTTGTCTGGGGTTGGTGGGTTTCAACAGGTTCAATGTGACAAAAATGCTGGAATTCATAAGAGGGAAAAGGCTAGTTTTTGTTGGGGATTCTATAAACAGGAACCAATGGGAATCCATGCTGTGTATGTTAATGGGAGCCATAAAAGATCCAAAGAGAGTTTATGAGACTCATGGCAGGAGAATCACGAAGGAGAAAGGAAATTATAGCTTCAAATTTGTGGTAATCCCACGGACATAAAAAATCAGTTGTTTCTACTCTTGTCTATTGCAAGTCGATCTGACTTTCCCTTTGCATTTTCAGGACTACAAATGTACAGTTGAATACTACGTGTCTCATTTTTTGGTACATGAGGGCAAAGCAAGAATAGGGAAGAGGCGTGTACAGACCTTACGAATAGATAGTATCGATCATGGTTCTTCGAGATGGAGAGGAGCTGATATCCTCATTTTCAACACTGCACATTGGTGGTCTCATTTTAAGACAAAAGCAGGGTAAATTCTTTTCCATGCCAATGACAATCCTTTTTTGTTTACTTTTAGTTTCCTTACATAGAGGTTGTGTGATTTTAAATGCGAGGAGGATGCTTGTCAGTTTTTAATGCTTCAAGCCCTCTAGTTTCAGAAGAACACTGAGTTATATATTAGCATCATTTTCATTCAGGATCAACTACTATCAAGAAGGTAATCTAGTTCATCCCCAACTCGATGTCCATGTGGCCTTCAGAAGAGCAATGGGGACTTGGGCATCGTGGGTTAACAAACATATTAATCCAAGGAAGACCCGAGTTTTCTTTCGAAGCTCAGCTCCGTCTCATTTCAGGTCTGCTGAGCTGATATACCAATCTGTTCGTGCTTCAACTTTACACATTTATTTACTTTTAATGGTGTGTGTGCTATTGTTATACAGCGGCGGGCAGTGGAATTCTGGAGGGCACTGTAAAGAAGCCGTAAAACCCTTGAGCTATACTTTAAGGATTGACTCTCAGAAGAATACCATCACAGAAGAGATCATCAAGCAAATGAAAATTCCTGTAACTTTCTTGGATATAACTAGTCTGTCAGGATATAGGGTCGATGGTCATCCATCTATACATGGGAAAAAACCAAGCACGCGCTATTCATCGAGTATTCAAGATTGCAGCCACTGGTGCCTTCCCGGTGTTCCAGATACATGGAACGAATTGTTGTATTTCCATTTACAATCTAAAGTAGGAACCATATAGGAGCAGATGGTGTTCATTTCTTCAATTGTTTCTACCTTTGTGCGAGCAACCTTGGAAATGTAAATGTACGAGTGCCACATAAATGCAAGAGTTGAAGTTAGATGATAGCTCCTGCTGATTATCTTTGTGATTGATAAGCATTCTCTTTCATATTCTTCGTGATTTCCGAGTTACCGTAGTGGCTGATCCCAGATTGAAGCAGATTTCAAATGAAATAACACAAATAGCCGTTGGCAGTGGCCGGGGAAATTGCTGGAAAATAAGTTCCACAACGTTTGATGTCCCCTGTAATCTGATTGGCGGACATTAAACGTTCCTTGAAGATTATGTATCTTGATTCGTTGTATTAGTCTTGTTTGTGTTCATTACTACTTTTGAAGTTTTGTGCATTCGCTTTTTGCTGATCTAACAGTATTACGGTGTCCTATGTCAACAGATGAACAAAATGACATAAAACAATTCGTTAGAATTCACTTCATGCGCGACGTAAGATTCTACACCAGAACCCACGCACCCAAGCGATGACAACATCACATCCCAACACGTGATGTTCGTCATCTGTTAAGTTTGAAGTGCCTTCTTCTTGGTGCGCCGCGTCAGTTTCTCTGGTTCATTTGTCTGGGTCAACCGTGATATGTTAATCAACGACACAAATCACACCGATTCAGCTCATTTTCAGCCAATTATTATTTATCAAATCGATTCCTAAGGCTTTTTATTGTTCTGAATCCAAATTTGTAATCGTTTTTTGCAAATTCCACCTTTAACTAGTATTTTTTTTTTCATTCACATCTCAGTTTTCTTAAATTTTTATGTTATTTTTGTTATAAAGTTTACAGAACATATTTCTAGGTCTAGGTCAGGGTTAATGCTTTTTTCACCAGCTTCGATGCACTCCAACAGATAAGAGTTCGGAACTGTATCGTGAACGAACAAGAAAAGCAAAAAATGCAGAATACAATAAATATGTGTGCCATAAATTATGAAAGACTATATGGGCGTAAGGCAACTGTCTGTAAAAGGAGGAGGAAAGACAAAATGTGTGAGAGATGAAAAGCAAAGAGATGGTTTGTCTTTCAGAGGAAAAAATAAAGGAACGTTAATAATAATAGTGCATGGGCATTAACATATAACGTTACTGGGTATGATTGGTTAATAACGATGGACTTTTGGGAATAATAAAGTTTAGTAATAAGGATGATGACCAAGTTTTGGAACAACCAAAACCTAAACCTCGATACCATGGTTAAGGAATTACTTTTTTTTAGGAGACTTACTTAAATACCATTAAAACATCTTGGATTGATGTAGTTCTTGTTGCTCTTGTATCTTAAAAAATTGCTCATAGAGCGTAGTCATTATTAAGTTCATATTAAAATTTATCAGAGTCATCTAGAAAGAATTATCATAATTACTGACGAAATTATTTTCATGGTAATGCAAATTGTCAATGATTAGAATATAAGAGAACTTTTACGAAAGACATTACATCTCATCTTTCTCAAAATTAACTTAAATCTTTTATTTGTTGAAAAATTATGTAAACGAAGTGTTAATGTATATTATCTGTGTCAAGAATCCTGCATCAAATAAGTGTGAGTGTATTTAGTCATTTATAATAGTGTACAAACCTTTCCTCTCAAGCTAACTTTTGGAGATGAGTTGGGCCTTTCAACAATCTGAGTCATAATTGTATCATACATGATTGATAGACAGGGAAGATCATTAAGACCAGACGTAAAATTGGTCACATCTAATCATCTTCCTTCCAGCAACATTGCAACTTATATTTTTTCTTATATTTGGCATGTTCGTTTGGGTCAATTTTCAAAATGTTTGTTTAAGTTATGCCAAAAAAAAATTGTTGATCGTGTTTTATGTTAGCTTTCAAAACGTCACACTTTTACTTAATCAAGTCAATGCGACCGAGTTTATTTCTATTGTAAGTCTAGCTTATTCTACACATGTACACTCTTTTAATGTTCATTATTTTACTAGCGATGGTGCTCCTCATTGATGACACTCTGTTGGTAATTGGTTTGTGGTTCAGCCTGATTCTGGCGAGGCTGCATGTTGCCGTTTGGATTCACAGAGTTTGCTGTTTCTTTCGAGAGCTCTGGCTTGAAGGTTTTTGCAAAATAAAGAAGATACGTCGGGGGTTGTTTTCCGATAAGCCCCTCCGACGCTCAAGTCAGTCTTTTGTCTGGGTAGGATTGCTGTGAGCAGAGAAAACTAGGGTTATGATCACGTACCTCTATTGTAGCAGAGTTATATCTTATATATGGAGCAGATGCTAGGTTTAAGTCTTTATGTATGCATGAGAGACTTCTACCTGTGAATGGACCATGGATGCATGGACTGGGCTTGGGCCTAGCTTAGCCGATAGGCGTGAGACCAATCCTTGAAAGATGGACCGATCGGCTCATGGGTCGTTATGACTGGATTTGGGCCCAGCACGACCGACCCAACCACATTCATTTCTAATCATACTTATGTCTGAGTATACACAAAATATTTTAGTTTCCAATAAATGCATATATAACAGAGAAACAAATGACTTCTCCACGTCTTTTTGGTTCTAACTACATATATGCTGCCTGAAGAACAAGTGTTAGATAATGCTAGAATCCTTTTTTTTAGAATTTTGTTTGTTAGATTTTTATAAAATTATTAACGAGAATTAGTTTGAGTTATTTATTTTGAATCAAATATTATTATTAGGACTATCTCTCATATACCAAAATATATATATTGCATCTAATGAATGAAATTTTCAAGTTCACAAAAGAATTCAATTTGGTTTATACTGATTTTAAATAAATATTTTCTTTATATTTCAAAGCTCGGAATTAGTGATGTATAAATGCCAAAAGTTTTTCTTTATACATATAATGAAGTGTTTTAATTTCCTCAAAACTTTTTGTGTGATTGGTTAGTATATGATATAATTGGGGTACTAATTCTAATTAATGTTACAAAATAAGTTAGAAAAGGGAAGAGAATATAGAAAAATAAAGATATAAAAAAAACAAAGATATTCACAACTGGTCAAGCAAGTAAATTAAGAAATTGATTATAAAAAACTCTATATGAATCAATTTCCAATCCTTCTTCTTCATATATATATTTAAAAAATTTATATATTGGGAAAAGATCTTTGCAAAGATACAAATATGGCAAGAATTCTAATCAATTAATAAAAATATTATCTACCAAATATACGTTTATTTCTAACCTTAATTATCTTTAAATATATACTAAATGTTTACTTTCCAACACATACATGTATAACAGAGAAAGAAATGGCTCGATGAATAGACTTCAGACAACGTTATAAGCTTTGTTTTGCAAGATTGTATTTGTTAGAAGCATTAGTTTGTGATAATGGTTTTCATCCAAACTATCATTGGGACTGATATTGAATTCTAATGAATAAAAATTTCAAGTGCATGGAAAAATTAATTTATATTTGTACTAATATTAAATAAACATTTTATTTATATTTTAAAGTTTATATTTTAAAGTGCATGGAAAAATTAATTTATATTTGTACTAATATTAATTTATATTTGTACTAATATTAAAAATATAAAATTATAATGAAGCAAGGAAGTGCAATAACAGCAGAGACTTTCCCAGTTCAGAAACTTGTGGCTGTAAGTGTATCCCCGTTTGCCATTACAGGCTTAAATGGGCCGAATCCCGATAAGTAAAGTGAGATAACGATAGTCCAATATTAACACAGTGAATATCCTTTCAGTACTATAGCCGACTTGTTCCATCAGATCACAAAATTATTTTTCTTTTGACATTAAAAGAATTGTAGAACCTGAAAATTCAAAAACAAAACAACCATGTGGTCAGAGGACTCAGACAATGATCCTGCAGTTCTATGCATAGTTGCAGAGACCAAACGCACAAAAGCCGCCATTTTGACACCTCTTATGACAACCTCCACAATGGCTCCTACTGAAAGAAGGGTTCACACATTTGCCATTGCAACACATTTCATTATACTTGCACTTCTTCCCGCAAGCTCCGCAGTTCATCCTGTCGCCCAGAACATTCACGCATTTCTTCTTGCAACAGTCAGGTCCAGGGCTTCCCTTTGCATGGCAAATTCTTGGAAACTTGTTGCACTTCAGACTTCTTCGCCTCTTCATCGTTTTTCTTTGTGCAAGTATGCGACCAACAACTTCATTTTCAGAAGAACCTAGGTGGGTTGCTCGACCAACTCCATTAACATCAGTATCGTCATCAGCAGGTTCTGCTACTTCTGTGAATGGCAGTGCAGAACTCTTGCTCATTAATAGAGCAATCACTGCAATAACAACAATGCATAAAAGTTTCAGCAACTTCATTGTCTGTGAGGACAGTGCACGTCTGTAGGTGATCTTTGTGCTTTGAGAGACGGAGGAGGAAGTTCTGAAGTTCGTATGCTGCGAGTGGTGGTGGATTAGTGGTCTTATATAGAGAAGTTCTGAAGGTGCATTCATGTCCGTGTGCCTAACTCTAGAGGAAGTGGAGCGGTCCACAAAGTTCAACTGATAATAAACAATTGAGAAAGGAAAGGAAGATTCTATTGCACACGTAAAAGCAGTATGACCCTTGTTCTTGATCAAATTAAAGATGGTAGGTGCTAGTGCAAAAGGTTCCGATTAGTTTAATATGAAACCTTTTAACATTAATTAAATGTGGTTGTAGGGTACAAATCAATTGTTTCTTAATTCATTTGGAGAATCCGATCAAAGTCAATGGTTATAGAATGAAGAAAGTTCAACATCTTTGACTATGAAATTCTATATCACTGTTGAGGAGGAACTAAATGTCTTTCGTCTATGTTAAGTAATATCTTGATGTATATTTTTACGTTAATTTATTTAGTAAGTCGGCAAGAATACGTAAAGGGAGTGGTTAGGAGCTTTTGGTGATGGTAATGCAACAAAAGTTGAGTGAAAACCAAAGATAAGAAATCGGGTTCCTTTGGTAATCATCTTATCAGCTGTTTTTTAATTGATTAATCCAAATTAGTTATTTGATCATATTATAAAAAACTATTAAACTTATTTAATTATAAACTGGTTGAGTTGGCTGATTCAACTTAATTAGCTGATTTTTCAAAAGCTTCTCTATAGGAGCGTTTGAGGTATTCAACTAATTAAAATTGTGTATAATGACGATTGTGCCCTCACTTTACTCTCTACCCTTTTGGTCTCATTTCTTATTTAGGGTTCTCTAGAATCTTCTTTCCTTTCCTTGGCTCTCTCACTCCTGCCTCCCACATCTCCACCAAATCACCGATCGTTGTTTGGCGAAAGAGAAATGGCAAGAAACGAAGAGAAAGTGAACTTCCCAAGACGAGCATTGAGAGATTTATCTAATAGTAATGGAGGAGTCGGAATGTTTTCGAAATCGTAGAAGAAAGTGATTGTTATGGAGAAGAAATTGAAGGTCAAATCTTAATCAATTCTTGCTTATTCAGTCTAATTTCTTATTCAGAGTTCTTGTTAAATCACGTTTGTTTGTGCTTCAGACGACCCAAATAGAACTGGGCACTTGCTTAGTTTTGATGGAGCTAAGGAAAGACTTCATTTATTTAAAGCTAACTTATTGGAAGAAGGATCTTTTCATCCTGTAGTTTCTACGTGTGAATGTGTCTTTCACACAGCATCTCCTGTGATTTTCAGTCGCACCAATCCACAGGTTTTTATCAACTAGACCTCCTTCTGTTGTTCTTACTAAATTATATTGAATGTATGGTTCTACTATACTTTCAGAGTCCCTGTTTAGCTTCTTGCAACATAGAATTATGATATGTAGGCTTTGTGATTGATAAATTATGTCAGGGACTTTTATGCTGGACTAAACTCGATATGTTCATGCAATGTTCGAGGTAGAAATTCTTAATCCTGCAATGAAGGGCACACTTAATGTCCTTAAATCTTGTTTGAAGGTTGCTCCTATAAAGATATTTTTTAACATCTTCCTTGGCATCAATTACATATAGTGGAAAACCTCTGACACCAAATGCAATTGTTGATGAGCCTTGGTTTTCGAATCCTGTATTTCTCAAAGAACATAAGGTATGAGTGTGTATTTATTGCTTTAAAATCCTGGATTATCTCTTCCATTTTGTGGCCTATAGCTTATAAATCTTCGTTTCAAGACTTGTGTGAATAACTAGTCTAGTCATTCTTTATCTTCCATTTCGTATATCTTGAGATTGAGAACATGGTGAAATTAATAAATCTTTTGGTTGGAGATTCACCACCAATAGATCCTTGCCCTTTTTGTTGCAACTGTTCTTTAAGATGAAAATGCATATGCTTTCACTAATAAAGATTGCATTGTTTATCATGTTGGACATTTAAAGTTTGGAAAGGTTTTAAATTGCAGACTTCTGGTTATATTGTGGTTGCGGAAATTGTTGCATGTCACAATAACAACCCAGACCGCAATCCTTAAAACTATGGTTGGTTATATCCATGTTAAAGGCCATTTCATTAGATAAAAGTAATGTAGAATGTTTTTTTACCATAATTTTCTCTTCTTTCTCCTTATCATATAATACCTTTAATTTATTTTTTATGAACATAGGTTCATAATGAATATAGTATCTCAGTCATTCGTACATTATTTCTTGTTTTATGTACATAATTCTTATTAATATTTGACTCCATGCATAATCTTTGGTGTGTATAATAATATTTGATTATGTACATTTTTTATAATTTTTAATGATGAAGATATGCATTGTTCACTTTATTTACTATGGAACCATGTTAGTGAGAGAATGTATGCTCCAGAAAGGTATTACTTTTGACAGAGTTTGTGTTATTTGGTAGACAGGATTTGGGAGAAGAAGTAGATACATTCATTGTATTGATTATGACTACATTTATACAGGTTACATTCGTTACTCTTAAGGAAACCTTATCAGTTATCACTTGAGATTGTGATCCTATC
>JANTPM010000004.1:7526846-7538682 GCA_025434745.1 Erythroxylum divaricatum | reverse complement strand
CGGCTGATTTTTATACAGAAAGGTTAGTAGGTAAAACTGAACTAGACCAATGACCGGTTCAGAAGGTCCGAACCGGTTTTTAAAACATTGGTAAAGACATTACTGTAGTCAAGCATACATCCGCATAACAAGTGGTGCTACACTGAACTCTGAGCCTCCTCATGTGTTGCTAGAGATTTAGAGTTTTCATCTACATTTCAATCCATCTTAGATAAGTACAAGACGAAGGTTCCTTTTTAATTTTATTGTCTACATTAAAATATAGATAATACCTTTATATTTTAGAATGTGAAAAAAATTTAATAATTTAAAACTATCTAATTTAAATTGTTAAATCGTTAACCTGTCGATTAAATATTAATTATATATCTTTTTTAATTTTTTATGAGACTTATTAGTGTCAAAATCAATCTTAATATCCAATTCCTCATGTTCTTCATCTAGCGAAAATCTATAACTTGCAAAAGAGAGCATTTTAAACTAGAAAACTGAAGTGAATTTAATTTTCCTCTTCTCCTACACACCATGATAATAGTTTTTATAGTGTTTCTTTTGATAGTTATATCATTTGATCTATTATTGAAATCTCAAGCAGAATATAAATGAAGTCTTTTTGATCTTTTGTGTCATTTTCATAATATGTTGTGATAACTCAAAATATTTTTTTTAAAATCGTATTCTTTAAAAGCTTGTTGTAGTATAGTGTTTGAGTTAGGGAAATGATTTATTCTAGCAAGTTACATAACAAAATCAACAGCGTTGAAAGCCCCCAACAAAAAAATAAGTTGTCAATAATTTTTAAATTTCTTGCCATCCCCTCCTTCACTTTACTTCCAAAAAACAAAACAAATAGTTCCTATAGATAAATTTAGGAAAAAAAAGGTTAAATTAGAACCTAATGTTTTTACAAAAATTTAATTTAAACCCTAACCTCGACTTAACGTTTCTATTAATAATTCATTATCAAAAGTATATACGTGGCATTATTTATTATTTTTCTATGGGCCTCTTGTCACCAAAAAAAAAACAATGGAAGAGTTATTTTTTGAAACGACAATGTTTTGATTTTTCTTAAATGTTGTCGTCTGGCTTAGACTTATTCTTTAAGTAAGATGACAACATTTGGAAAAAAACCTAAACATTATTGTTTATGTTTTTGTTTGGATGAAGCTAGATGACACCTTCCTCGTCCTCCTAAATTTCATGTCTTCTTCTCTATTTTATATTCAAATCTCTAATCCCTTTTTCAACTGTTGTTATTTTGGTTATTTTTAACATTCTTCGACACTTCTTTTGATTTTCTTTTCTCTTTTTTTTTGGTTGCTCACGGGGTGTCCTAGGAGGGTCCCAACTATGGGAAGGCACCTTTAAACCATTCACACCCAGACTAATTCTAGCTCGAGCCAGGTAGGTCCCTTGTGGAAGTCAAAGCTTTGACTCTAAATTTTAAACGGTTGCATACATGAGAGGGGTTCGAACCCGCGACCTCACTTAAGTCAGAAGAGCCCTTTACCAACTCACATGCGCCTTGGGGCTTGGCTGCTCTTTTCCTAGGTTTGATGTGACTTCTCCTCTAACAAAATGTAGTGAAATTTCTCCTCTAACAAAGCTATCCTCCACACCATTGCATTGTTTAATTTGGCTATTTTTAAATGTTTACCATTTCTAGTTTAATGACGATTAAATATCCATCAGTATCATATTTGGTTTGGATGAATATTCTATTCATTTGATTAATTGAGTACTTGTATGAAGGCAGTAACTATCGTCATAAGGAGGTGGCAACTTGTTTTTAGTTCTTTTTATAAGTTTTTCTTCATTGCCTTTTGTTATGAATTTGAATGACTTGGATTATAATTTAATGGATTAAGTAAGTGGAATGATCTTGATTATAATTTATGAAAATTAGAGGAGGTGGAGAAGTGGAAAAGAAGTTAGGTTACTTATAATCTTTTTTTGAAGTATGGTTAATGTACATATGTATAACTTAATTTTATATTGCACCTCATTAATTTCTTGTAAGATCAAGATGTACTTTGATTTTAGCTTGTACTTAACTATGCCAAAAGGAACTACTTTATTTTATATTTTCTCAATTTTACTCTTAAAAATGCCATGATAGACAAATGGCTTGGTTGTAAGTTAGAATCTATATTATGATAATGCAACTGTTCTTGTTGATAATTTTTTGTAAGAATATAGTATAATTTAGGGAGGTTAGATCTAGCCCTATTAATTCAAGAAGTCCTAGGCTTTTAGTAGTGCCTTTTTTATGTTAAAGTTAAGATGTTTGGGTTTCTATATAGCCTAATGCATTGCATGACAAGGGACTATCCTTATACCATGATTCTAAGTTAATTACTTTGCATGCTTAGAGTTTTTCATTTTCCAACTTAAATATGATGAACAATTTCAATGAGTTTTATCTTGTTCAATTATTAAGTGCTAATATTTCAAAATTTTATTTTCAAATAATCACACCATGTATGGTAAATATTCATGCCAAATTACTTAGGCCATCTATTAGTGTATAGATGTGAGACAACTTATTAAGTAGGGTGGTAATAATGGTTCTTAGCAAAATCCTTTTTAAAAAGATTCTTATAATTCACATGTAGAGAAAGAAATTTAAATGTAGACTTGTGCATGTTCAGTAACAATTTGATATGTTGAGAAACAAGGTTGAGGAAACACTCCATGCATGTTCCCATGTTAAATAAAATGATAAAGCTTTGTGTATGTTCTTAAAAAGGTCAATTTTGTTATATTTGAAATAATTATGTTGTTGATTGAACATAATGATACGGAACTATTGATATAATTTCACCGATGGAATTCTAAACATCTAATAACTCTAATCATAATAAAGTTAAAAAAAGTGGTTTACTTTTGTGGGTTAAATGCTTTATTAAGAACATTAAAGAGAGATAGTAATTCAAGAAGAAGAGTTTTAGGATGTCCTAATTACCCTATTAGTAGTCATAAATTTTTCCAATGGTGCGATAAGCAATTTCTTAAGAGAGTTGTATATGTAATTTAAAAATTAAGGAAAAATATATTTGCACTAAATATATCAAACGAAGGAACATGATGAACAATTAAAAATTATGATGCAAAGACATTTGAAATTTTGACTAAAGAGAAAATAGTTGAGGTGATATTATTCAATATAATTGTATGGCTTATTTTAGTTTTTGTTTCATTGTTCATTTTATATATGTTTGTAAAATTTTAATATGAATAATGTGAATATACTTATGCTTTTTATTATTGAATGGAGATATAAAATTATGTGATAAATTTTATTCAACATTGTTTTTTTACTAAAAGACAAGTATAGTTAAATGTAATATGTTAAAACTCATAATTTGGTAAAAACATACATTAGTTAGATAGCCAATACACCACTAGATCCAGAAACATCATTTATCCTTGCATATAAGATCTATCATACATATATACTTCTCGTAAATTCATCATATATATACAACCTCTGAGCAAAGTAACAATGTTCATTTAATTTAAGTAGCAAATATATGATTTGGTTACAAAATTCACCAAATAATTTAGGTTAAAATACAATGATACACCATATCAATTGTTTAGTTTGTCAATTTGGTGGTTACTAGTCCTAACTGTCACTCTTTTTTACTTACAGTAGCTTATAATTTTCTTGAAGTGATGTTAGACTTACCTTTAAACCTAAGATCTCTTGGTTCAAATGAAAATTTAGAATGACTTGTCCATATTTCCTTTAATTTTTGCATAATTGACAACCTATGAACCAACCTGTTAATGAACACGCATATGAGTCTAATACGAATACAACTCGTATTGATGCTTTGTTGATTAGGATGACATTCCTCAGTATCCTAACATGCCACTTTAAATATGGGTTTGTTGAATATAATTTAGGTCAAATGAGTAGCATTGTAATTTGTAAGATATAAAAATATAAAAATAACTAAGTTACCATTTTACACTTATTTGTATCAATTCTTTGATATAATGCCCTTTAGTTAAATTTGCTCCAACCTAGAAAATAATACGTATAACATTAACATTGATGATTGTATGAAAATTAAAAAGATAAAAGATTGTTAATCACTTACATTGATATGCAGTTCATTAGGTCTTGTTACATTGTATTTTCTACCCTTGTATCTAAAAGCAAGACATTTTCTACATTTTTTCACTTGACCTTTTTACGAAACCTTGATTACACTTGTTACTATTTTTAGTTTATTTTTATCTCTCCTTCTTCGCCTTCCTAACATCACCCTCTTAGTTGGTGGATGTATTTGTTCATAATCTTTCAATGGACAAAAGATCACTTCCTTAATAGACTGTAAGACTTGATCATGGACACTTAAAAAGATGTTCTTTTTATATAAATCATTCACATATGCCTCTAATTTTTGGTTGGAGTGAATGATAGCCCTAATAATATGATTATATAGGTAATCATATAGGTCTCATACTCTGCAGCTACAACAATTATCCATTTTTAGTCTCAAAATATGTTTTCTATCCAATTTATTAACCTTTTATGCTCTATCTTTACTCCACATTCCATTAAATTTCCTCCTTATTTTTTTCTAACTACTTCATAATTACAAGTACAATATTTGATTTCTATGCATATGCACATACCCTCCTAACTACTTCATAATTACAAATACAATATTTTATTTCTATGCATATGCACATACCCTCCTAACTACATAATTACAGGTACAATATTTGATTTCTATGCATATGCAAACACCCTACTTTTATCATGTTTCTTTGTCACCATTTTCCTTATGGTTTCTAGCATACTATTAACTAGTATGTCTCTTGCTGATAGGATTTATTCCTTGAAATTCTTGCTCATATTACTATCAACAATCAGAAATTTTAACTTAAATGATTGGTATGACCTAGCCCAACTCTCTTACTGATATTTAAGTGATACAAAAACACTCCATATATAATTTTGTCAAATTTCTTCAGTTCTCATTGAATTCCTTGACATACGTAGACCATGAACTTACCCATAATTATCTCCTCAAGTCGTTACCACTCTGTTGTACATGTTAATTATGATAAATATGTCTGAGATATATTATATGATATGCATTTAGAAGCGACTTCTTAACAAATCTTATTAATCTTTGGATTCATAAGTTATACATCTATCAAATAATGGAATATAATAATGTATATATAAAAAATAACATAAGTAAAAAAACACAAGTCTACATTTTTGTACCTTTTACTTGTCAAAAATTCTTGTGACTTCATCTCCATATTCCAACCCCAAGTTAACTTATATGAGTGAAATGAACCAACTCCACGAGTTAGGATTTTGAACTTCAGCAACTGCTCATGCTATAAGATGCATGCCTCTATCTCTACTACTTCCAACTGAATTAATTAGTTGCGCTTGAAATTTAGTCTTCAAGCATCTTTCTTTCATTGCTACAAAAAAATGAATAACCTTTTAAACTAGAACTATAGGGTTACTTGATTCTTTGATAGTTGCAATTCCATTGTTGATTCTAGATTACTATGCTTTAATTTCGAGGAATGACCTTACAGCTTGGAATGTTCATAAGCATAGCCTAATGGTCTCTCCTTCCATAACCTCCTCTTAGTAACCCTGCATATATTAGAATAACAAATATGTTAAAAATTTTTCTACTTTCTTCAACCATCTTCATCGTGGTAATGCTAAGCTTCTCTAGAATACTATCCTAGAAATTTCTTACCAAAAACTTTGTTGATACCATTTTAGACTTGTTTTTTGTGAAATATGTATACTCAGACATATATGCCTTGATTTTGAAACATATGTCTTTACTACCATAACCTACATACAACTTTCACTTACACCCTTCAATGCATCCAAATCTAATAAGCTCAGACTCACTTTTTCTCCACTAGGATACTCATCACTATTAATTAAAATTTTACACTTACTAGAGCAAATCTCCATTGGTTGGTGGTATTCTAGAATTGAAACATCAAATGTATATTATACTCCTTCAACTTTTTTATCATCTTTACCTTCAGCTTCATTATTACCTTTAGCTTCGTTGTCACCTTTAAGTTTATTATCACCTTAACTTCATTCGCATAAGTTCCCACATCCCTATTATTACTACTCTTTTCTTTAACAATATTGAAACAATAATCTTATGTGTAAGATATAACTTAATTATCCCAAGTATTTTAAAATATTAGTTAACCTAATGCCACTTTCTTTAAATTTAATGAGCCTTAAAGATTTATTGAATCTAACAAGAACTCTAAAATAGGCTTTGTTAACCTGTAAGTATCTAAGTTCCTTCCTTATCTAAAAAATTTAGATATAACTAACAAAATCAAGATCAACTTTATCAAAATAACTTGACAACCCACCCTTGTAACTCAACTTAGGATCTTTCTTAAGGTATCCATCATAATATAACTTCACGCTTTCATATTGAGTCATTATAACACTATAAATGACAATTTACATATTTAAGAACATACATATATACAAATACATCTGCAAGTTAAGGCACCTTTGATTGAGAGCTCCATGTAACAACAAAGTGCTATATAAGATGTTAATTGAGCAAAAAAGGCTTAAAGCGATATATTGAGTTAATAAGGTTTAGAGTACAACTATTCATTACATAATAACATATGTCTTAATTATTATACTGACAGAAAGGGTAAGTTTATTACTAAACTTTTCACTTTTCATAAGCATGGAAAAAACAAATTCTGATGATTTTTGGATGAAATTTAACTTTGATATATATGCAACCATACAATATCACGTATAAACAACTTTGACATAAAATAGCCTTAAAATTAAGTAACCATGCAATATCACATCATATGGGACATACAATAATTTGTGACATGCTTGTCAAACATAAAGAAGCTATATTATATTGAAACCACTTCTTGATCACTTTTTACAACCAACATGGAATTGAAGGATTCTAGGGAGGAATGCTCCCAAAAATGTGTATGACTTTTGACAGTGATATAAGTGAGCTTTGAAACACTTAAATAATAGAATTATAAGTTATCAAATTGCCTAATGGTAAAGAGTGTTAGGATTTAAAACCTAAATTAAAAAGATAATTTTATTTAAGTAAAAGATGAGTATAAAGTGCCAAGAAAGAGGAAACGATGATTTTTTTTGGGTCTAGGTAGTGCATTTGATTATGTATACATCCTCCTATTTTGTGATGCTTGTGTATTATATAACCCTCTTAGATTTAACCACTCCTAATAGTTCCCCTATAACCACTTAGCATCTAACCATCTCCTAATCAAAACCACTTCTTGACTAATTGCCTACCAATACACCATTGTTTTCTGAAAGCTCAAGTTAATCATTTTAGCTATCTTGACTCCTAAATCTTGGACTTCCTCACTAATTCTCGTGCCCAAGAATTTCCTAAATAATTTAGTTGACTTCTAAAAATCCTAACAACTAAGACCTTTCATTTGATGGCCAAATGGGCCAAAATCTACTCAAGCTACAATTTCCCTAACATAAGTTTGATTAAGTAAACCAAATATGTAATATTGAAGACATTTTATGTATTTTAAAAAATAAGTTTAAGGTTGTTAATCAAATTTAGGTGCACTAACAGTTGTAACCAATGGAAATGGATTTTCATTTATTAACATGGTCTGATCAGATTTAGTAGATAATATAATTTCCATATTGATTCAATATTGAATAATATTCTTGAATCTCCAGCATGAATTCATGTGGTGACTCCATATATTGTTGCACTTACAGTAGTTCTTCCCTTAAATCTCTTCCTTTGTAGGAATCTTGAGTTCTAATAGCAAAGTAAGAAACTTTTACTGCAATAAAAAATAAAAAATTCTTTCATCTTAGAGATATCACAAATGTATTGCATCTTAGTAATTGATGATTATACTTTCCTTTTGGTTTCAATTGATTTTTATTCTAAAGCAGGGCAAATATAAGTTCCGGGTATTTGCTCCTTATTCTCTTAAACCAAGTAATGAACTTGTCTGTATTCTTACCTCTTTTTTAAGTAATTCTAGAAAACTCAACTATACTGACTTAAGATTCAAATTAAGTATGAAACGGTCTTTCCATTTCTTCCTACAAAAGGAAAGAATTCCTGGACAACAAAGTACACTAGGAAAAAGCCTACCTATCTAAGAATTTGGAAATAGTTTAAGCTTGAAATTGTTGAAATTTTCATAATTAGCCAATTCATTGCATTAAATAGTAAATATAGTAATATGCTCTATAGTTTATTGGCCATCTTGACTAAAAAAACAGAGCCAACTTAAGAATTTTATAACTACAGGAATAAGGATTCTTATTGCTGGATCCCGATACCGGAACCCAACTCTCTTGCGAAAAATCATGAAACTTAACTTGAGCGTGCACATCATCTTGAAGAGTTATTTCATTAAACCCTAATAGCCATCGAATTTTTTTTTCATTCTTAATCCATTTAGGCATCATCTATTTATCTTCATGCTTATAACATTCCCAAAATTTTCTTACAAATCGTTCCATGGTGTTCCACACAACATAGTCACCCTACTAGAACTCACTTTTCACTGCTTGCGGACCAAAATTGAAACACTTCAAATCATAATTTCAAGTTGACTTCTTCATATAAATCATATCTCTATGTCTCTTGTTTATTACTAAGCAAGAATCACCTCAATCGGAGTTCTACAACTCGAGATATCATCAAAATATCATAATGTGTTCATACCCTAAACAAGCCCTCCTATCCGACTTCTCACTTGTTTTTATTCCAACTTTCTCAAATTAACTCCAAATGATACATATTTTTATGGAGGGATACATACATGTCTTAGGAATCCATTGCGTAAAGAATTGCTTCAATTGAAGGTCGGATGAGGGAGTTATGATCAAAAGAATCCAACTTACTCAAACCCTAAATTGATTTGAACCTCTTTTGGTGCGATTGCCATAACTTTTAATCTAGAAGTCGGATTGATTTCGTTCTTGACCATTAGAAAGCATACTTCTAGATCTACAAATTTCATGAAGACCACAAAGTCTGATTCGGCCTCTAACAGTATCAAAAATCATCATTTTTTCCGTGAATGTCCGTTAAACGAACATGCATGTCCGTTTAACGGACATAAATCGACCAAACTGCACCATTTTACCCGAGAAAGTCCGTTAAATGGACACGACATGAACATTAAAAAGGGTCCTTTTAGGCCCGTAAAGGTCCATTAAATAGACTCCCATGTCTGTTTAACGGACACGAGGCTTCCAAAACCTCTTCAAACAAACGGACATAAATCGACCAAACTGCACCATTTTAACCGAGAAAGTCCGTTAAACGGACACCCATGTCCATTTAATGGACATGAACATTACAAAGGGTCCTTTTAGGCCCGTAAAGGTCCATTAAACAGACTCCCATGTCTGTTTAACGGACACGAGGCTTCCAAAACCTCTTCAAACCCTCTTTCATGTTTCCTACCTCCTTCCTAACAACATATGCATTTAGAAACTTCATAATTTCACTTCTTATCATGCAAAATCGCTTCATAACAATTCAAACATCAAATTAATATCATCAATCTCTCAAATCTTGTCTCAAATAATTCATCAAAACCACAAACTCTCCTCATACATCAAAGTTATCATGTTCATACACTCTACGAGACATCATAACTTACATCAATCCTATCTCTTAACTCCGACATCCAAACATTACAAACTTTATGGCGTCGGAAAGCTAAAAGGATCATCTACAACTTCTATGTAGACAACTTTGATCAATTTTATCTAGATTTTTCCAGATTTTCCCTTGAATCAGTTCACAACATCATATCCCTATGAAAACTTGAACTTTGTTCCATTTCACTTCCTTTGCTAATACACCACCCCTTTTATCCATTCAAATACCAATTTGAGTTCCTCAAATACTAATTCTTCTTTTCCATAACATTTCAATTATAAGTAATGGCAACTCATTTTCAAAGTCCATCAATTCATCAACTTCAATTTATTCAAAAACATCTCATGATTATCATCCTAACATTGACAATCATTCATGCACAATTTCACATTTCATTTTCCAAAACCATCACAATTCTTATTGTTCTTTTCCATAACATCTCATTGATGTGTGTACATATATTTATACATATACATCATCCATTCATGCTCCACATTCATCGTATTCATCCATATACAAATTTACATTTCAAAACATACATAATCCCATAACTTGACATTTTACAATCTTAAGTGGCAACCCATGCCACAATGCATTTCCAATATCAATATTGAATATCCAAAACATGCAGAACTCAATAATTCTCAAAATACATGTAAAGCCCTGTTTTACAACAATTAATCCAAATACATATCAAAACATGAAATCTTGGAGTTATGCCTTGATTCACTTTCACTTGATCTCTTGTTTAATACCTGGAAATGGGAAAGAGAGGGGGGTGAGCTCGAAAACTCCGTGGGTAACGTGCTTATAATAAATAATAAGCAAAACCATTCAAAAACATTCTTTATCATGGAAAATGCTTGTTGAGTCATAAAACACATAATTCTCAAAATTCTTGTTGAGTCGTGAAACCCATATTTCTCAAAATTCTTGTCAAATAACCAAACTCACAAACAACACAATTCATGCATTTTCAACTTATTCACAAATCATAAATATGTAAGCACATCATAATGGTTTAGGTAAGTCCATAAACATGACGAACTACACAATTCTTTATAATGGCCTTGTGTAGTCATAAATTTGAGGGAGTTCTTGAAGGAGCTCCGTACCATTAGCGGGCAGGCGGGAGAAGCCTATTCTTGGGTCAATGTGCACGTGACGATTCTTGGATAGACTACCAAAACCCACATAACATGTAATTCAAAGCTTATTGCCATAAATGGCACTTTTCAAAAACTTGATTTTTCTTGACATTTTGCCACAAAAGGCATATTTCAAAGACACAAATTATTCATGAACATGAAATATCTCACATTGCATTAACCAAAATTCACATAGAAATTTCTCAAACATTCAAAAGCAATGAATGCATAATTGTAGCAATTTTTCACATTAATCACAAACAATAAAGGCAACATTTGTGAAGCTATTGAAAACATTTTATTTTCTTGATTTTGAAAAAAAATTAAAGGATCATTACTTAAATTATAAACATGAAAACCCACCTGAAATTCCTTGCTTAATACTTGTTCAAATGCATCCCCTCTTGCTCCTCTTAGTCCACTTTCCTTCTTTGATTTCCTTCATCAACATTCACAAAATCTCTAAATCAAATGACTTTTCAATTGAGAAACCCATAACACACAATCACCAAATTAACTTTAGAATCTCTAAAGCCATCCATTTCCTAAGCTCTTTGAATCAAAATACTCCAAAAATCCAAAACATTAAAATATCACTTACCTTGAATCTTCACCCAACAAGGTGTTTTCTTGGCTCTAAAAGAAGCTCTCATCATCTTCCACCTTTTTCCTTATTGAACAACTTGAAAAATCACCCTTGGAGGCTTAGAAAAGTTGAACCCTAACATGCTCTTCTTCTTTCTCTCTTTTCTCCATTTTCGTGCTTCTCTCTCCTTGTCCCTCTTCAATTTCGTTTCCCTCTCTTCTAAATGAAAGACTACTCCTTTCTCTTGCCTTTTATACCACTTATGATGCTAAAAAGTCCACAATGCCCTTACTTATAAGCCTAGTAACTTACATGCTTAAGTTGTCTTCCAATTTTGCCCCTCTTGCAACTTACCACACTAATTCAATTTAATCCATGTCATATGGTCTTAG
>JANTPM010000004.1:7511114-7524364 GCA_025434745.1 Erythroxylum divaricatum | reverse complement strand
AAATACACATCACAAATTGAGAACAATACAAATGAATGCTCAATGTTCAACATACTTATTAAGCTATACAAAGAATTTAAACTAGCTTAGTACAAAGGCTATCTATCTCGAGGTTGTCCAATTATCTTGCAAGGATCACTAATTCTTCTTATTCTGCACCTGAGAAGTGGGGAAAAAATGGGTTGAGCTTCACAGCTCAGTGGCTAAAATATTTATAGCCATTGGCATTGAACCACATAGTCAACCATGTTGCCATATTTATACATACATTCATGTAGGCATATTCATCAACATGAAAATTTAACATTTGCAGTTGACAATTCAATTCCAACTCCATAATTCATAACATCATCACATAATACATATTTGAATGCAATTCAATCCAAAGAATAGCTTAGCACATTAAGATCCAAATGCACAATCAAATGGCTCGAGGGTTCTGTGAAACAAAAAGATTAAACCGAGGTTTATACCGTGAACGAAACGAGTCCATTTTTGAATCCCTTGGGCTACAAGCGGGTAGTCGAGAGAAGGCTTTTATGTCGACGTGCATGTGACTTACAAAAAGGTTCCTCTCTCACCCAAACACAACCAAATTTTCATGCTTCAATTCAATTATTCATAAATTCATAATATCATACTTTTTTTCTTTCCATTTGATCAAAATGCCATAAGGCATAACATAATCATGCTCATATACAATTCAAAATGTCATAACCTTTTTCAAGGTATGACGTGGTCATAGTTCATCATACAAAAAGTCATTAAACTTTCATGACATAACATGACAATCATTCTCACAATTCAATCATTCATATACAAAATGCCATGGTTAAATTCAATGGCATGACAATCATATCAAAAGATCAATGCACATCATGACATGAACACAACATAAAGCAAATTTCCATATCATAGAAATTCAAGCAATTCATTTAGCACATATTGCATACACAATGCATTTTTCTCATTACACAATAACCATAAAAAAATTACCCACATTATAACTCTTTAAAATCCAAAATCAATTGCCTCCTTCCTCTTGCTCTTGAATAGCCTCTTGATTTCCTAAAACAACCAACCAAATTTCCATAAATTTCAACTCAATTGGAAAATCCCCAATTTCTCATAATCTTAATCAAATGCAATAAACCCTAATCAAACTCAAATCCAACCTACCCAAGGCTCATATAGGTTAGAAAACTCCAAACTTAGCTTAGAAACCCAAAAATCCTATGGATTTCACCATCTTCTTCTTGCTCCAACCATTTACAACACAAACCCCTTTCTCTCTCTAGAATTTCTCCATTTATTCCCAACACAAAAACCCATCTTTCTATTTCCTTTTTCAAACCAAACAAGAACAAAATAGCATAGATCTTACCTTACAAGCTTGATTTCCTCTTCTTTTCTTCTTCTTTCTTCCTTCTCTCTCTTCTTCCACGATTTTCTCCTTCTTCTCTTCTCCCTTTACGTTTTTTCTCTCTTCTCTCTTATGGTTCACGACAACTCTCCTCTTCTTCTTATTTAAAACCTATTTATTTGGTCTTTTCCCATTTTACCCTTCATTAACTTGGTCCTTCCCATTTTACCCTCCTTTGGTCTTTTAAACTCACATCTTATACTTCTAACTTCTTAACTAATTATCATAGAACAATTGAGGGAATTTGCTAACACTTCCTTCTAGAAAAATGTTCATCATTGTCTTAATTTCATAACGCCACCAAAATCATTCAATTTGGAGCACTACATCAAAAGTTATGCTCAAAATATTTCAGACTTGTCTTATGCTAACACATTTCCCAGCACATTATTTCCATCCTAAAATTGACATTCTTAAAGACAAAATTGAAACTCAATTTCTTCATAACAATTGTAGCCCTATTTCTCTAGTTTAATCCGAATTAAAAATCGTCTCAGTTCGGTAACTAGAGAAAAATTTAGGGCCAAAACATCGAAACATGCTCAATGAACATGTTCCAACTATATTTTCCTAATTTTCACCTACAACATTTCACCTCCAACATTTCACATATAATAGTTTTAACTTCCAAGAACAATTTGGGATCCAACAGCTTAGGGGATATACATTGCACCAAATATGATAAAAGTTAGTGAGCATAGTCGTCTTCTAGTTTCTACCTCTATGGATGAAGTATATGTTCTTCCTCATACAAAAGAGTATATTCTTGTTACACCTTTGTGCACAAATTCTAGAAATGGTCAGTAGATGGATATACCTCAAACTCTTGGAAGACAAGGTCTTGGTTTTGTAGTTGAAACTAATGGATCAAATTATAGCTTAGGGGGAACCTTTTGGTTGTAAACCACAATCATGCCCTATTATTGCTCCTCCATATATGAGGTTTAAAGTTGATATGGAAGTTTTTGGAGAAGCTATTCAGTATGGGCTTGGCTTGAGATAGATTGAGACCTAAAATTTTAGTAAGCCTTATCCAAAGTATATTGACCATGAGAATTATTATCCCCATAGTTATATAATTCTTGAGTTTACTTTGTTTTCTAGTCAAGATGGTTATTTTACTATCTAGCATATTTCTAAATTCACTATTCAATAAGGTAAATTGCTAATTATGAAAATTTTAACAATGTCAAGCTTAGGTTGTTTCCAAATTCTTTGACAGGTACGACTTGATATTTTTTGTAGCCTAAGAATTATGTTATTTTATGATAGAAATGGAAAGACTGTTTCATACTCAATTTTTATGAACAGAACCTAAAGTTGGTATATTGGAGTTGTTTAGAGTTACCAAAAAAAAGTAGTAAGGATCTAGATATATTCATTGCTCGATTTAGGAGTATGAGAATTTGATGTCAAATTATTACACTCCCAGAGATTGAGCATATGAAATTGGATTAGAGGGGCCTCAATATTGAACTTTAGGGGGAAAAAGTATGGAATTTGTGACTTTTATGAGATGGCAGCAGAAGTATCTGAGTGTGAAGATATTTTTAGAGAAGTAGGACATCAAAAAAAGAATTTAGTTAATACTTATTTTATAGAAATAAACCAATGTGATCCAGCAGTGGCTAAGATCAATATCCTTGGAACTTGTATTTTTCCTTCTTTAAAACGAAAATCACTTGAAGTCAAAAGGAAACTACAAGCACTAAATACTCATATGCAAAAAAAATTTTATATCTCTGTGATGGAGGAAATTTTTGATTTCTTATTGTATGAGAAGTTTTTTACTTTTCCATCAGAACACGTCATTCCCATAAAAGAAGAGATTTGAAGGAGGAATTACTGTAAGTACCATAATACTCAGAGTCACCCTATAAATTCGGACTCATGAATATTATTCAAGATCAAATTAATAAGGGAATTTTACTGTTTGTTGAATTTGATGAAACTGTATTAATAGATGAAGATTTGTTTCCATCGGATACAATTGTTAATGCATCTGAATTTGATCAACAAACTTAAACTCATTTTTGTAGAAGTCTAAAAGGTCTTCAATATCATATATTTGGTTTTTTCAACTAAATACATGTGGGGGATATTGTTGATAGCTTGAGTGGAATTTGGTCCATTTAGAACAAAAATGAAAATGTTTAATCATTAGGCTTTCCAAAAGTCAACTAAATTGTTTAAAAAATTCTTAGGCACAAGAATTAGTAAGGAAGTCCAAGATTTGAGAGTCAAGAGAGTTAAAACATAATTAATGTGTGCTTTAAAAAACAATGGTGTATTGGTAGGTGACTAGTTAGAACTTGACCATGAATGGAGATATTTAGAGGTTAAGTTGTTACAAGGGAACTGTTTGGGGTGGTTGAATTTAAGAGGGTAAAAAGGATGTATAAACATACCAACATTACAAAATAGGAGGACAAATACATAATCAGAAACACTAGCTAGAAAAAGAAAACCTTTTAATTTTTCATCTTTTAAACACTTTTTACTCGTCATTTAGTTAAATAAAATTATTTTTTTAATTTAAGTTTTAAACCTGAATACTCTTTAGAATTAGGCAATTATTGGGTGTTGGTGTAGGTCGATAACTACTCGTAAATAATTGTGGATTTTATGTATTGTCAAATGCCTTTTTATACATGTGTTCTGTGGGTTTGAGACCTTAAATGGTAATGTTATACAATTTTATGTGATATGTTAACAAGTATGGTTGGTTAGGGCTTATAACTAGCACAAAAATAAAGCAAGTACCATTCATTAGCCAAGGTGAATTAAATAGTGCTAAATTGAGGTAAGTACTATTTTGTTGGTCAGGGTGGATTAATTGGCACCGAAATAGGCTAGGTATCATTCCATTATTTGAGATGAATCATTCAATGCCTATCTTGGATAGGTATATGACTATGTTAGTTAGCACCGCTAATTTGTATTTGGTCTAATTTTTTTGAAATGTTGTATTGGTATGATTTCTTTCCTTAACAAGTATGTTAAGAGTGGTTGATAGTATCATTTAGGCATAATGTTATAGTTTTTCATACATGTACTGAATTTTGGAGATGATTTTATTCTAATTTTTTATTTTTCTTATCTGAAAACATACTCCTTAACTTGTGCATTTCATGTGAAGAGCCAATAGAAGAGGGGCTTATGAATATATGATGGGTTTACGTTAAATTAAATGGATCATATTGTTTATTAGATATGTAGTTTCTTTGTTTTCAATATTTTTTGAAAATTATTGTGATGTGTATTACTTTGAATTTAAGTTAAAAGAATTTATTTTACTTCATAGTTAAGAGGAAGATATTTTATTGAAAGTTTTAATATTTATGATTTTAGGAAAACTTAATAATAGATAGCTAGCATCACCTTAGTTGTGAGCTTAGATGTATAACTTAATAAAGGAACTCAGGTTCAGCTCATGACACATACCATATTATTGTTTTTATGGATAAAGTGAACATATGCTAAATTAAGCCAATTTTTGTAAATTTAAAAGATTTTATACTTAACTGCTAATAGAAATTTTCATAATATTATAATTTGTTTAGGCATTTTGTTCTAAGAACTTGATGATTTTGAAAAGGAACAATTAAGAACAATTAAGTTTAAGTAAAGGTCATTGATAATGAATTAATTTATAAAAACATCATTAATTATTTGATTATAGTAAGAGTTCTATAAGTTTTTTTTTAAATTCCAACCATTAGTAAAAAAATATAATGTTGTATTTTTTTACTTGTAAATTAACTTTATGATTTTGTAATAGTAATTTACATTTTGAAATTCACCAATTAAATTGTGAGAAGACTTCCAAAATCTCAAGAAAAAAAATAATGTCATAAGATAGGAAAGAATTTTGATGACCTTTTTAGAAAATAGTACATAATTATTTAAAGACATTCTTTATTTTATATATATTTGTTTTATTAGTTGATGTGTAAGGTAAAGTATATGGGATAAATGTACATTGCAAATGAAATTGTGAGATCTATATTGCATTTATGTATTATCCCTAATTATTCTTAGTCACTGTTTTATCAAGATGGACTTTAATAGAGTGTAAAATATTAGTACATGTTATGTTTCTTCCTTATGAAAAAAAAAAGGAGCAGATCTCATAATCTAAAATCTAGAAATATTTAAATAAACATATAAGTGCTTGTTAGATAATAAGTTTAATGAATTGACACAAAATAACAATTTCATTTGGAACATTATTTGTATATTTATGAAAATTCTTATTTTAATGATTGAATAAGTGATTATTTGATTTGAGATCTTTATAGTATCTCACATATAAAGGTTGCTATATTTTGTTACTTATTATGATTTATGCTTGTTAAGGGTAGCTTAATGGATAGTTATTAACTATAACATAAACTATATGGAGATAGTTAAGAGATCAATATAAGATTTATCATCCAAAATGATTAGGGAAAATGTTATATTATTATCAATTAGTATTGATTCAGAAAATACTGAGGCAAAGTATAATAAAACTTTGAAAATAGTTTTGAAATGTCATTAATATAATAATTTACTAATGTTAGAGAACTAATATGACTGGACTTAAATAAAATACACATTAATTATATGATGTGTCTCTAATTGAAATATTATGTAATGAAACTATTGAATTATACTAAAAAAACATGCACAAAAAGAATAATCACAACTAATTTGACATTGTTATTATTTGAGTGATGATGATGTGTTCGTAGACATCGAGCAACGCTGATCTTGATCTATGGATATAATTTAACAAATTAAAAATTTGAAGATAAATTAAAATTATTTAATTTATTTAATCCTAAATATAGTTTGAGGTTATAATTTATATCTATTGTTAACATATTTAGGAACCTAATGAACCACATATAAAGAACAATTAGTGAGAGGGTTAATTTAGTCAAGGTAGATTTGATTGAAATGTTTGAGAAACTTTAGGATTAAATATAATATAAGATATTAGATCTTGCATAGACCCAATTGGTATTTAACTAGAATCAATTATAAGTCTTGTTAAAGTTTAACTTAAATTAAAGTTACGTTTTAATTAAATTAGTAAAAGGTTCAGACTCTATTATAAATATACATAGGTTCTAAAGAAGTTAACACTCCTAATTTAACACTCTTAGCTTTTCCCTTTCTCCATTACTTATAGAGTTCTTTCAATTTGTTAACGTAAATACTGAGGCTACAAATGTATGCAACTATGCTATGAACTAATTTTAAAAATGATTCAAATAAAATTACAAAAAAATGATCAAACTATTCAATAAACTATGAATTTGTTATTATGTTCATATGTTATAAAAATTTAAAATGATCGTTATTTAAAAAAATCAGATAAAAAAGTTTTATTTTCGTTTGGTTATATATAGAATCGGATTCTATGCTAATCTCCTGTCACTTTCCTCACCGTCGGTTGTCCCGATGTTCCTTATCCCGTCAGAGAAGATTGCCTCAGTTGTCGATTTATGCTCAAACTTTTCGTCGAAGCAAGTCTCCAGACAGTCAAAATACACGCTGAAATAAAGCACGGCTTCAATGAAACGATCCACAAAAGTTGGTGAGTTGTGATTGGCATCAACTTCGCATGCCACCACTAAAGAAGGGATCAGGATTTTAAGTACCATTGTTAAATTCTGAAGACCATCATGATCTCAGATCATTTCCCTGAGTTTGTTGTTAGAAAATACAACGCCGGATTGGTCGGATGCAATTTCGAGCAGGTCGTCGTTGGTGTCGTTTAGACTTGGAAGTACATACTACCTTGAACGGAGGTTTAATGAATCTGCGACGCTTTACCACACTCTTCCAAGTAGTCTTTGAGACTCAAGTGACTTACTGTTTTTATCTTAAGGCGTTTAAGCAGATTACGCTAACGACTAGCAAGGGCTTGCATTAAGGCTGTCCACTGAACCCACTTTTAATTTGGAGGTCGATTAAGTGCAGCTTACTCCCGTAGCTAACATTTTCAACTATGGTTTTGGACAGCTGTGAGCTGTGAACAATCGGGGTTTTTGAATGGCAAGTGTTAAGACATATGGTAATATATATCTTGTTATTTAATTTTGACGTTTTTAATAATTAGATCTTCAAGATAATAAAAGACTTTAAATTCAAATCAAGATAACATAGAAGATACATTGTGTAAAATTCTATACTTTTCTTTTCACATGTCTATAAAATTTCATTTCGTGTGAATGATATTTTCGGGAGAATGTAAATTTTATTTTTACTAAAAGGTAAATTAGGAATCTAACCCTGAATGACAAGTATTAAAGTCAAATGATAGTTGAAAAATATTAGAATTAACTAGTATAGAAATGGACAAAAAAAATTCGATTTGACGGATTTGCGATAGATCAAGATTGATCTTGTTTTAAATTATTGTGGATTAAATTTGAAGTATTTTAGGGTTAAAACATAAGAACATAAATCAAGTAAACTAAGTGTGAGAGAATCAGTCATAATTACAGATACTTTGATTCAACTTATGTGTTGATATGTTTAGGTACAACATGATAATAAGTGGACACAAAACTTCAACCGAAATTAGACAGATTTTTATCAAGTCATTTAATTACTTTAGACAAGAAATAATATATGTACATGTTAATGAGCCTTAAGTGACAGCTGTCATATGCATGAGGAATTTCTCATTATTTTGGAGCAAGAATGCGTGAAAATCTTATGTTGCCATGTTTATGGAGTAGATGCGAGGGACATAAAATTCATTACAAGTGTGATTTTTGTGAGACAAAATGAAAATAACTTGTTATATGTGGGAGGCAAGAATTACCGTGGATGATACAATAAGTACTAGCTTAATTAAACAAAGATGGTGAGAGTTAAAATAATGGACAGTAGTTGGAAATATATTTTGCAACGTATTGGACAACTTCCAACAACGTGTAGCTTATACAAGAATGATGGAGGAGCTCCTCCACTTTCATTCTAATGAAGTTTCACTTATCTTGTGGACCAAAATTGATGATATTAATGTCTAAAAGCCTAAATTGAGGCTTAACCTTTTTTGTGTTTGATTAGTTTAAGACTTAAACTTAAAACTTGCTCATAAAAGGTCTAAAATTTCACGAGTCTGCTCAATTTAAGACTTTTTTAGATGAAAATTAGAACGTGTTTATACACACCATTACCTGTAACAACGTGGTACCATTACCCTTTTTTAAATGCCACGTATAAAAGAGTAAAAGGTTAAGTTTTAACCCTAAATTTTGTAAATTTCATAAAGTAAATAAAAAGAAACCTAAAAGTTACAGAAAACCTTAAAATCCCATCGTCGGTCACCTTTCTAACGCATCTTCATCGTCTGCCATTCCACTCCAGTCTTCATGAAAGGATTGTTTTGCCTGGTTCATGCATCAAAACCATTGCCAAATTCGTGCTTTATTCTTCGTTGAAGGGGTTTTGTTGCTTGATTGACGCATCTTCAACATCCCCCAATCTATGCTCCAGTCTTTATTGAAGGGATTGGCTTGCCTAGTTCACGCATCATCTCATGAAGGTAAGTCCTATAATTAAGTATTAGCCATTAGATTTAAGAGCAGTAAAAAATTTGATTTTGAGGCTAGAGAGGTCTGAGGTTAGAGAAGTCTAAGGTTGATAAAAAGAAGTGCAAACGTTAGAGTAGTCTGAGGAAGATAGTATGAATGAGATGGGTAAAAGCAAATTGGTATTAGTTTTATTTTCTATCGAAAATGACCAGGAGCATTCACCTTGAACCAGTGTCAAATCGTAACAGAACCTCAAATACTAAAGAAAGTAATAAAAACCTTCAAGTACGAAATATTTTAAAGAAGTTGTAGAATGGGTAGCTGCTAGGACCAACTGTGTTTCTAATGTGCTCTGATTGGTAGGAAAGATAAACGTAGCTGGTTCTATATAATTTTAATTTGATGCTTTTAATTCCGTTGTCCACCTACATCCTTTTTACTTTACTAATGTGATTATTTGTAGTATGAATGTGTATTTTTTAAATTGCAACTGATGTATTATTTTGATGTTGTTTACAATACTCTGACTATCATTGATGATAATATAAAGTTATGATTTTGTTATTCTAGTAATAGCGTAAATATGGAAGACTCTAATTACTAGTAACTTAAAGTTGATGTAACAATTGAATTGAATAAGGATTGCATTTATTATCAATTTTTTTGAAACATTGAGGCATAACAAACCATTAGGTACCTTATAGATTGTGAAAAAATTCATGAGCCTAAAAGCCATAGCAAGAACATGTTTCTCGATTCACAGGTGTAAACAATGTCACGTACCTTAATTAATAGAACTTAGTAAGTTGGTTGATGGAATTATTATGCATATGTTAAGCATCATGTGCTGTGCTAGGCTTGAATTTTTTCACTTTCACTTCAATGTTTCCTTTCAACATTTTGACTGAGTCTCTTTATTTTCCTAGAGCTGGTTTTTTCGATTTGGCAGAATGACATTAGATGAAGTAACTCCGAGATTTCACCATGCGGGATGTTTTGTTAATATGGGTGATAATGTTATGTATGAGGGTGGTTTTGTGGATGAAATTGAATTTGATTCTGACTTGTTGAGATATTTTGAACTAGTTGACATATGTAAGAGAAGTGAATATAACAATGTGAAAAAGATAATTTATCCTATACCTGGTTTTGAACTATGTAATAGTTTGAGAGTTGTACAAGATGAGCACGGGTGGTATTGATATTTATATTGAACATGGCGATATCCTTGTTGAACTGATTGAGGATGAATGTAATGAGGTTAATCAAGGTAATGTAGTTGAAGATAATGTTGAGGATGTTAATAATGAAGGGTTTGGAGGTAATGTAGGTAATTTAGATAATATGCCAAATGTGGAGGATGAAAATGGTGCAGATATAGAGAATGAAGATGATACAAATATGGAGGTTGAAAAGGATGAAGAGGATGAAGAGCAAGGAGATGAAGGTAATGGTCTGGATGAAGATGTTGAAGAGAATTTAGAGCAAGAAGATAAAGGTAATGGTCCAAATGAAGATGTTAAAGAGGACTTAGAGCAACGAGATGAAGGTAATGGTCCTGATGAAGATGATGAAGGTAATGGACTACAAGAAGCTCATGCAGGTGATGCAGATGATGAAGATGAGGTAGTTTTGTCTGAATATTATGACAGTGATGAATATGGAGAACTTGTTAGTTATGTAGATGATATGGTAGATGATGCTACTGGAAGGAAAAGGAAACGTCCTGTTCATGCTGAAAATGCAGTTGAGCCTTACATTGAATTAGGGATGATTTTTCTTAATCATTTGCAATTTAAGCATACAGTAAGTTTGTTGTCATCAAAATAAAGAGGGCTATTATGTTTACCAAAAATAAGCCCAACTTTGTCCAAAGTAAACTTAGGAAAAAGAACTGCCCTTGGTATATATATATATAGAGCATTTGATAGGAAGCTGCAGCCATTTCAAGTTAAAAAATTTAGGAACAATCATGACTATAATAGGGTATATACAAATCCTAGGATAAACATCTTTTCTAACTCATTAAAGGATAAGCTTAAAAAGGGAGCCATTTTTTAAGAATGATGATATCAAATTTTACGCTAAGGATTGTTTAAGTGTTGAAATTTCCATGAGTATGGTGAGAAGAGTAAAGAAAAAAATAGTAGACGGTGTTGTGATCAACATTGAAGAGAAGTTTGGGAAGCTTTGGTTTTATGCTGAAGTGATTAGGCAGACTAAACTAGGAAACATTATTACATTGACTGTGTCTCATCCAATTCTAACATCTCCACCTGTATTTGAAAGAATGTATATATGTTTATAAGCTATTAAGCATGGGTTTAGGCATGGATGCAGACATTTTCTTAGCCTAGATGGATGCTGGCTAAAAACGAAAACTAAGGGTGAACTTTTATATGCTATGGGAAGAGATGGAAACAATCAAATATTTCCTATTGCTTAGGTTATGGTTAAAGTTGAGTTGACAGTAATATGGAAGTGGTTCATTGAAAGGCAGAAAGAAGATTTACCTCACTTAGGCTCCAGAATTAGTTGGACTATAATGACTGACCAACAAAAGGTAAAAGTTTCACATCAATCTTGTTTGAAATGTAACTGTTATGAATATGTAGAGTTGCATCCACATTCCTATTCAAATGGTTATGTTTTCCCTTGCAGGTACTTGATAGAGTCATTGTTGATTTGTATCCAGATGTTGCGTACAGGCTTTTTGCTAAACATGTTTATATTAATTGGCATAGAAGAGGACATAAAGGGGAATAGATGGAGTAGTTTTGGAAAATTGCAAAATCCTTCACAGTAAGGTAATACGAAGAAAATTTGAATAAGCTCAGAGTCAAGAAGCAAAGGGAAGTAGAAGATATTGAGAGTTATGCACTAGTTCAGCAATAGTGTCGGGCTTTCTAGAGGGAAGATTTTATGATTGAGTTGGTTGACAATAACTTATGTGAGGCCTTCAATAAGACTCTAGTTGATGCAAGGAAAATGTCAATTTTAAGGTTATTTGAGCATATTAGAAGAAATTTGATAAAAAATTGTGAGAAAAAGGAAAGAGGCTACCAAGTGGAAGGGTAATTTAGGGCCAAAAATATGGGAAGCAATTAAGAAGAGTGTCATGATTGCTTAATGTTGTTCAATGCATCATAATAGAGAAGGAGGGTATGAGATTGATCATGGACAGAACAGATATGCGGTGAGGATTCAGAAAAAAAATATGTTCTTATAGGAGAAAAGCCCTCTGGCATTCCTTGTACACATGCTATATATGCTATTAGAGACAATAGGGTTAATATTGAAGAGTACACTTCTAATTGGTTATGGAAGACTGAATATGTCAAAGCATATGGGAAGGCAATTAAACCGATGCCTAATATGAAGGATTGGCCCATTAGTAATGAAAAAACTATTAGGCCACCATAATTTAAATAAGGGTCTCAATGAAGAAACTATTAGGTTACCAAAATTTAAACAAGGGACTGGTAGGCCCAAAACAGCTAGGAAAAAAGGTATTGATGAGCCTCAAAATAATATAAAATTAAACAAAAAGCGATATTCTGGCCACACTTTTAGGAGGGGCATGATCATTACATGTAGCCATTGTCATATAAAAGGACACAAGAAAAGAGGTTGTCTTTGGAAGGGAGGTAATTTCTAAACTGTTTTGTCTTTTTATGGTATAACTAAGATTCTTTTCCATAGTAGTGGTAATCTTCTAGGTTTTTTGTTCTATTATCACTGTTATCAATGTCAAGTTCTAGTCTAGTTTTAAAATCTAAACCCAGACCAATCAATTGATTTCCATATGGAGCAAAACACAATGAACTCACAGTCAACCCTCGAAAACATATGTTGGAACCCAACCCGGAGGCTGGACCCCAACTGTTGGACCCACTACCGGAGCCCAACTTCTGACATGAGAGCGTGGCGGGAAAACGTGCTGATGAACATATTTAAAGAAACACCCGCGGAAGACTGATGGGCCTGCTGGATAACATACTAGAAAACATGCTTTCGTGTCATGTAAATAAACCGGGCGGAACATGTAAAGTAAATAGAGACCGCCGGAAGTACAATGGACCCATCATAAACATAAGAAAAACTTGCTTGTAATCTTTAAAACAGACATATGCATAATTCATGCTCCAAAAGGTGAGTTTCGTAAGGCATTAAAAATATCTCAACCCAATTCACAACTTTGAATTCAAGAGCCCAAAAATCTAAAACACTCTTGAACCGATGATAATTGAAATGTAACTAAAGTCTTGTCGTACAAAACATAACATGAA
>JANTPM010000004.1:7482685-7494218 GCA_025434745.1 Erythroxylum divaricatum | reverse complement strand
AATTGTAATATGATTTCTGAAAGTGTTCAGGAATAGTCTTGGGCCAAATTGGATTACGGATTTTGTGCATGTAATTGATTAAAGACTGTTGACTGTCTTTAAATGACTGAATTTGTGTTTTGATCAAAACTGGTTTTAAATTAAAATGGGCTCGAATTGCTTATGGATTTTCGCACATTCGACTGGTGTCAAAAAGAAAATTTGTTTTATTGAATTTCTGAATGTATTTGACTGCTCTAGCATACCACCCTCGTGAGGCACGAGCTCGGATATCACCCTCGACATCGGGTTTGGGTGTTGCGGGAGTGGGATGCTACATCTATGAACCAACAATAGTCTGAATCATCAAGACCGACGGAACCAGTTAGAGTGAGTTTTAATGAGAAATAGATGGCTCAGATTCTTATTGCAGTGATGCGGCATTCACTTGAAAGTGTGAAAGCTTCTGGATGCTTAATTGAGCACTCATATGGCTAGGTCGGCTCAAGAAGATATACAGAGATGTCAGATGCATATATGAGTATAGAGTTGTATTCTCTGCCTTCCTCCTCGAGGACAAGGCTAAAGATTAGTGAGAAGCCATTAAAAGACGACATCCAGATGAGGTATCTTAGGCAGAATTTCAAAGATATTTCACAGACAAATTCTACCCACAGAAAGGGATGAAGGGTAGAGGAATTCTTCCGTCTAGAGCAAGGTTCGACATCAGTGACAAATTATGAGAAGATATTTTCCTTACTTGTCAGAAGCGTTCCGTTTATTGTTGATAGTGAAGAGAAAAAATGTTAGAGGTTTACTACAAGCTTGAGTCCTAGAATACGGATTCACCTATCATTGGCTTTATAGACACACTACGAGGAATTAGTTGAAGTTACCATAAAAGTGGAGAGAAATGCAACAACAATCACTCAGAGTTCAAGATCAGAACAAAAGTGCAATACACAAGTTAGTTCATCTTAGGGTTCGGTGAAGAAAAATAAGCCAAGATCGAGTAGTGGTAGGAGGTTTAATAGAGGAGGATCGTTCAACCAGAGATCTTTTGGGTCACCCAATAGGCCCAGAGACTCTCGTGATAGTAGGACCCCAATGCCTGAGTGTGTTACTTATGGAAAAATACATTTAGGTTAGTGTCGGATAAATGTAACAGGTTGTTTCCATTGTCACTAGGAGGGTCATTTCATCAGAGATTGTTTGTAGTTACTCACCGCGAAGAAGTCGGTGGCTGGATCTTCAGCACCTCCACAAGCTAGAGGGGGTTACAGAGTAGAGGGTCGAGTTTTACTGGATTTGGCAGAGATTCCTGGGTAGAGGAGCATCCCTTACAGGACAGGCAGGTAGACCTTGTACATAAGCTCGAGTTTTTGCAGTCACTCAGCAAGAGGTCAATGCCACACCAGAGGTAGTCACCCATATGATTGTCGTTTTTGATCATGATGCATATGCTTTAATAGATCCTGATGTTACACATTCTTTCTTATTTATGAATTTTTTCTGCAAAATTGAGTGTTGATCCTTAGTTATTAGACATTGGGGTAGTAGTTTCTATTCTAGCTGGGAACTTACTCTCCTCTAAAAGATTGTTCGTAGAGAGTAAAATATTGATTGGAGCTAAGGAATTCCCAACAAACCTTATCATATTAGATATCTGACATTTTGATGTTATTCTTAGAATGGATTGGTTATCCACACATTGTGCGATAGTGGATTGTTTTAAAAAGGAGGTTAGGCTGAGTTGATTAGGGAAACAAAAGGTGATATTTCTTGGATTACAGAAAGTTCCTTCCACTAATATCGTGACTTCCGTGATAGCTAATAAGATGCCCCGTAAAGGATGCCAAAGATATCTGGCTTATATGATTGAACATAACAATAATGGGATTCAACGTGAAGATATTTCGGTGGTCAAGGAGTTTCCCAATGTATTTCTAGATGATCTTCCAGGATTACCTCCCAGATAGGGTAATAGAGTTTGAGATACCACCAGAAACCTAACTGATTTCAATTACTCCGTACAGAATGGCTCCAGCGGAGTTAAAGGAATTGAAAGTGCAAATGGAGGAATTTTTAGATAAGGGTTTTATGAGACCCGGCACTTCTCTATGGGGGGCTCCATTCTTATTTGTGAAAAAGAAGTATGGGAGCTTAAAGTTGTGTATTGACTACAAAAAACTGAATAGAGTGACAATTCACAACCAATATCTACTCTTAAGGATTGATGATTTTTTCGATTAGTTACAGGGATCCAAGATTTATTCAAAGATTGATTAAGATCAGGTTATCATTAGTTGAAAGTTTGTAGCGAATATGTTTTGAAAATTTCCTTTAAGATGAGGTACAAGCATTATGAATTCTTAGTTATGCCCTTTTGATTGATGAATGTACTAGCTACTTTTATGGATTTGATGAATAGGGTATTTCAAGAGTACCTAGATAAGTTTGTGATCTTGTTTATTGATGACATATTGGTGTACTCAAGAAGTAAGGAGGATCATGCAGAACACCTTCAAATTGTACTACAAACCATACGAGAGCACCAGTTATACACTAAGTTTAATAAGTGCCAATTTTGTCTTACTAAGGTTATTTTCTTGGGTCATGTCATCTCAGCGGAAGGACTTAGTGTGGATCCCCAAAACATTGAAGTTGTTACTAATTGAAGACCTCCTAGTTTTGTGATGAAAGTTAGGAGCTTTCAAAGAGCACTATTGGTTGAGAGGGATGAAGAAGGAAATAACAGACTTTGTTTCTAAGTGTCTAACTTATCAGAAGGTAAAAGCAAAATATCATAAGCCTGAGGGATTAATGCAGCCCCTCCCTATCCGAGAATGGAAGTGGGAGAAGATTACTATGGATTTCATAATAGCACTTCAATGGAGTCAAAAGGGCACGATGCTAAATGGGTTAACGAAGTCCCCAAATTTCCTTCCAATTAATAATGATTATCCCTTAGACAAGTTAGCCCAGCTGTATGTGGACGAGATAATGAGACTCCATAATACATCGATTTCTATGTCTCAGATCGTAACCCTAGGTTTACATCAAAATTTTGGCTCAGTTTACAAAAAGCCTTAGGTACATGTTTGAAGTTTAACACTTCCTTCCATCCTTAGACAGATGTTCAATTAGAGAGAACTATTCAGAAAATTAAGGGTATGTTTAGCTCCTGTGTCATAGAGTTCAAGGGGAGTTGGGACACACACCTATCATCGATAGAGTTTGCCTAGAATAACAGTTATCAAGTCAGCATTGGCATGGCCCCTTATAAGGCACTTTATAGAAGAAAATGTAGAACTCCATTATGTTAGGATGAGGTAGGTGAAAGGAAACTTATAGGTCCCGAACTTATGCAAGTGACAACATATAAAGTTTAGATTATTCGAGATAGATTAAAGATATCTTAGGATAGACATAAAAGCTATGTAGATAATTGTTGTAGAGATCTTGTATTTGAAATTGGAGATATGGTATTTCTTAAGATTTTCCCTTGAAAAGGCATATTAAGATTTGGGAAACGCAATAAATTAAGTCTACGTTATATGAGACCGTATGAAGTTATAGAAAGGATTGGATCAATGGCATATCGATTGAAGTTACTAGACGAACTTGCAAGGATTGACAATGTCTTTCATGTTTCTATGCTTTGCAAATATCTAGCTGATTCATCTCCTGTAATCACAGAGCATTCGGTGAATTTAAAGCAAGATTTGACTTTCAAAGAAAAACCGATGCAAATTCTTGACCGCAAAGACCAAGTCTTACGTAATAAGATTATTTATTTAGTTAAAGTGTTATGGAGGAATCACGTAGTTGAAGAAGCTACATGGGAGCCCAAACACCAAATGCATGCGTTATGTCCCCATTTATTTTGAGCATATCATTAGACGCTTGGTTCAATTTCGAGTGCATAGGAGGGGTGATTGTAAAACTCCAAGCTTTTCTTTTCACGTGTCTATAAATTTTCATTTCATATGAATGATGTTTTGGGGAGAATGTATATTTTATTTTTGTTAAAAGGTGAATTAGGAACCCAACCCTGAATGAAAAGTATTAAAGTCAAATGATAGTCGAGAAGTATTGGAGTTGACTAGTATAGAAATAGACCAAAAATAAATTTGATTGGATGGATTTATAATAAATCAAGATTGATCTCATTTTAAATTATTGTGGAGTAAATTTGAAGCATTTTTGGGTTGAAACATAAGGACGTAAACCAAGTAAACGAAGCGTGAGAGAATCAGTTATAGTTACAAATACTTAAAGTAAATTGATTCAACTTATATGTTGATATGTTTAGGTACAACATGTTAATAAGTGGACATGAAAATTCTACCAAAATTGGACAGATTTTTCTTAAACTGCTTAAATATTTTAGACCGGAAATAATACATGTACATGTGAATGAGCCTTTAAGTGGCATCTATCACGCACATGAAGAAGTTCTTATTATTTTGGAACAAGAATGCATGAAAATCTTATGCTTCCATGTTTATAAAGGAGTAGATGTGAGGAACATAAAATTCATTACAAGTGAGGCCAATATATGGTGTATACATGTGTGATTTTGGTGAGACAAAAATGAAAACAACTTGTTATATATAGGAGATAAGAATTATCATGGATGATACAAGAAGTTAATGACTTAATTAATTAAAGATGGTGAGAGTTAAAATAATGGACAACTATTGGAAATAAACTTTGCAATGTGTTGGATAACTTCCAACAACGTATAGCTTATACAAGAATGATGGAGGAGCTGCTCCACCTTCATTCCACTGAAGTTTCATTTATCCTTTGGACAAAAATTGATGATATTAATTTCACCTACTCCCTTTATGCATAAATCTTCCAAGTTATTGCCTTTAGGAATAATTTTTGTATGGTTTTTAACCGTAGACACCACCTTCACTAATGCTAACTACATGCAGGGAAAAGAGGGAAAGAACATTACCACCTAATTCTGGTACGCTAAATCACTCCTTATTCATCCTCTTTAGTTGGTCACGTGAATGGTTAAGATGGAAATATGAATTCCCTTATGAATTGCGTGAATGTTTGAGGTAACTGCATGGTTAAATAAAGAGAAAAACAATATGGTAAATGGAGAGGAAAACAACATGTATATCCATATCTTATATATTTTGTTCAATGGTTATTCATTGGCAGCATGTAGGTGCTATATATGTGGCTTAATGACTATTCAATGGCAGCATGTATGTTGTACAAAGTTCAATGGTTCAACATAAGGAAAACAAGATGTATATACTACATGCGTTATTTAAATGGAAAGAAGACAACATGTATAAATCATGGACATTGTTCAATGGTTGAATGAAAAGAAAACATAATTTTAATCTTACTAAATGCTAATATTTTGGCTAAGCCCTTTTTTATAAAATTTGTAAAATAAGTTGGTAAGTTATGGAAGTACTTAGCAGGTTTTAAGGACCCTTCATGGGTTTCCCTCATAGCTGAGTAAGACAATAAAGTTTTCTTGTCACCATAGACTGGGGATTAATAAAGAAAAAACACCAAACACATGAGAGTGGTTAACAATAACCGTTAAATAGTGAGTGTGTATTTAAATTGATTTGTTAAGATGGTTTTTATCTTACTATGAAAAGAATGTTTATGAATAATTCCATTGGTGCTACTACTTGAATTTAAAAGTTAATCTTCATGAGGTTTACATATTCTTTGATTTAGCATTGAACTAAGTTTTGGATGCACTTGGAAACTAGTGAGGTGTACACATGCTTTGAATTTACATTAAATTAAAATTTGCATATGCTTTAGATTGGCGTAGAAATGGATTTTGAATATGTTTTGAATTGGTATTGAAGTGAGGCGCGCTCATGTATTAATTATGGCTTAGCCTATGGTACCTCATTATGTCTTTATATATATGATTATATCGATCAAAGAACATCCTAACATGTATGGCGGTGTTTAGGGGGCATCTGTCACTAACAGGGGTGGTGTTGTGTTTATCAGTATGTCCTGTGAGTCGCCCTCTACACGTGTGGAGTATATATTATGCTAGCACTGTTATGGGTAAGCGATGTAGAACTAGCTCCGTAACCACTAATTTATATGTAATGCTAGTATCATTATAGGTAAGTGATGTAGAACCAACTTCATAACAATCGGTATATAAAGGTTGATCAGGAATGGGTAAGTGATGCAGAATTAACTCCATGGTCGTACACCTTAGGGTACCATATGGCAAAGAAAATTAGTGATAGGTTATGTTTTAAAAAAGAAAGTTCGTGAAATTATTGATTTCCATCAGTGTATACCTTATAAGAAAAGTAGAAATTGATCTTAGAAAAATATATATGTTTTGTTTTACATATGCATTGATCTTATTAAAAGAAAAGAATGTGTTTTGTAAGAACATTGGTTATTACATGAAAAGATAAGAAATTGTTTTCTTTTATGGAGGTTAATATTTGTATAAATGTTTTTTATCAGAAACCAATAATACTCACTGAGATCGTTTAGCTCACCCTTTATTTTCTGTTTTTAAATAAAACCTCCCAGTGCACGCTTAGGGGTTTTAGTAGCAGGGACTCTAACTCACGAGTAGTCAACTTTGTCAAGTGCTGCTAGGTAGGCATTTTTATTTTACCTTGTACATATTTTTGAGAACTATTGCATATGTTTGAACATGTGTTTGGAAAGTACATTTTTATAAAGAATGAATGTGTATAAAAGTTTTTTAAAAAAAATTGGAATGCATGATTTTTTTAGCTTTTCAAAATTTATTGATGTAACTATTTGAGACTGCATGTGAGTGGATTTGAAGTCCACAATTTGGAGTTGAGAAATTGATGTGATAATAGAAGTGTTTTGAACTTTTACAAGGACTTTGAAATTTTTGGGATGACAAAATACAGTGATTGTGCTGCCAAAATTTTTAATAAACTAAAAAACAAAACTCTACTATTTATGTTTCTTATTGTGAATTGAAGCTTTTCCTTAATAAGGGCAATAGGCTTAGCTTCATAGGAACTTTCCAACCGACTTGGATATCGACTGGAGAGCCACCATGGAGTGTTGGGCAGGTCACCTAATCATTACGAGATAGGGGTCTATCACATTGGGTTTGGCTTGGATAAAGAAAAATTTTCTAAAAGATATGGATGTCTACAATTGTGAATATGAAGAATTCTATGATGAGAAGACTACTTGCAAGATGTGAGTATCTTGTTCTTGGGTGTACCAACAGTGGTGTAGTATTACTATTCCTTCTTGTCAATTGCCAAAAACTTGTATGTTGGGCTAACTTCCAATTGAGTTTTTGATGCTACCTGGGTCTTTATTCTTAAAAAGGGTCGTCTCACTATGGCCATAACTTGTATGTTGGGCTAACTTCCAACTGAGTTCTCGATGCTACCTGGGTCTTTATTCTTAAAAAGGGTCGTCTCATGATGGCCATAGTGATGAGTGGTAAGGGACAAAGTTGATTTAATGAGTGGCGTGCTTCTTCTTTTTGATGACCAGTAAATTGATTGGTGTTGATTTCAATTGGAACTTCAAGCGATCTGGGCAGTAGATTAAGGCTTTTCAATTGGTGAACATTTTTCATATCTATCTTGGATGGAGTTATATTATAAGGAAGTTATTTGGTTATATCTCAAGTGTGTTCATTCTTTTTCCAATTTATTTAAATCACTTGAGTTTATTTATTTTGTTTTGTTATCATTAAAAATTATTTGAGAAATTCCTATGTTGAGGTTAGTACGAGGCGGTCGAACTATTAGGTGCAAAAAATTTTCACAGGTTGTGAAGATGAGAGATAGTGTCAAAGGTTAAGTGGTATCGGCTCAGTAAAGCCTTGTATAAAACTATTGTCGTTAGTGAAAGAATTAAGCTAGGTGAGGGCCCTGCAGACATAGACAAAGTTTGCTAAACTACATTAACAAATATTGGCGTTGATTTGTTTAATTTCGTATTTATTTTTTTGTTTTTTTTTTTTTGAAAAAAATAGTAGTTACTGATATACTTACTTTATATCAAGTAATCGACATATACAATTACAAGCAATTGCAGTCAAATCGAAGATTTTTGCAAAACTACTGTTAGGTCTTTCGAGATTTACATTTGGTATCGAAAAGGATCACTGAATCAAAACTTGGTATATCAAGTCAGTGTAGATATGTGTTTCGCAATTACGGCTGTAAAAGAAGGGATAGCAATTATCGGGTCACCATTGTCAGATGGTTTAAATTATCCTACATGGAAATCATGGATGAGAGTATTCATTCAGTCATAAGGAACAAAAGCATGGAACTCGATTTTAATGGCTAGACACATCCAGTGACGACTAATAAAAAGGGAGAAGCAATGCTTAAAGATGCATCTTAATGGACAAAGGCTAAAGAAGAGAAAGCGTTTGGAAATTCTCAAGTGTAGTTGATGAAGGTCGCTTTGCTATGATATCAGCTTGTGAATTGACGAAAGAAGCGAGAGACACTTTACAAACTATACATGAGGGATCGAAATGTATGATAGCTTCAAAACTTCAGATGTTAGCTGTAAGATTTGAAGAGTTGAGGATGGAAAAAAGTGAAACTATTCGAGACTTCCATGAGAGACTGCGTGATATAACAAATCAAGTACATCAACTTGGAAAGAAATACTCTAACCTAAAAATAGTTAAGAAGACATTTAGATCGTTGCCTCCGATGTTCATACCAAAAATTGTAGCAATCGAGGAAGCTCATGATATCAATGAATTATTATTGGATAAGGTAATTGGAATTCTTACCAATTTTGAGATGAATTTGTTAAGAAGCAAACAAGAGAGGAACACAGGATTGGCATTGCAAACTGAGATTGGTAAAGTTATTAATGACTTCGAAGATCAATTTAATGAGAATGAGGATATGGAGTTATTGACAAGATATTTCAATAAGTGGTTAAAGAAAGTGAATAAGAATAGATCTGATTTTAGGCAAAATGGTAGGTGCTCATCAAATAATAATTTCAAACAAAAATGGAAAACTCAAAAGAGTCAAAGGAAAGTAAAGAAAATTCAATATCATGAGTGTCAAGGCTTCAGACATGTACAAATGGAACGTGCTAACACCTTGAAGAAGAGAAAAGGGAAATCTTATGCGAACACTTGGAGTGAGAATGAATCCGATATTGAATATGGTAGTAAAGAAAAAGATGTAAATAGTGCTATGTTAGTTATTTTATACAACAAAAGTCCTGTTGCTTACTTAACAACAACCAATAAGGAAGTATTCGATGATAAAAATGTGAGCAAATTAGAAAATTTCGGGAAAACAAAGACAAATCAGCTCAAAGCTAAATTTCATATTATGACAGTGATGATAGTGGTTCAAATGAAAAAAACCACGATATCTATGAAGCCTATGAATTAATGTATGCAAAATGGGTGCAAACATGCAAAAAAAAAAAGAAAAGCTAAAGAAGGAAAACCTCTCTATGAAGAACATTATTCAAGATCTAAAGAAGAAGTTGTTGTCTACATTAGATGAGCTTGGTGAAACAAATTGAAGTTGGTTAGAACAGAAAACGAAATAAGAATGCTAAATGGAGGAGGTACAAAAAAAATTAGAACAATTACTGGAAAGTGGTAAGATTAAAGGAGACCTTCAAGACATTGGCTACAAAGGTGAATGTTCTAAGATAAATGATGAGAAAAATAATGCAATCAAATATGTTCAGGAAGAAACCTCAAGGAAAAAACAGAAGTTTATACCAACATATCATTTTTGTGGGGTTATCAGACACATAAGACCGAAATGTTACACGTTGTTACAAATGATGTTTAAAAGGGATTGAAAATTATTAAAAAAAAATACACTCTCCATTAAATTTCCAACAATAACCTATGTTACCAAAACATGTCGATTACAAGCACAAAGACGTAGCGAAAGAAAAACAAGAAATTGTTTAGATTCACAATTAGTTGTTGCTTTTGAAGAAATTGTTCTGACTGGGGATAAGTAAGTTGCTTTAGAAGAAGAAATCAACTAGACAGTTGTTGACAAAGATAATGTGACAAGTAATAAGACTAGGTTTGAATTTTTTTAGGGGCAAAGGGACCGTGGACTTTAAATTTTTTATATTGATGTTTTTTATTAAAAAAAGGAGGTTCGAAGGAGTTATCATCTAGGTTTTCTTAGTTTTTATTTTTGGGTATTTTAAGGATTTAGTTGATTGGTGTGTATTTACATTTTTCTTTACTTGTTGAATAGTAAATTTGATGTGAGAATGAGGCTCTCCTTGATGATTTGAAAGTTTGCTTTTGTATTTTGATTTACGGAGTTATGTCAAGAATATGTTGATGCTTGATTGGAGACCTGTAGGAAGATTAAGATTTTTTAAGATTTAGGTTTCTTAAGTTTTATCTTAGTTTCTCTCTATATCTTGGCCTATATGAATTTGGGCAATTTGCGTCCATATGGTTTATGTGACGAAGAGATTGATTAAGTTTGATTATGATTCTTTGAATGAATTTTGGGGGGTTTTTGAATTTAATTAGTCTTATGTGGATGATACAATTGGATCTTTTTCTCGAATTTTACTCTTAACAACTCCTATGTTCGAAACAAGATGTTGTCTAATTAGACCACGAATTATAGGGCTCAAATATTTGATTTTTTTTAAATTTTGGGGGGCCCAGTGCACCATTGGCCTTCAAGTAACTCCGTCCTTATATATATATATATATATATATAATAAAAAAATATGTAATTTTTTTAAATCTTGGGCACTGGGCCCCATGTACCTCCGTCCCTGGATGTGAGCAATGATACTTTGGCTAGTGTTTTGAATGGTGGTAAATTGTCATCTTGACATGCTATGATTCTTCTGCCGCACCTACTACTAATGTTTATGCTTCTTTATTCGCTGAGATTGATCGCATTAAAGGCATTCTTGTTTTGGCATTGTTTTATCCTAAAGGGGATATATCATATTGTTTTTGGTGATTGTTTAATTCAGATAGATATTTTAAGATATCTTCGTGACTATTAGTCTTGCTTTTGGGCATATTTTTGTCCCAAATGGGAGAAATTTGGATGATTGGATGATTGGTTGATTGTTCATTATTGTTTCTTTAGATGTTTCTTGAACTTGAAGAATTTTATGGATGTTCTTTAGAACTTGATGTTGGATTAAGGGAGAGTTCTTTTCTCATATGGATTATATGTTCAATTATTTTATTTAGGGAGAGTTTCATATTTGTGACAAACAATATCAAAAAGGGGAGATTGTTAAGATATATGGTATACATCTTATTATTTAATTTTGACATTTTTGATAATCAAATTTCCAAGATATTAAAAGACTTCAAATTCAAATCAAGATAAGATAGAAGGTACATTGGGTTTGACTTGGATAAAGCAAAATCTTCTAAAAGATATGGTGTAGCGCCCCCTCACCGCAGGGTACACATCGGGACACCCGTGGGTCGTTCTGACGCATAACCCACGATAAGGAAGTGCTACTACGAAAGCAATCTCTAAACACTCGCATGGCATCAGTACACTAAATT
>JANTPM010000004.1:7383265-7400385 GCA_025434745.1 Erythroxylum divaricatum | reverse complement strand
TAAATTGTGGAGTATTGAATTGTTACATATATATGTATATATGCTTGAATGTATGGCTCGTTGCCAATGGCTATAAACATATAAGCCACTGAGCTTCACAGCTCACCCCATTGCCTTCCACTCCTCAGGTGTAGAACGAGAAGATCGTTGATCTTTGCAAGGCATCGAAAATTTCAAGATAGTTAAAGACTTTTGTACTAAGTTAGTGACTTTTGGAGATAGCTTTATAAGCATATCAACATGAGCATTCATTTCACATTTGTATGTTGTATTAAGTCAATGATATGAATTTTGATATGTAACTAAAGTTGTTCAACTCTTTTGAATTAAGAAATGAAATGTAGTTTTGATGAAGATCTCTTGTGCATGTTCATTATTAATTTCCTTGTTTAGATTGTGAATTGTTGTTAATATTGATATGGTTCGTTGTGATTGGATTGTGTGAATGAGTGTATGTGGTTTGATAAGAGGATAATTTTGGTGTTGGTGTTGGGTTTCTGGGTTTTGTAAGAAGACTTCGCCATGACGAAACCAAGGGTTGGCCGATAAACATTTTATTGCTGCGGCGAAACCGCCACTTTCCACGCTGCCAATCCTTCAAACTTGAATGCTTCCGACTTCCTATTCGCATGATCTTGACCCGAAAACCTCGAGCGGTCGCCTCAATATAGGGAACAGGACCTAGGCCTAACATCTTTTGGTATCAAAGAGATAGTTGAGCTCCGAAAACAGGATCTAACATACATCATGTTAGTTATACGTTAAAGTTCTAAAATGAAAATGTAAACGTGCTGAAAACTTGAGTGAAAAACCATAGTATACAACATGTGCTGATTTTTCAGACTTGATGATAAAAATGTTGTGAGATGGTGGTAAAATGATTTTTGAAGTTGAAAGATCTTAGAAAACTTGTATAACTACGTGTAGAAACTTTTTGAAGAAAACGGAAATGAGGACTTTGTTTTCACTATGCATATATAAGAATATTTTGAGAGTTATTAAATATGAACAAGAATAAGATTAGAGTGGAGAATAGTTATATGATGAAGTTTGGAGATGAGGAAAAAAATTGTTTAAACTGAAAGTTGAGAAGAAAAATAGAGAATGTCCAAATAGGTTGAAATACAGAGAATAGTGAAATGCAGAACGTAAGGAAAATGAATAACTGATATTTGTATTTTGATGATTTTGAGAAATTTGAGTAAAATTTCATATCTAGGGGTACCGTGAATTTGTAGTGAATTAATTGAATGAAAAAGGAGTGAAAAAACTAAAAATAAAAATTGAAGTGTTGAATTTAGTGAAGAAAGACACGTAGAGAAGTTGGTTGTGAATGCAGCAAAGAAAAGATAAAGAGAGGCAAAAGTTTGATCCAAACTTCCTTGATTAAACTATATTGATCTAGGCTAAATTAGATAAAGTTGTCTTGTAGAAAGTTGTAGCTCAGCTTTCTAGCTTTCCAACGGTATATTGTATGGAATTTTTAAATATCGAAGTCAAAAGTTATGGTCCTTATAAGTAGAAATGCTCAGTAGTATAGGACGCTTTGGCTGGTGAGGACGCTTCGTTTGGTAAGGACGTATCGTCTGGTAAGAACATTTCGTCTGATAAGGACGTATTGTCTAATGTAAGGACGTATCGTCTGATGAGGACGTATCGTCTGGTGAGGACGCTTCGTCTGGTAAGGACGTATCGTCTGGTGATGACGCTTCATCTGGTAAGGACGTATCGTCTGCTGAGGAAGCTTCATCTGGGAAGGATGTATCGTCTGATGAGGACGTTTTGTCTAGTGAGGATGTATCATCTGGTGAGGATGCATCATCTGGTGAGGACCTATCGTCTGATGACATCATATCGTCTGGTGCACTGTTCATTTTGTATCATCTGGTCAAATTTTAACCTTGTATATGACAAAATCTTTCTTTAAGGTCCTCATAAAAGTTGTCGATCTTGAAGGCCTCTTTTGAAACATCTAAGAATGACATCGATCTGATATCTATAAAGAAAGAAATGCTAATTGTCCCGAAATAGGTTCAATATGATTGAGGACAAAACCTTATTTGATTCTTTCGGCCATAACTTTATTATCCAACCTCCAAATGAAATGATTCTTGAATCAATAGATTCCTAACACATTATTCTATCTCTCCACAAAAATTGGCAACATTCCTAATTGATTGGAAAAAGTTTGATTGAAGGAAGTGAGGGAATCTATTATAATAGTATGAACTGGTGTCATTAAAGACCTAAGACAATAGGGAACACTTTTCTAGTAGAAAGTGTTACCAAATTACTTTATTTACTAATCAGAATGATCACGGAAGATTAACCAAAAGGTCTGGACTTTTGGAAGTGATATAGGACTGAAATAAGAATTTGGATGATTGTTTGGTCTTTTAATGCTAGAATTACATTAATGAGTGAATTGTTGGTATTAAAGTACCAAAGACTCGTGTAAAATGGAGATGGAGTGGTTCATCTAATTAAAGTTGTGATTCGAATAAGAGGAGTAGAGTGTATCTAGTTTAAATGAATGGGAAATTGATAATAAAAGTAGGAAGGCAATAAAAGAAATGATAAGTGATTGAATTATGAGATTTGATAATATACACGGGATTGTCATGAACATGCATTGTACATAGTCCATATACACACTTATGCATAAACGAATGCTTATAATTGTGCAAAGTTATTAATGTGTGTGCAACGTGCATATTGCATAATTGTGATGTGCAAGATAAACGTTCGCATTCAAACGTTTCCAGAATTAGAAGCAAATGCTAAACTGGAGCATACTGTGAGTAGACCTTGATGATCTCACTTCATTGTTTGTTCTGTTTTGAATTTTTGTATTGATTGACTACTGAATAATTATATGAATGTGATTGGTTGTGTTGGTTTCCGGACAGGAGGTCCGATGAATGTGATGTATGAATGAAATATTAAAGTGCTTATTGAATGTGAATGTGACAAAATGTGTGCTTCATTGATATGATTGACTGAAAATGTGAGATGCATTCCATACATGAATGCATGATCAAATAATAGGAGTTGTGACTAGAGTAGCTACCAATCAAAGCTTAAAGCTCAAAGTATGAAAAGAGCCTTGAGCTCATAAAATGATTTAGAGCCTCAGGTTCAACGTTTAATGAGCTCGGTATCCAATGGATACAGGACAGTTTAGGCACTCAGTCACAACAAAGTAACAAATGAAAAGTGAGTCTCATGTACACTACATACGTACAATATGAATGATTAAAATGCATTGATTGTGACATGTGAAATGTTGTGAATGTGAATTATGAGTTATATGAGTAGGTGAGCCATCGATGATGGTCACTCATTGAGTTCGCAAAACTCACCCAAAATTTGCAATTATTTTTCAGGCTCAGAAGAGTACCGGTTAGACAAACGAGAGTATACCTACTACATTCAAGTAAGAGGTAGAGATTGAGATCAGTTGGCATCTACATTTATACTTTCTTATCTGTATATTCTATTACATTTGTATAACGTGTATTTGAATATGCTTCTGTACGTAATAACTTTCCAATTTGGAAATATTGTAAACAAGTTTGATTAATGAGTGTAATAACACTCTTGAATGAAATTGTTATGAAAAAAAATGGGCCTAATTTGATAATTGATTTTCGCATACAGTCGTGCCAAATAAAAAATTATTTGTAAAGAAAATTTACTGAACGGCTGTGTTAGCATGTCACCCTTGTGAGGCATGTACTCAGATATCACTCAGGATGTCTGGGTTCCTGCCTTATAGGAGTGAGGTGCTACATCCTAAGTCTATTGTATCCGATCGAGATCCTTTATTTCTAAGTCAATTCTGGAAGGATTGTTCGCCCAGCTAGGTACGAAACTACAACATATTAATGCTTACCACCCTTTGTCTGACGAATAATCGGAAGTTCTAAATTGATGCCTTGAAACATATCTTCGTTATGTTTGCCTATGATGAACCAAAATCGTGGTCTCGATTTCTATACCTGGCTGAATACTGGTGCAATACTGCTCAACACTCGACAATTGGCATGTCATCATTCCAGGTCTTGTATGGCTGGCCTCTGCCCTTCTTGCCCTACTACACCATCAGATCATCACCAATTGCTTCAATAGATGACGTTCTTCCTACCCATGTCCAGATCATCACGCAGCTCAAAGAAAATCTTCACAAATCACATAATCGAATGACCCAACAAGCCAATAAACATCGATTAGACAGAGACTTCGAAATTGGTGATCTAGTTTATGTTAAACTCTGACCATACCATCAAATTTTGATGAACCATGGCGAAATCAAAAGTTGTTTCGAAGGCATTTTGGATAGTATCATATAACTAGATGCATTAGGAAGGTCGCTTATGAACAAGATCTACCAACGAGCTCTCGAATCCATTCGGTGTTCCATATTTCTCTCCTTTGTTGTTGCCTTAGATCTCCTACAAAGGAGGTGGTTCCTCTGCCTCAGTCCAACGATGGTGGCACTCTGATCATCAAGCCAATTTCTATTTTGGATGAGCGCACAATTTGGGTGAAGGGAAGGGAAGTGGCTCAAGTTTTAGCATAGTCGGACTGCTATAATATCAATGAGGTGACTTAGGAGGACAAATTCGCTATCGCCAAGTCTCATCCCCACTTGTTCCCTAATTCGACATATGGCAACTTGGGCCTTGAGAACAAGGCCCAAAATTGGGATGGGAATATTTATACAGTTTGGTTCTATACTGATACAAGGAATCCCAGACCCAAGCGTACCATCTACAAAGCATGTTTTCTTTGAATAGTCCATAATTTCCTTTAAATTGGTTGTTGCTTAGTGGCATAACTAATAGGCCTAGGTTATGTTTGGTTGGGAGTTTATTAATGGCATGAAATAGAACGTAATATTATTCTATCGGTTGAGATGAGAGCTTATAATAGAATGGAATGGAATGAGATAGAAAATGAAAGTTTCATATTACATCTTATTCTATCATAAACAGTAAAAATAAAAAACTTTCGATTTGAGATGTTTAAGATAAAATGTAAAATAATAAATAAATTTATAATATATTACATTATAAACCCTTCGTCCAAATAATATGTAATAATTTTCTAATATTACATCCATATATACTTGATTCTATTATAAACCATTACATTATATTATATTTCATTTTATTCTATTAAAAAACTTACCTCCACCTAATTATAATATTAATAGTCAGTTTTAACTTAATTGCAATTTCACATGTATTTATATTTGTTTCCATTCCGCTGTAAAAAATATATATATATATTAACAAGATTCTCCGCAATATTTATCACTTGTTGTAAGGAGTTGTCTGCCCACTCAAAGTGGTAGACCTAATTATATTGATATCAGGGTTCTTCTCGAAAGCCAGGCGATTGCATTGATCGGTGGTCCTTGGCCCGCGACTCTGCGAATTTCTGGACATTGACTTTTCGAGACGGAATCGACGAAGTTTGGGATTTTTTGGTTCCATCAGCAACCATTATTAAGTTATTAGAAAATATTCACTCTAAATTTGGCATCACAGTCCGTCGGTTGATAGTCTCACAACGGATGGGTTCTAGTAGAGAAATGGGGAGTAAACCATGGAAGATAATATCAAGACCATTGCTTGAAACAATTCTCAACAATCACGCCCACCACCACCGTGTTCCTCAGCCTCTCATCTTGCACGGCCCTCGCGGCGTCGGCAAAACAACCCTCATTCTCGACCGTATTATTCTCAATCCTCAAGCTGAAGCGGCTTTGTTGAGAGAGAGCGCTGACGCTTAAGATTTTTGTCTTTGTGCAGGTCTCCTCGATGATTGGAACAAAGGTCCACACGTCACTGGCTACGTGGACTTTGCTCAGTCTATCAAAGACCATCATCCGCTACATAACAGCTCGTTTCCATGGGGATCTTGGTCCACCTGCGACCCTCCAACTCTCACGTATTGCAAAACCCAGCTTGAAACTTGCCTTGAATCAATGGCCGAGAAGGGAATTCAGCTGGGCACCATTACTTCCACTCAAATCTTCAACACTCTCACGAAATGGCACCGACTTGACACTGCCCTTCGCCGCATAATCCTCCAGAATAATTCCAACGCTACGACGTGGCCACGGAATGCGATTACTGCTAAAGTTTCGACTTCGGTTTTATGGGACCGAGCAATTTTCGCACTATCTGCTCGATTAAATGCAAAAGAGATTGATGAGATTCTGGGATTTGAGAAGAAAGGGATGAGTTTGTCGATGGAGGAGGCTTCTTATATGAGAGAGGCGATTGTTGCATTGAGACTCGCAAAAGAAGTCGTAAAATTACAGCACCAGTGGAGAGCTAATGCCATCGCTTATTTGAATAGAACTGGGGGGTTTTCGAGGTCGTTAGCAAATTCGTGTACTGATTGGCCTTGCTTGTTGCTTGAATTACTATCACAAGCTGCCGAGACTGATTTGTTTCAGGTGCTTGAGTTGAAAAATTAGCATTTACGTTTTGCTGAGATGGTATATTGAATTGAACATTGCTTTATCTCTTGACATTGTTTTAATTTAACTGACAGCCAAAGCTGGTACTAAACAATATTGAAGTTCTTAAAAGTTCGACTCTGATTGACAACTCATTGGTGTCTGCATCTATATATCATGACAATCTGCTGTGGAGAATAGTTGCTTTGGGTGCAAATGAGAGGTGCCTGCCTGTTATACTTGTAACATCTGATAGGTGAAGTCCATTCCTCCACAGCTATTCTTCAGCGTATTGCTTCTTGTACTAGGCTGCTTGATAAGCCTTTTGTTAGACTTTGTTCTAATTGATTTCGTGTGAAGTCAATCAAATTTTTGTTTGTTGCTTTTTCCTATGTGCATAGTAACTCTGAGTTTCACTGTGATGATAATTTCATCATGCCTCTTCTTCATGTCAGTACCTTGAAACTTAGTTAAAATTGTCAACCACATAAACGCTAGTATTCTATATAATTTCTGTTGTGTCCATTCATAAACAATAGTCGGTTTACATGGCCATTCTGCACTAGCAAATCTTGTCATGCTTATTTACGTATTAGTGAAAAGTTTTAAGTTTGTTGCTTCATACAACATATGTTCATAAGATTTTATTTCCTTCTCCCTCTATTGTTACAGCTACTATTCATACCAGGCATTTGCAGATTTTGGATATCCGAACATATTCATTTCTCGGGAGGTACCTAAATTCAAATTTCTACAACTACTACCATTAGCATCCCTGTTGCTTCTACTTAATGTAAGCATGTATGTGCTTGCACTTTCTTTCTTCCCCCGAGTCTTACAGAATTCTGTTAATGTTGAATACCTGTTGAATTCAGGAAATCAATTCCATTTTGGAAATGAGTAACAGCAAAGTTTCAGTTATTGCTTTGCTCCTTGGACTTCCTTTTCAGTATTTTCATCCCAGTCAGACGACATTGTTTGGCTAAACTACTGGATGTTGCTCTTACTGTATAATCACATTTTAAGTACTTTGTGACAAATAAATCCTTTTTCATTCTATCGTGGTTATAGCATGCACGTATGTTTTCTTCTCTTGGAACTCGATGCTTTTTTGTGTACAAACATATTATTTAGTTCTGATGATATTTTACGGTTCGGTAGTTTCTATTTTTAGTTCAAGGGTGAAGGCTTGTTATCTACTTGCATGTATTGGTGAATCGGGTGCTTATTGCTCATTGAAATATCTTCATCTACAGAATTTTGGCTGGACTCCTGAAGAAGCTAAAATGCATATGGTTGACAATTACTTCAATTATTCAGAAGTGAGAAACTTTTGTTCAGCATCTCTTTCTAACTTTTTCTCGCAATAAAAGTATGTTTATCTATGTCGAATTTGCAGTGGACAGTAGTTGTCGAGGTTCTTGGATCAAACCCTCGTCATCTTTTTGAGCTTTATGCACTAAAACAAGGCAACTATTACCAGAAGTAAGACCTTTACTTTTTAATATGGTGTACTTTGTGGAATATATTTAGACTAATGATAGAAGAGAGTATGCATTTAGAAATTGACTTCTTTCTTGTTTCATACCCAGGATATGAATTTATTTGAGTCCATGCAGACCAATGATGAGATTTAATGTTTCCTTCATATGTACACGTGCAAAAGCATATTCATATTCAATGTGCATGTTTGCAAGAATTTTAGAATTTTGATTGATTTTTCTTTAGTTTTCTCTTTAGTATATTCACTTTCAGTCAGCCTTCACACATGGCATGTGATTCCTCATTCTTTGTACTTGTTACTTGCATAGCTTTTGTGGAAATATCTGTAACTTGGACTACTGGTTGCCATGCATTGGAAGTATGAAATTCAAACAGTTCCATACTAATAATGGAAAATTATGTCTTTTTTCCCATCGTATAATGTAGGATGCTGGAAGACAAGTCTAACACATTTGAGGACATTGTAGATGCATATTTAGCATATTTGCAGGTACATTCCTAATGCTACCCTCTGGTGTCCTTGTAGTCTGATTTTCTATCTACAATCCATGATAGTTGTCAATTTTGCCATTTATTTGATTTTTGTGACCTCAAAGGCTCAACAAAAGAAATTGTGCTCTTTACCTAATTGTTTGTATAATATTTTTATCAATTCATTTTCAAACGTGTGAGCTATGAACAGTAGGTTATTGTTAAGCATGCCCAATTATTAGATTCTTTCATTTGATGTTACTATGTATAAGACTAATATTTCAAATTTAACAGATGTTACGTAATTTATACCACTCTCTGGGGTTACATATATTAACTGTTGTTAAATGAAGGATGTAAATCAGTGCTAACTTGGCCAGAGGGAAAAGAATATCACTATACGTGCTTCAGTAACAAGTTTACTTTCTATAGATCTAAATAATAGTGATTTAATTGTGACATTTTCATGGTCACCTGTTTTATTGGTCCTGTTAGTAACATTGTGTTTAATTAAGCCGTGCGTTGATACAAAATCTTTGTTTTTCTTCATTTATGAGATTAATAAGTTTCACTTTTTCAATGCTTTAGATTAATGTTGTGAATCCTGCAATGGATAACGCACTAGCTCAACTACAGAAGTTTGCTGATGACGCTCGAAATGGAAAATTTCCAAAAGAAAGATTTCATTTTGGTTCAGCTTGGAGACATCCTCCAAAAACAGAAGATTTCAATCTGAACCATAATTGGGCTAAGCTTCAACTCATGGATTTTGTTCAATCTTTTGTGAATACAGAGTTTGGGGTAACCTCTCTCCCCCCCCTCTATAACCCAGTCAAAGCTTCTTTTTCCATTTGTCTCTACCTTTTAATTACCCCTTTGTGAGAAAAAAAAATGATTTTCTTTTCAGGTCTATATGATATCTTTTAAATCAGCTTGTAACTTGTAACTAATACAAAACTTTGGACTATCCTTACATGAGGCATATTTGTGTGTGATAAACTGTCCTCAAGTACCTGCTGCTGTTCCTACTGGTATTTTATAGCTGTATTTTGTGTTTCTAAGTTTATTTGCATTGCAATGTAGGTTAATTATCTAGCTGATGTAAGCCTTGAGATCATGGAAGATCCTTGTGTTCTTGCATTAATAGAGGTATTCTTTCTTTGTGTATCTTTGCATTTTGATTTCCTTGCAAGGCATGCCTTCCCATGTTCACATTACATCTTGCTGTATGTTTTACTTTGTGTTTCAATTGATCATCATGTTTCTAAATCTGTTGACAATTATCCAATACCAGAATGAGACTCTGACGTTAGATAATTTTCTTTCTCCTGTAGTAGTAGTTCCTTGTCTTTGACTCTAATTCTTGTTAATGCATAGAATGCCTTGCAGCTTTCAAATGTTCACTTGATCCTTCGTGTGACATCTAATGCTCATATCACTTGTAATGTTTGAGATTTATAGATTCCTCATAATTTCCTAGGTCGGTTTGCTCTATGTTCAACGGGATCCGTCCTTCATTCGCCCAGTATCCAGAGGTATTGAAAGATGCCTTGTTAGATGGTAAGCAATCTTTGTTTATTTGGATAATAATATTAGTTGGTATGATGATTGAAAGCCTCCTACGTTTAAGCTAATTTTTTATATGAGTTATTTCATCTCTGTCTCTCTCTTTCTAATTTGAAAAGGAGCTGAAAGTGCTAGATGCTGAAAACATCTTGTTGTTGGGTTACAGGCTTGTCCAGGAGCGGATGCACATGAGTTTTCACAAAAAGCTCCAGTTTCTGTGGCATCGCATTATTCGTGGCCGTAGCTATCGACATTTAATGCAACAAGAGGGCTACAACAAATAAAGACATAGTATGTTTTTCTCCAAGTTCACATTGTCACATCTGTAATTCTACATATGTTTGTTTGCAACTATTTAAAAATCATGGCTATTTGGATGCTATCTTCTATTCATAAAGCATAAGGTAGACAAGAAACACAAGTCCGTGGTATTTACTTGAGAAGAAATGATAATTTCATCACTTGGCGCTAATTTGAGGTCCTTAGAGGTGAGATTGATGCGGGGCATTGTAGGTCCAGTACTGAAACCAAGAGAACAGAGAGCCTGCTTAGAGTGTTAAATAAGAGAATACGCTTATTCTAAAGTTCTAAGGTGAAACATTCTCATTGGAATTCCATCTTCTTCGTAATTTGTAAAATGTATGTCTAGTGACATTTTTAACATTTAGAAACCTTTTCGGTTGAAGATGTCTTCAGCTATACATGATTCCTTTTCTCAGTTAGTTTATGTCAGTCAATTATCTGCTACTTTATATGTCAGTCAATTATCTGCTACTTTACCATCATTTAGTTAGCAGAGTCAACTCTATATTGATCGCTTATCCTGTTGGATTAATTTACTAATTAAAAGGAATCTTAAATACAATATGAAATTATCTATTCAAAATCTAATTGAAAGCTTTTTCAGAACCTTACTATTTTTTTCAAGTATGCAGTTTTAACTGTCCTTAGCTTCAAATGCTGTGAAGAGAAAATTTTGATTGCTGTAATCTTACTCTCGTCATACACCTTAGTAGGTCATTACGTTGCTGCTTGTATTTGACTCATCATACTTATAGTATAAAGCTAAAAGATAGTTTCATTTTCAGTGGTTTATGCTTAATCCAACTTGGTAGTTAAGTGTCATGGACAGCATTCAAAGTTGGATTGTTTGTCAGTAGTTAAGAGCATTTTCTTTTTTAGCAGCACTTCCCTTGTTGATGATCTAGTTGGGTGAATTCCACTGTAGGTTGCTATCGCTCAAGCCTTTAAGCTTAAATTATAATGGGGCTCCGGTTCAGTAGTGGAAGACAACATGAGGATACATCTGACATTGGAGGATGACATTCTTGAGATTAACTGCGCTGTAGCAGTCATCCCCAATCCCATGAAACTGATCAAGAATTTTAAGTCAACTTTAACTAAGAGGCACAACTCTTCCTAACCATTTAATTCAGGTAGAGTCGAGTAGGGAACATTCTTAGCTTCCTTTTGACTTGAAATTATAGGTGTATAATGTTGTACTCTGCACAATGATAACTTGTGTTTTTTTTCAGAGGGCAGACTGATAGAGATCCACATCCACCTCTGAAGACCTTTTGTTTACACATTACAGAGAGACTCAGTCCCTATCACAGACACGCACATTTGATGTATACATCACTGCTTGAGCGCCAAAGAATACGATGAGCCTTTTGTAATGTGAGATGTATTGGAGCTTTAGTCTTATGATTAAACTTACTGATATGCTTAGCCATTTACCTGGTAGATAATGAATATGCTTAACCTTATTTCTGATCTGGGTCTATTCAGTAGTCCTACACGCCTTTAAAACATTTCTGGAGCCAAGCATGCGACTTTGGAACCTAGAGAGATGCTTATATGATCGATATTTGTGATTATTTGACAAACTAAATGTTAATTAATTAAGAACATTAAGAACGCTAAGAAAAAAGAAAGAATTTGAAGAAGAAAAAGAAAAGCCGTTAACATGACATGGTCTGTTACTTATAAAAAATATCGCGATTATATAGCAGTACTGGCATAGTTGGATAGTAGAAGAATACTTAACCGTTTCATTAGGCAGAAATGAAAATGAATTAGTTGTCAATCTCTCCTCTCTCTCTTTGGCTAAAACTTTACTCCTTATAGGCTGACCGATGCGAGCAAAAATTTGTCTAAAAATAGATGGCTTAAAGACGCCCTCTTATGAGTTGAGATTCTCTTAAGATACTTTGTCGGCTTACCAAAAAAAATATCTCTCCTATCTCTGAAGTTCTCTATCTTCTCTCTTTCTATACTCTTCTCTCTTATGTTCTACATTTTTATTCATAACATTTTCTACCACTTCGTTCCTCGCCAATTAATTCTTTTTGAACATACTCAACATCCTAAAAGCCATGTATCAATTCATGTCTAAACATATATATTACATAGATAAAATATTTAAAAAAAAAAGCAAGAAGAAGATGGGAGCAGCAACATTATCTGCTTACCATGTCTACTTCTCAGTTGTTTAATGGGTAAAAGTACACTAACTACATCACTATGTTGGCGTCTAAAATGCAATGGGTTGTGAGAATTAAGAGAGATTTATGTTGTTTTCTTTTGCTTTCCATTCGACATTAACAAATAAAAGAACAAGATGCTAAGATAATCAATAGATAAAGAACAGGTCTGGCCGCTGAAGTGAGAATAAGGAACACTAAAAAGGAATAATGAACACTAAAAAGGAGTTCCATAAATGACTTAAGTCACTCGCTCAAAATTACTCCAAGCACAAATGTACCTTCTTCAGTTATAGCCTCAGATCTTCTATTCGTTCTTTATCTTAACACATGAGTTTCCGTATCCATGTCTCAGGCAAGGTGCAGAATCACACTAACTATATCAAGAGATGCAACTAAGTAAAGTCTACGAATGTTCAAACTCCCCAAGTCGACAAATATATCCTTCAAAAAGCATTCTAAACCAAAGGATGAAAGGATTTAGTATGGAGCAAACTACTTCTGGTACTCACCATAAGTCGATGAACACTGTCTTCAAAAGAGAAGAAACCTATAATCCAGTTTTCCAAGTAATACACCAGTTTTCCAAATAATACACTATGTTACAGCGTTTCAATTTTTTGCAGTTGGAACAGATTTATGAGGAATAAAAACTAAAGAAAATGTGCCATGATGGAACAAGCTCTCCACTCATTCGAAGCAACCAGCAATACCACATCTTTTTAATCATCCCAATTGAAAACTATGTCACACTCGAATCACCACTCATGCCAACGTATAATCCCCTTTGGTAGCATTTTCGTTAATGAGATGATAGGTTCCCGGAATATAGCATCGTGCAAATGTTGTAAGATGGAGGACTAGTGGAGCAAAGAAAAGCTTTACATTAACCAAAAGACTTATCAGATTTGCTGCTTCATCGTCACGTTGCTTATCTCAATAGCAGACTTGGGCCGATAATGTTCATCTGTATCAACCTCTTCAATTTCCTGTGGAAGTACATCATTTACAAGACACATATAATATTCAGTATGATGGTTATCAGTAAATAAAATAAATGACTGGTAAGAGCATCGGTATCCAACCATGATATGAGACATCTCTGAGAGTTGAACATAACAATAATAACAACCTAGTAGAAATCCCGCTAACTAAGAGTCGAACACAATGTGATATATATCAACCCACACTTTTAGTTTGCATCACTCTCTCAAATAGGTTAACACAAATCACACTCCTATTGTTGGTACAAGACAAAGGCCCCATCTGTAACAAATGCATTCATCACGGAGGTCATTACATCTAAGTTGCGTGTCAACGTCCACATTGTGGTGTTAATTAAAACCATAGAGGATATAAAAACGACTAAAATAGAAAAGGTGAGAATATCCCAAAGGTATCTCACTTCAACTAGAAAGAACTGAAATTGTTTGTCACCTGAACAATATCTTCTCCCTTGACAACTCGTCCAAAAACTATTAGCTTCTCACTCAGATCAGGAATTGGTGCAGTAGTAATGAAGAGCTCAAACCCTTTGTCATCATCTTTTGCTTTTGAAGTACCAAGCATAAATGCTTCATGCTTCAAACTGGAGCAAAAATACCAAAAATCCACATTAAGTTCTACCAAGGGGACACAGAGACAATTGGCATAGTAGTAATTAAAAGGAAAAATGCAGAGGGATATAACTATAGCCAGTAACCTTGTATCAAGCTTACTGGACTGCTTCCCTCTTAAAGTCCAATCTTCTGTATGAAGATTGTTTACATCGCCCGCTTGAATCACATAATTCTTTATTACTCGATGGAAACGCATCCCCTTAAAGTGTCCTTTTTGACTGCAAAACCAGTATCCATTGTTAGTTAGTGATCCCAAGTCCTTTCTTCCATGAGATGTTGCCACCACTTCATATCTTGTCAACAAGAAGAGGCATGTACGATAAGAGAAGCAAAAAGGAGGAATGTATGATGAGAGGAGAAAGGAGGTCAACCCCCATATATGGAACATGCACTTATGGATGTGTAAATAAATGAGTGATATCTGAACAAGTTTCTTGCACAAGATATTATTGATTAGCTTGCTTAAACTTGTGCAGGGATCAACATATAAACTTTAGTAGTAATGACCAATTTGTTGTGACGAATGTCAGTTGTTTTAAGTGATCTTAAACACAATATTCACATGTTGTAAGACACTTTATGCAGCTCTGATGCCAGTAAAATGACAAAATTTCAGAAGGAACATCACAGATCACAAAATGAAGAACTAATCGTGGCTCTTTTAATACAATGAGGGAAGTAGGAGGCAAGAGAACAAATTTGCTAAGCTAAATTGTAAGAAATACATATTTATAGTAAGATAATCAATAGATAAAGAACAGATCTGGCTGCTGAAGTGAGGATGATGAGCACTAAATAAGGAGTTCCATAAATGATTTTTAAGTTAATACTAAAAAGGAGTTCCATAAATCATTTTAAGTCACTCGCTCAAAATTACTCCACGCACAAATGTACCTTCTTCAGTTATAGCTTCAGATCTCCTATTCGTTCTTTATCTTAACACATGAGTTTCAGTATCCATGTCTCAGGCAAGGTGCACAATCACACAAACTATATCAAGAGATACAGCTAAGTCACATCAGCTAATGTTCAAATTCCCAAGTCAACAAATATATCCTTCAAAAAGTATTCTAAACAGCCAAGGATGAAAGGATTTAGTATGGAGCGAAGAGCTTCTGGTACTCACCATAAGTTAATGAACTTGTAAACAACTCCAGGAGAACTATCCTTGAAAAGTTCCACAGTTATTGAACCTTTTGATGTACGGAAAATCTAATAAAACAAGGGTGCAAAACTGTTAAATCACATGTACGACTTAACGAAAAATCATAACAGAGGACAACAAATAGTAGCAGTGCAAGCATAATTGGAGTGGCACAGGATAAATTCATCATCAAGTACATGGATGTAGCCTGCCCCCTTTCTCCCTCCTTAAAAATCAGTGCTGTGTCAAATGCTCCAACTCTCCAACTCTAACTGGGTATCTGTATCCTACTAATAATGCAATGGTTATCGGTGACCTAAATAATTGACCATCCAACACAGACTGTAGCGCAATTCATCTCTTTTTTACTTGCTGGAATGTTAGCATACTTTAATGACCGAGATATTCTTCTAGGTAAATAGAAACAAGTGCTTCTGATTAATGTGCTTTTGAGGACAAAAGCATTTAAGACCATAATACCTCAGAATATTAGGTGAATTCTCCTTAATAAGATCTTAAACAAACCTAGAATCATGAAGAAAAGTGATATGCGACTTAAACAGAGAACTAGCAAAATTACAATGTCTGATCACAAAAGAAACATACAGCATATCCAGGGAAGTCTGCTTTCTTTGAATCCACGAAAGCCTGATCAACCTACAGCGCATAAAGAAACAGATCCATGAAACACAATCTCACAAAAGAAATGAACCTTGAAACACCAATAACAGCACCAGTTAAAACATTATACCAGCCATACGTTGGAAACTTGAGACGTGAAAAAAGAAAATAAAATTGTAGAAAAATTTAGGTTTTCAGAAAAGACATAGAGAAGGACAACAATACCTCGTAACCTGATTCACCCTTCTGAGCCTGGATTCTTGACCTAAATAGAAGATAAACAGATAAGTCTTAAAATGGCAACAAACAACTTATCAAAGATTACTAACATCATCATTCTTTGCATTTAATCAAAATCTCCAACCTAAAAATTGATCTCCTACTACCTCTCGAACTTGTCCAAATAATTAATAGTTACAAGCAACTTTTCCACGCGCGCACACACACACAAAAAAGGAAAAAACGATAATCTCTGCAATACATAAAATACTGCAAATAACAAAAATGTTATCCAAGGCACGTAACAGATTAGGTCAGTAAATGAAAAAAAAAATAAAACTAAGACCTTATCGACCAGTGTCTGTACGTAGAATACAAGAGAAAGAGAGCCAGAAGAATAATCAAAGTGCAAGGAAAGATGGTGGCCGGACTAATTCGACTCGGTGCCTTCTTCTTTTTGCTCTGTTGCAACAAAGCCTGAGGTTTAATCCTCGCCATCGACCTTCTCCACGCGAACTCGGGAAATTTCAATAAATTCGACTTGAATTTCAAGCGGAAGCGGAACAGACCAGAAGAATAGGATTTTGAAACCTTCTCTTTTTCTTTTTTATAATTTAACAATACTACAATAGAAGAGACTAACACTTTTTTTGTGTTTTTTGGGATAATGAACAAACCTGCAGGTGGGCAAGCGGACACACTTCTTTGAGGGTCCAACTGATGCACCACCTCATAGGTGAAGAAGAGACTAACACGCTTTTTGAAAACCTTCAAATTCAATTATATTAATGAAGTTAGGATTAAATTCAATTTACACTATTTAGAACAAATCCAGTAATATTAAAATTTAATTCAATTACATTGTTTGAAACAAATCCAATAATATTAGAATTGAATTCAATTACACTGTTTAGAACAAATCCAATAAGATTATAATTCAATTCAATTATTTCATATGACACATTTATCCCTGACTAAAAAATAATATTATTAACTACTCCCTCCTATCCAAAATA
>JANTPM010000004.1:7357037-7368010 GCA_025434745.1 Erythroxylum divaricatum | reverse complement strand
GGCGGCAGTGAGACGATCCAGACGCCGACGACAGAGACGGTGAGAGCGAGAGAGTGAGGGAGAGAGGGTGAGAGTTAGAGAGAGAGTAAGAGAGGGTGAGAGTTAGAAGACTGAAGAAAGAGGGGTAGCAGACTCGGGGTCGGGATCCGGCGCCGGGAGGGAGGGGTTGGTTATTTTTTTTTTTGCAAATAGGTCCTCCGGATTTGTACATTTTGCGAAATATACCGAAATTTTCCGATACATTGAGTACCGGCCGGTACCCACCGGAAAACCCCGGTACTGGCCGGTATTTTTGGCCGGTACCAAGGTTGGGTTCCAGGTACCGGTCTCCGACCGGTACGGTACCTTCCGGTCGAAACGGTACGGAACCCAAAACGTTATATCGTTACAATTTTGATATGATATTATTATTTAATTAATAAGATTATTATTTATCTTTATATATTATATTAATTATATTTGACGTTTTAATATTAAAGGTAAACTCTTTAAAATAATTATTGTGTAATTAAAATTACGGTGAGATCGTAATTATGATATTCAATTTGTATTTATGTATTAATTCACAACTTGTTCTTAGTTGTAATTTCTTTAAGAGAAGATATTGATAAAACGATAAAACTAGTACATGTTATATTTTTTATAAAAAATAATTGATATCATAGATTAAAGTATAGAGATATTTAAGTAATGCGAAGGTTTTTACTAGATAATAAGTTCATTGAATTGACCTGATTATGAAGATCCTAAATGAACATTAATTATGTGGTATGTGGAATTCTTTATAATGATAGTTCTATAATTAATTCTTAAACTTAAGATTAACAAAATATCTCTTGTTAGAATTATTGTATTTTGATGTTACTTATGACCTGACATATTTACGTTAATTCATTCAATAACCTAAAGTAATTAAAGAGAATAATCTATTATTCTTGATTATTAATGATTTAAAGAATTCTCTAAGCAAAATAAAATAATATTTGAAAAAGTGTTTTTAAATATCAATTATTAATCAATTATTAATTATGAAGATTTGATTCAAAAGAGTGGATACTATATTTAGTATCTATACACTTTTCAATTGAAACATTAGATGACCAAATGATTAAATTATACCTCATAACTAGGTATATTAAGTCAAATTACTTTGACATTTATAATATTTAGGTAGTTATGACATGTTGTTAGACGTCAATATTGATCTATGATTATAAATTGTTTAATATGAGAATTACAGATAAATTAACATGAATTTTAACTTATCTAAACTTAATTATAAATTAGAATTATAATTTATATCATTGTCAATATATGAGGAATTTAATAGATCACATATAAATAACAGTTTGAAAGAAAAATCAATTTCAATTAAATTTGACGCAATTATAAAGTTTAAGAAATTTGATTTTATTACAATTAAATTAATTAGAATTAGAATTTAACTTTAATTATAATTTATGCATTTAATTTCAATAGAAATTAAAAACTCTATTGATTTTATAATAAATTGTAATAAGTATAAGGGAACTATCACTCTTAATTCCTTCAAAAAAAGTTGAGTGTCTTTGATTGTTTTGTAGATATTATTAAAAACTAGGCATGTGAACAATTCGTAACCGGCACATCAAAAAAATTTCGAAAGAATCACAATAAGAATATCAAATTATGCACGATTTCATATTTCATAATTCGAATTAAGTTTTTTAAAGTTGTTTAATTATTAGAATTCGATTAGAACTGTATCTTCTTTTTGTGTTGCGTCCCGTTTGATTTCCTAAGAGTAATATCAAGAACTTCAAATATTTCAAGTATTAAGTTATGATTTCTAATAGATCTATAATAAATTTAAAAAATCCACCTTATACCTTTATTTGTTTTAATTATATATTAAACTTATATTAAATATATTAAATTAGCGTAAAACATTAATATTCGAGAAATTTCATATTTAGATTTGATTTAGTAAAACTAAATTAAATTAGAATGCAAAATTATATTTTCTTTGCAGTCATCTCCAATGCAAGAGAGAATAGAAATATAATATGTAATTACTTTATTGATATTAATTTTTATTTAAATTTAATTATATTTTATTAAACTAATAACTGTCATTATCTTTTTATATTAATTTTAAAATTTAACTATTTTATAATTTTGTTACATAAAAATGTAATAGTTATCTTTTGACTATATTTTTATTTAAGTATAGTTAAATACGAATTCCTTTTTTTTTTTTGCTATAAGTAAAATTATAACTTTAAAAAGTATTTGAATTATTAAAAATTGAGTAAACATGGCACTCTTTATTATAATTTTGTTGTTTGTAGAATTCTTAAAATTTATCTAAAGAACGTATCATAGTATGTAACATGATTTGTTCTAATTTTAATAATATATTTATTAAAATAACTCAAAAATTACTAATTTTTTTTTAATTGTAAGATATTTGTAATGTAATTTAAAGAAGTAAAGATATAATTTAGAGTAAGTAAAAATTAAGGAAGATTTAGACTCTTTACTTTTAAATTTTTTATGACAAGGGGGGAAAATTACAACTGTACAAAGTTGTGGTCTCTGTAAAGAAAGACTACTTTTTCGAATCAGGTGGAATCGTGACGTAGTTTCCAACTTTTCGGTATCACTTACTGGGTTACTTTCCAACTTTTGGGAACTCATATGTACTCAAGTACAATAAACAACGAATCTAGTTGCAACAACGAATTGTAATGACAAAGAAAGTAATCAAAGTACAAAACTGACTAGTACAACCTTCAACTGACAGTACGATCTTGTGGTATCCTAGAGACCATCTCCCTCGCGTCCACGCGGCTATATTGGGCATTTGCATTCCTGGATCTAGCAACTATGAAAGCCGCAAATGCGGAAAGGCATAGTGCTCCTACCGAAAAAAGGAGGGAGAAAGCACTGGCAATGTCTTGTGAGCCGTGGGATGCTTGCTTGGCTAGCATGGACCTGGCTGGATGGATGTCTAATGGTATCCAATCACAGCTAATAGAATAGTGTCCAGAGCCATGCCACGGGTTCCCATCAACAGGATACCAAAATGCAACAGACATCTTGCCAGGTACCCCTATCGTAAACTGTGCATCCTACATAATTGGAGAATCAGACATAGAACTCATTAGACCCATCCAGGAAACATTCCCCAACATAATGCATAAAGAATAGTCCAAGAGAGTCCTCAATTTGAAGTGTTAGACAGTCGTGTCTCTTAAATACAGTGTAGGCTATAGCAGTACTTAAAGAGCAAGGCTGTTGCAGTATATAAGGCGCAGAATAAGCTCCACCAAATTTTTCAATATTTTATGATTGAACTATAGATATTCACATGTAAAATTTACAAAATCTTGTGATTTGGATTAAGAATAAACAAGGACTTGGTAGAAGGCTTGCTAAATATTCACCCTATTAATATTTATAGTATTTGTATCAGTACGAATAAGCAATCTCAAGACTTGGACAAGGATTCTTATAGCATTATAAGACAACATTTAAAACAATCGAGCTAGACATCTAGCAGCCAAAATATGGATGATTGGTTTAGTGTCTAACCTGCTGAAGTCGATCCATGGTTCTTAATGGCCTGGAGAACTCAAAGGAATATGTGCCCGCCTTACCAGCTGATGAATAAGGACTGTCTGCCTTCACAAAACCTGATCACAAGATTGAAATAATATTTAAAAGGAAACAGAGAAGAAAAATCTAGCAGTGAAATAGATGATAATCCAACACTTGAAAACACAGGCAAGAAGCTACCAAAGACCGCTTGAAGTAATTTTGATAAAAGGTTCATAGGTTGCAAAAAGTTCATTATTCTTCTCTTTCATTCCTTGTTTCACTTCTACTTCATAAAGACTACACTGCCCATAGATTAGACGAACACTTCTATAAGATAAGACGTTAAAATCACATTTATCATTTGTAGTGTATATACCATGGATGAGTCACTCTTGCATGTTCTTATCTAATATACATGAACTGTCTGTTTATCCCTTGGTTCTCTTACAAGTGTCACATAAGCTTTCTCATCCATAGCAACATAAAACATGGTCTTAAATTTTCTTGTCTTTTTAAGTTCCACATCAGGTCATGCTATGTATTTGAATTGGACTCAATTGTACACTATGCCCACATAGAAACATTGATGAATAATTACATAATTGAAAGAAAAAACAAAAAGACACTACCTGAGTGAACAGTAAAACTGCTGTGCCACCAGGCCCCTTTCCAGTCATTCAGTGCAGTTGAGTCATTGCCTAAAATGGGAAAAACAACTGTCAACGGTCTGATCGTTAATTACTGTATCTCCCCTCTAAGAAGACTAAATTGATAAACGCAACCACAAGCAAAGGAAGTTGAACTGAAATAGCCATATTATATAACTTTTTCAAACTGGATTATACTCATCAAGGAAGAACATCTTACATGTTAAATGAAAGCATTTGAATTGTCAAACAAGAAACTACCATGAACAGCTAACCACCACCAAGAAAAAGATATAACAGAAGTCTGCTCATAAAAAGTCTACAATGCTTTTGTTCATCCTTGCACCTATACTTTCAACAGGTAAGAGAAACATGCCATATCCTCCCTATAGGGATCAAAATTTGGGTGAAGTCCTTGTGCCACAACTGCAGGTATTCCAGATTCTAGAATCAATGTCATGTTAAGTAGCCTTTCTTTTTTCATATTGATCCTGACCGCAATAAGTGTTGTCAAATGTTCAAGTATCATTAGGGAACGGTCGATTTAAATTTGAACTGTAAATTGTGAGGGATAAATTGGCAGGAGGAAACCAGTAACTAAGCTAACTTGGAAAGTATAACAATTTGATACTTAAGATGTCATAAATAAACTACAGGGTATTATAACAGCCTGAATCAGCACATTTAGAATCAGTATCAGGATCAAGCATCAGCAATGAGAGTCAAGGTTTGCAATTTAAGGGTTTCAATTAAAAATGGAAAAAGGGAAAAAAAGAACGGAAAGACCTAGGACGATAACTACTTCACAAAATAAATGGGAATTAAACTGATTTGAAGTTAGTCTAGTATGAATAATAATACAGATAAGTTACCAACACAAAAATAGTAGAACATTCTAAAGAAATGGAAATGTCAATGCAGATGTCTAACAATTTAGATAAAAGTACAATCTAGCCATTTAGTGATTTAACATATCAAAAGTTTATCCCATTGAGCATTAAAGTTTGAAATTGACAATTTCAAAGAAAAGCTTTGACTTTGTGGGAGCACATCATGAATATTATGAACCTCTCATGGCACCCTTTTTGACACTTTATTTAGTGCGTTATGCACTACTTTATTCTGCACTCTTAAAGCTAGTTCCATCTGTTTCATATGATGTCAACAAGTTTCATTTTCCATTAACTGACACTAACATAAATCACAGAAGTACCTGAAGGACCAATGCCATCAAGATATCTACAGTGCGGATTCCACGCATACAGATCAACCAAATGGCCAAAACTGTTCAAACAAACCAATACACCACCGAATGATTTAAGGTAAATAAGTGTGTTATGCAAGCATGAACTCTCAAATCTTGTCAACCAATTTTGTTGATGGTAAAGAAGTAAATAATACCCAACCTGTCACCACCATTTCCATTTCTGTTGTCTATTGGATTTCCACCATATAATCGTCCTGGAATGGCATTTCCAATTGAGAAATGCATGATATCAACCTCAAATCCCTTGCAAGTCATGTTGGTACAGGTGTCAGATCCATCCTTGCAACCTCCCATCTAAACCAAACGAGTTTGTTGAGGTTAATAAAAAGATAATTGAATATAAACTTGCAATAAGACAAGTAAAGTGCATTATACAGGAAGACACTTACTCTGTGGTAGGTAGCATCATCACCAATTTGAAACATGAGAGCCACAGATGGGCATTTGCTGTTATCGCTGCAACAAAGAAACTAAACTCAATTTGATAAATCCATTTGAGGTCGAGAATTCTAAACTCAAACACCCCATTCAGCAAAGTCTTCACTCCAATAAATACAAACAAAAGAACCAAAAATTGGCTCCCCTAAATACAAACAAAAGCTATAGTTACGTATAAGAATCATAAAGTACAAGGAGTCTGAGGTAGTCATAGAAACATCTCAATTTGGTATTTCTCATAATAGTAGCCGTTCTAATTTATGAAACAAACACAGAATAAGCAATTCCAACTACAGCTTTTACCCATGAAATGTCACTAGTGATGAAACTACAGAAAGATATTGATAGTTCCAAACATTCAACTCAGCCAATTAAAATAACATCATAGAATCACTAAAATACATGACCAAAAATAAGCTATGGTCTGATTCCAAATCATCCAAAAGCAAGACTATGTCAAACATAAACTCAAATCCGACAACATAATCTTGAAAAAAATCAGATCTTCTCCTTTATCCATTACTTTCCAGAAACACCACTTACCCTGTCGTGTACGCATATTCCCCATCAACTTGCAACAAAAAGTAGATATTATGACCATCATGCACGGCCTGCGAAAAAGGATCTCACATTTATCTCAAAACACCACGCGACAAAATCTAACTTTATCCAGATTATCACCCATTTTCAAGACAAGCCAAATCCAATATATGGAAACGGAAAAAATAGATACTTTCAGTTCACATTTTTAAAGATTTGAATAAAAAAAACCTTAACGGTCATTTCGCCGCCGGTATACTCTTTATCAGCATCTGGGTCAAGGGCCGGAAGAAGAGGGAACTCGAAGCCGTCAATTTCCTTCCAATCTTCGGCGTGTCCATCGACGGTGACGATGCCGGGATTAAACCCAGCAACCACGGGAATCCCCGAGTCCGACCCGCATGTCCAGGGACCCGACTCCTGATGGGCGACGACCGGCGCGGTTAAGGCGGGGCCCAGAACCAGCAGCGCCAAAAGGGCTGGAAGCATTGTTGTAGAGAGGGAAGAAGAAAATTCCAAGGTAGACCGAGACTGGCTCTGGCTTTCTTGTTACTGAAATGCATCCCTCCCTCCGTGCTGTCGAATAAATTCGTGCCTTTGGGTGTTGACTCTCTCTCAAGCTGTTAAAATAATGGCACCGTCATTTGTTTACGAGCAAAGAAAGTAACTTTTTTTTTCTTTTTATTATATAATATTTTTTATGATCCAAATATTACGCACAGCACAGGATCTCTCTTTTTCCATTTTGGCACGAGGTAAACGACTCAGGATTTTCTTCTTTTTTTTATTAAAGAAAAATGCCGAAGCAAATTACAAGGTAATTACGAAAAAACAGGTTTTCGACTGATCATTGAAGAGAAAATTGTGACACGTAGAAGGTACAATATAAAAAAAAATAACCTCAATAACGAAATGATTTGTCTAAGAAGCCAGCCAATCGACACATTCATTACATTTTTGGTAGATATGTCGATAAATAACAAACCAATTCTTTTAAAGGAATTCGTGGATGCCCATAACTATAGGATCGGCAACCTGAGTACAGTGAGCAATAGAGATGAGTAGGTGGTACACCGCAAGCGAATCCACCTCTAATTCGATAGGGCTGATTAAAGATTTTCTACTTAGGAAACAAAAATAAGTAATCAGGTCCCGTGGTAAACTATGAACAACAAGAGTTAGAAAATGGTTCCCTTTTGAATCAAATCACTCTAAGACGCGTATGTACGTTGGGTCTTTGATGATGTTAGCGACTTGTGAATTATCTTTCTATACGTTGCCATATTTGACCAAAGTAGAGTTGCGATCTCCATCTAAATTGGAATTATGAGAATTTTGTAATTAAAAAAAGTAATGGTTGCTTCTAGGAGATCCTCGGGATGTCTAGATAAGCTATTACAGGCGTACTAATCGCAAACATTATGCAGTTGTTGAGTTAAACGTCTTGGACAGGTGGCAATTACATTAAAGACATGGTCGGTTCTCGTCGGCCGTAACGCGTATGGAAGGGGTTTCTAACATTTCATTTTCTTTTCATTATGGCCTGTTTGACATTAGCCATTGGCTAATTTTATTACTAAGCTAATATTTATGAATGACAATTATGGCCCGGCCTGTCTAGCCTGACTCAACTTGAGTTGACTTAGTCACGGATTATTCTTGAGCTAGGGTTGTCCTATTCTTATCTTGCTCGATTTATTGCCATCTTTATTATTATTATTATTATTATTATTATTGTTATTACTTTTTTTTCATATTTATCGAGTTGAAGTTTAGTAAAAGAAAGGTACTAATAAAAGATGACAAGATAAATAATTTGTAATAACTTTTGAGTACAATCATGCAAAATGCTCCACATAAGAGCATTTTTAAAAACAACAAATTTGGTTCAATTCGTCAACCTAATTAGTTGATTGTTAAACATAATTATCAAGTACTTGACTTGATCAAATAGTTAAATATTACTACTACTATTACTTTCTTTCTTTATATTAATCAAGATGAAATTTAGTGAAAGGAAAATAATAATAAAAGTAAACACAATCTTACAAAACGTTCTATATAAAAGCTTTTTTAAAAATAATATATTTAATTCAATTCATTAACCCAGTTAATGATAATTAAACACAATTATCACATGCTTGGCGTGATCAAATACTCAAATAGCTCTCAATCAAGCAAAAGGAGCTGATAAATTATTTACAGACCAAAGGCCTATTTTACAATACAACCGTTTCAAGGACTCAAGGTACTTTTATTCTTGTCTTGCGCTAGGTGCATTGTTGTTGGTTGGAAGAGGATAAAAGATGTTGAATCATGGAGTTTACAATTTTTATATCCAATATTTAGTATTCATTATATATACTATACTCATGTGAAACTATAATTAAATATTTGCAGCAAAATATAATGATTAATTAATTTAAAACACATTAATATTATGAATTAGAAACTTAAATAGTTTATTTATTAATCTTCATAATTTAACTTGTGAAACTCTATATTTATTATATTCTTATTTAACCAAGTCATTTAAGACGCATCGATATCATAACTAAGTATTGATCATATACTTTGCTGGACTAATGGTGATTGATAAATTAAATCCTTTTATGTTTTGATAATAATAAAATGTATAGAATTGGTTAAGAAATTATTTTAGGTGTTTTGGATAATCCACGATGGGCAAGATATAAATCATTAGCTAGATGGAAATAATCTTTGAACGTGCAAGAGACTTAAACATGAAGATCATGGGAAGATCTGATTAAATATATCCGTTGGAGTCAGCACAAGTCGACTATCATATCATAAGTCGACTAATAAATTAAGATTCATCAGATGGGGCTTGAAACAACTCGACTTAAATATTACAAGTCAACTACAAATCAGTCAGATAACTACACTAGTCGACTATCATGGGACTAGTCGACTGATCGAAGAGCGAAGTTAAAGCCTGCAGTGAAAAATGTTAATACTAGTCGACTATAACAGCACGACTAGTCGACTATCGGGTAGAGCAGAACAAAATTCATCCGGATCATTCACAAATGGAAAGGAAGAAATCAAGCAATGGCTATGAGAAATCAAGCAACGACTAGAAGGAGATCCACAACGGGTATATTCATTTGAAGCCTCCAAATAAATAGAAAGAACATCAAGGGATCGATGGGTGAAGTCCAAAAATCAAAGCATACTATTATTGTTCTCAGTTTGCTCTCATTCTACTCTTAGCTTGGTCTTAATTCCATTCATCTGTATTTAGAGTTATTATTTTCAATTTTCTATCATTGTTATTGTGAGTTGAGTGATTAGAGAAAAATCACTTATGACGTAGGATTTGTGCCGGAAGACAAATCAATTGTAAAGGTAGCTTGACTCGGAAATCAAGAGGTGTTGTAAAAGTTCACACTGAACTAAAAAGTGTGCAGTAAAGTGATTTGTTAAATCCTAAGTGGGAGCTTAGGTAGAGGACGTAGGTCTTAGCACCAAACCTCTATAAAAACAATGTTTGCTCTTCTTCCCTACTCTTTGCTTTTAAATTTGTTTAAATTGTTTTGTGTGAATTAACTTCAGATTTTTTGTAGAACTTTATGAAAAATTTTAAAGATCTATTTAACCCCCTTTCTAGATCGCTTACAGATTCACAGTTGAATAATCAAATTGGTCGCTTGATTATGGTTTAGACCGTAGTGTTGCGATTTCTTTGTGTAAGTAAAAGAGTTTACTTTAAGGGATGGATGAGTTTCATATCATGATAGTATTTGAATATCGATAATGGCTTTATTAAATGAATATAGAATCAAGTATGTTTTTGAAGAATAAAGTGGGTTGTTACTGTAATCTTAAAACATACACCTTAGTATTCTTTTATTATGAACCACAATCTTGATGAGTGGTCAACTCATATGTATTTCATTATAATTCTTGATATGATCAGAATGGATCTTTACAGAGTATCAATCCAGTGTCTATATGTCAAAATTAGTAACTGAAACATGTATCAGGGAACATTTACTCCAATAAAGAGTTTATAGTGATATCATCACTTCTATATGTTTTATAGAAATTGGTGATTAAACTGGCACCAGTAGTTTGATGGACTAGCTACCTATCAAGTCTTAACACCAAGATAAGATCTTGTGTGTTAATCACCATATAGAATATAACAGGAGATCTAGAAGGAAAAACCAACATAAGGGCAAAACGATAATTTTACCCTTTATTTTGTGGATGGCTATAATATGGTTCATATTAGAGTTTGCAATTAGACATCTTATTTGAAACATATGTTCTCATAATATTTAATAATTCAAGAGTTCAACTAATTGTCTTTAATAGAATGAAATTTAGTTAAAAAGATGGAATTAATTCTAGCGAGCTTAAATAAATTCTGACCTTATTGGAGCTTGAATTATATAAGTCCAATTAGATTCTTCATTTAGCTTCTAGGAAGGTTATCAAGCAAAGTAAGAAATACAATTAGAGGTTTTAAAGCC
>JANTPM010000004.1:7304422-7317892 GCA_025434745.1 Erythroxylum divaricatum | reverse complement strand
ATCCCGTGGCTGAGAAGAGGATGACTCCATTGTGGGTGAGAGAGAAGGAGTAGAAGAGATAAGGAGTAGAAGAGAGAGGACGACGGTCGGCGGCTGTCGGTCGGTGAGAGAGAGAGGAACGTTAGAAGAGATGAGGAGTAGAAGAGAAAAGAGTTGGATCTAGTTCGGTCGTGTGGATAAGATAGGAAAAAAGAGAGTTAAAGTATTAAAAATAAGAAATTCCGTATTTACCCCCCTCCCAAAACAACCTTAAAGGTCAACTGGTGAGGGCTTAACCGGCAGAATGAAATAGCGGCCGCTATAATCCGCGATCTGCCGCAAATCGCGGCCGCTTTAGCGCCACTTTTACCGCGACACCAAACCGCTCCGCTACAAGGTTTCTGTAGCGGATAGGCGCCGCTCCACTCCGCCGCGATAGCGCCGCGATCGCCCGCTATTAACTACTTCGATTTTCTTAGTTGTTGAAGTACATTTAATCTGTTTATTGCTGCCAAATTAGCTGATACATGAGTGAGATGTAGTTGTTGAGCCCTTCAACTGCTCATACCTGTTTGGGCCTTTATATAGTTAAAACTTAGTAGAATCTACACAATGGTTGAAATAAATGATGAAAGGTAGCCATGCTGTGGTGAACAAAAAAAAAGCAAATCTTAAAGTCATTGTTGTTCTGGATCCGAATTTGGTGTTTTTTTTACTGGATTTTTTGGAAAAACTTATTCCCCTTTTGCTTCTTGAAGTAGTTTATTTTCGTAATTTAAGTATCTTTTACTTTGGTTACCATTTGTGCTAATGAGTCCTAAGATGTATGGTTTGACATTCTCTTTTGCATAAGTTCCTGAGCATTTATATTTTCTTGCATCTTAGCAGCTTCTGCATAGGTATTGATTCTGATAATAAATATTTTGAATTCTTATAGGGCTTTATGAGCTTATTCCATTTTACAAGGGTGAGAATACGGTATTTGATGTTTCTCCTCCGGTAATGTCAATTTCTGTGGAACATCAACATGTAACAGTAGCCCAAAAGTTCCAGGTGAGATATTGTCACGTTTATGGTTTGGAGTTGGACAGTTTTTCCTTTGAGATGTTATTTCAGCATTGTTCTTTATCTTTTTCTCCTAACCATTTGGAATGTATAAAATGCATTGTATCGCAACTATGTTCTATAGCTAATATCTAACGGGTAGGAATCATAGTTTGTCTTGTCATTTTATTTCGGTGTTATATGTTTTGTGTAATGTCTCTCTTGAAGCAGCAATTTGGATAATTTTTGACTAGCTGATAGTACAGCAAATCTTTTACTTTGTGCCGCAATTGCTATTTAAGCTGAAATAACTTTGTCATCATGACTTGGCTCAATAATATCATCAACCTTAGTCCTCCAAATTTTATGATACACATCCTAATCAAGTAGTGTGCTTTTAATCTTCTTCTCTGTATAGGTCACTGGATTTTCTGTTGCGGGCCGCGTAGTTGATGGAAATGAGATGGGTGTAGAGGGTGCCAAAATTATTGTTGATGGTCATGAAAGATGTATCACCGATAAAGAAGGTTATTACAAGCTTGACCAGGTACTATTCCATCTATGATATGTATACCGGGGAGGTGGTTGTTTTGTGATCATTCAATTCAGTTTGATTTCCTGTTTATTTTCTTACAGTTAAGTGAGGCTAGTTTATGCGTCTCTCTGTATCTATTTACTGTTTAGCCATGATCTGGAGTGTTATGATGCATAATTTCTTACATGCCACCTTAGTCAAAATTAATTTGCCAATTTATTCAGTAGGATTTCAGTGTCATGGAACACGCTTAAGGACTATTTTCTTCATAACATTACCTACTTCACATAACCTAAGTAAAGGTATACAAACTATACCATTATTCAACTTCAAATTGTTCTCTTTTCTATGCAGTAGGAGGTTGGAAATGGTCCTACATAGGGAGCAATCTATTTCAGTCTAAGAATCTTAAGTAAATCACCATTCTTCCTTCTTGCTGTTTCTTTTTCCTTCGCCTTCTTGGTGGAGTGTTTGTGGTTTGTAATGTACAAGAGTTGAACAATCTTTGGCATATTCTTAATGACCTAGAAGTTGGCCTTTACAACTTTGTAAGTGACTGGATTGATGTCTTGTTGCCTATTGAATAATTCTGTCCTCTGGGGATATGTGATCTTTGAGATGTTGTTCCCAGCCAAGTCACTATGGCATTATTACATGCAATTCGTTTTCTTCTAATAGGGTTCTGACTTGTTTGTTGTGTTTAGGTTACTTCAAATCAATATACAATAGAAGCCAGGAAGGAGCATTACAAATTTGATAATTTGAAGGATTATATGGTAAATTATCTGTTGAATCTTGAGACTTTATATTGGCTGTGCATATCATTATTAACGTGTTCATACACGTCACTAATTATTAGATTGATTCTGTGCATAATATCTTTCATTCTCTAACTTTGTACTCTGTATTAGGTTTTGCCCAATATGGCTTTGATTACAGATATTAGATCGATCTACTATGATGTATGTGGCGTGGTTAGGATGGTCAATACTGGCTATAGAGTGAAGGTATTCTACCTATCTCTACCTCTCTTCCCCTCCTCCTCTTCATGTTATTCAGCTGGGAATATTTTGTGGAATATACAATATATCCTTTATGAGCTCTTTTCAATTTTTATGTTTGCTGATGTATTCGTTTGAATGTGTATATAGGTGGCTTTGACTCATGGACCAGAGAATGTTAAACCTCAAGCAAGACAAACAGATGCTAACGGAAATTTCTGCTTTGAGGTATGGTAATCAAAATAGTGATGAGAAACACTTTTAGCTATATGGAGTTCCATTGATAGCTGTTTGCTTCACAGAAAAGATAAATAAGTTGATATGACATATCCTGAATCATTTAGATTTTCAATATTTTGAAATTGTAAATCTGCTATTTTTTTGAACTTATGAAATTCGAGAATACAAGTTGAATGTTTTATACCTGCAATTTACTTATCAAGACTTTTTTCTCAAGCATGTAATTCTTGCTTGTAATCTTCCGTTTCTACCGAGATCATTCAGTTTAACATATTAAAAACTTTCTAAAATATCTATTTATTCTTTTTGGTTATTTACAGGTTCCATCTGGTGAATACCGGTTAGCTGCTTTGCCTGCTTCACCTACCACTGCTACTGAACTTCTGTTTTTACCTCCTTATATTGATGTTGTAGTAAAGAGTCCAGTACTAAACGTAGAATTTTCTCAGGTAACATGCCACAGTATGCCACAAAACTTGAAACCTTTCGATATAAGTTCACTTTCATTAATTTGGTGATGTGATTGCAGTTTCTTTGGTATGTAGTTTCTGGCCTTGTCTAGAGATAATATTCCAAGCAATCCACTGTTCTTGGCTACATAGCATGACATAAACACAAAGTTTGATATTCATTTTTGAGAGAAATGCTTATTGTTTCATCAAGGATAGACTAGCTTGTTTCTCTGGGATTCATTTACTGCTTTTGTGATACCTATATGAGGCTTGTATCTTTTCATCCAAATTGCTTTTCTTTTACTTCATATCCTGTTGTCAAAATTGCTCGTTTTTACTCAGCGATATACTTTACTGATTCTTTTTCTTATAATGAAGGCCCTGGTCAATGTGATTGGTTCCGTAAATTGCAAGGAGAAATGTGGCCCATCTGTTTCTGTCAGACTTCTGAGTTTGTCTGGTAAAGACAAAGAGAGGAAGTCTGTCTCTTTGACAGATGCGAGTGATGAATTTGTTTTTCCAAATATCTTACCTGGAAAATACAGGCTTGAGGTTTGGGTCCTTTAACTTTTGAATAAAGTTTTCCTTTTCTGAATAACAACTTCAAATTCTCTAATAACTTTTGTAGTTTTTTTTTTCATCTCCTTCAATTTTCTGAAAGTTGTTAATTACTGTGTTTTCTTCTGCTAATAAATGTGTCCTTGTTTTTTCAGGTCAAATACAATTCCTTTGGAGCAATGCCAAGTGAGGATAATTGGTGTTGGGAGCAGAGCTTTATTGATGTGGATGTCGGTATTGAGGATGTTAGAGGGATTGTATTTGTTCAAAGAGGTTACTGGGTGAATGTCATCTCAACCCATGATGTAGATGCTTACATGACTCACCCCGATGGTTCTCCAATTCCTTTGAAAATTATGGTAGTTGTTGTCTTGAAATTCAACTTTTAAGCCACAAATTTGATGCAAACGATTTTAACCTTGTGTGTTATTTGATATTTTTGGTTTATGAACTACAGAAGGGTTCGCAGCATTTATGTCTTGAATATCCGGGAGTGCATGAACTACATTTTGTTAACTCGTGTATTTCATTTGGGAGCATGTCAACAAAGATTGATACGTCAAACTTGATGGTGTGGTTCCCTATAAAGTCTTGTGGTTCTCCTTTTTTCACTCTCTCTCTCTCTCTCTCTTACTCAAACTAGTATTTGGCTTAAGAAATATAACTGCTCTTGATTTTTCTTTTCTTTTTCCTTAAGAAAATTTCTTATATTTGTAGCCAATCCATTTGAAAGGAGAGAAGTATCTTCTCAGAGGACAAATTATGGTTGACTTAAGCTCAGCTGTTGTTGCTAATGAATTACCTAATAATATCCCCATTGATATTGTTGACGGTGAAGGGAGTGTTATTGACAGTACAGCTGCCACCATTGCATCAAGTGCAAGTGATCAAATGCACTCAGCTGTATATGAATACTCTGTGTGGTCTACTCTTGGAGCGAAACAAATATTTATTCCCCAGGACTCGAGGTATATTCTGGATACTTGGTTTCGTTTCCAAATTCCCCAGTTTGCATGCACTTTGGTGCTCAGGTTAATACGTTCAGTTTTCTTGTATGTTTCTTGGAAATTCACCTTATACTAGTCTCTGTTTCTTCAGTAAACTTTCACCATTTTAATTACTGTATGTTTAGATGTCTAGTTTTCTTTTGTTTTCGTGAATGTTGCTACTTTTCTATAACAGCATTATTTATTTGATCACTGCTCTATTTAACTTTTTTCCAGAAATGATAAAGAGAAGATCTTGTTTTACCCGAGAGAGCATCAGGTAGTATCAATGGTTATTTTAATTTATGTGTTGTTATGTGATTTGTTGTGTTTAAAAACTTGTTCTTTGTTTAATTAGGTCATGGTGAAAACTGATGGTTGCCAACCTTCACTTCCCTCATTCTTTGGTAGACGGGGGTTGTATTTAGAAGGATCAGTCTCTCCTCCTATTTCTGATGTTTATATCAAGATCGTTGCTGTGGAAGATAGCAAGATTACTCCACTCAAGAAGGGACATACAGCACTTGAGACTACCACTGGAGTGGATGGTCATTTTGTTGGAGGGCCGCTATATGATGATATAAGTTACACTATAGAGGCTTCAAAGGTTTGGGAGTATTTGTTTTTCACATTAGATATCGCATACTTTGTCTTCGTCTGATTTGCCAATGTTCCTAAAGCATGTTACTTTTGGAATATGGCACTGGATGCATTTTTTTTCTTTCTGTTGAAATATATATTTTAATCAACTATACGTCTTCCTTAATAAGGCTCTTGATTTCCCTATTATTTATGCAGCCTGGCTATCATCTTAAACGTGTTGGGCCTCATTCTTTCTCCTGCGAGAAACTTGGCCAAATTTCTGTACGCATATATTCAAAAGATGATGCTAACGAACCCATTCCTTCAGTTCTCTTCTCACTAAGTGGTGATGGAGGATATAGAAATAACTCAATATCCGGTGCTGGTGGGACATTTTTCTTTGATAACTTGTTTCCTGGTATTTTCTACCTGCGTCCTCTGCTGAAGGTAAAGATTTAAAGATTCAAGTGTAATTATGTAGCAACGGCTCCGGTAATACATTTTTACAAAGCCTTGGAATTAAACTAGTTGGTTGACAATCTGATTTCCTAATCAGCTGTAGGATTCGTGCCCACGGCATGTCTTTTTGTACTTAAAGACATTTATGATTGGATAAGACTGATAATTCTGGGGCAGATATTTGACCATATCATTGGGAGTTTCATGTGTTGATAGTTTGGAATGTCTTTTTGCCTCTATTACCTTGTTTTCTGCTTCACTTATATGTTTGATTAATCTCCATCACAATTGGAATGGAATATTTACAGAATCCCCATAAATAGGATCAAACCCTATTCCATGGTATTTACCTTTGTGTCTTTAGTGATGGAATTTGGAGTTACTTCAAGTCAATTTTCAATTAGGCTGAAATACTTGCAACTTGCTGCCAATTTTATATTCTAGTTAACACTCTGTAGAGCATCCAATTGCATTTTCAGTTTAATCTCATCATGGACCTTCTCTTTATATTCTTCTTTGTCTTCCTCTTTAATTTGAGAATTTGCAGTCTACAAGGAATTTGAAAAGGTGTGGGTTATATGCCAAACCTATGGCTATTGTTTGTGAGTTCATGCAAAGGGTTACTTTTTGTCTTTGTAGGAGTACGCATTCTTACCTTCAGCAGAGACAATAGAACTTGGTTCTGGGGATTCTGTAGAAGTTACTTTCCAGGCTACCCGTGTTGCGTACAGGTCATACATAGGCCTTTTCCTTAATATTTAATTTCATGGTTTTCATTGCTAATTGATACAAGGAAATCTTCTACAGTTTATGTTATATACTCTTTTTTCCTATGGTACAAAACTTGATTTGAAATTATTTTTACATTAATGTTTCAACATTGTTAAATCTTTATTATGTGAGTACAATATCGGACTAAATTAAATTTTCAACTGCACATATGTCTTCATTTGATCTCTTTTAAGGGACACAAATGTCTTTTTTCCATTGCAGTGCAATAGGTGTGGTCACTCTTTTGTCTGGTCAACCAAAAGAAGGTGTTACAATTGAAGCCAGGTCCAATTCAAGGGGGTACTATGAGGAGACAGTGACTGATTCATCTGGAAGTTACAGGCTGAGAGGACTTGTTCCCAAGGCAACCTATGCCATTAAAATACTGAAAAAGAATGGCCTGGGAGCCAGAATTGAGCGGGCTTCACCGGATTCAATTACTCTTAAGGTCATTGTATATGGTTTTCCCTCAGTTTTTGGCAAAAGTGGATTGTTCTTAAGACTGTCTCACACTTTAAAGCTTCATTGGATTCAGTTACTGCTAAGGTCATTCTATGTAGCTTTCCCTCATTTTTTGACAAAAATGGAACTCAAGTTTGTCTCACAGTTTAAAGCTTCAGCGTATTGCTATAAGGTCAAATCTATATGGTTTTCCCACATTTTTTTGACAAAAATGTGATGGTCTTAAGTTTGTCTCACTTTGTTCTGTACCTCATTTTCTTAAATTCTCCTGGTGTGAAGTTCCTAATATTCATAAGAGCACTGTAGAATATTCATGTTAGTGGCCTGTGAAGTATCAAAATGTCTGTTAATAAGTACAGCAATTCATAAATTAGAATGGGCACCTTGTTGATTGCAGGTGGAACATGCGGATATCAGGGGGTTGGATTTTGTAGTCTTTGAGGAGCCAGAAATTACCATTTTAAGTGGCCATGTTGAAGGGAAGAGGTTGAGAGAATTGCATCCACATCTACTAGTCGAGGTCAAATCTGCTAGTGAGACGTCGCAGATTGAGTCCGTCTTTCCATTGCCTCTGTCCAAGTTCTTCCAAATCAAGAACTTACCAAAGGGTAAACACCTTCTGCAGCTGAGATCAAATCTCCAATCAAATACCCACAAATTTGTGTCAGATGTCATTGAGGTTGACCTAGAGAAGGACGTTCAAATTCATGTAGGCCCACTGAGGTACAGTTTTGAGGAGGATCATCAAAAACAGGTTGGTTATGCATCGTTGTCACAAATTTAGTGGGAATTTGTACATAATGGGATAAAGATGCATTCGCCTTTTATATACTTAAACTGAGATGTTTTCTCATTCCACTATTTGTTGTGAGCCTCTTGTGCATTGTCTTGACCAACACGGTAACGCCCTTGTCTTCTGCACACATGTTCCATGTGTTTCTCACATGCTGTTTTTTTTCTTTTTGAACTCTGTCTGTCCCTACAGGAGTTAACCCCGGCACCTGTATTCCCTCTCATTGTTGGGGTTGCAGTAATTGCCCTGTTCATCAGTATGCCAAGGTAGACCATTTTTACCCACAAAACACCCCATTAGTGAATCATATATGTTCTCATGTTTACTTCTTGATTTGTAGTGCTAATTGTGAAATTCTTTTCTGTTCTCTCTCATAAGATTGAAGGACCTATACCAAGCTACAGTGGGGATCCCAACGCCAGGATTCATGACAACTGCCAAAAAGGAGCCCCGAAAGCCTGTAGTGAGGAAAAGAACATATTGAAGTCTTCTGTGTGTTCCAGAAGATTTGAGTTCAATTTTTGTTTGTTTGTCGTTTCAAGTTCCTGATTGACAGAGGAGGTAGGAGCAAAGGGACGTGCTTGTATTGACAGCAGTAGTGTAGTTATCTTCCAGTTCTCCTTTTGCTGGATTTCAAGCCAATGCAACCGTAGATCAAAATCTTAATGTCTGTGAATAATTAGCTATCCTGGCTTTTTATTCTTTTTCCATTTTTCACTTTCATTCACATACTACAGAATATGATTATGGAAAAAGTCCCTCCCGAATTACCACCTGCTAGAGCATAGTTTAGGTTTAAGTAGCTACTACTAGCTGTACTCTAGGTCTCACTAGATTGGAAAGCTGTAGCTGAAAGAAACAGTATGCAACTTCTAAGATTTTGTTTTCTTTTACATTTCCACTTCAATTATCTATTTTTGTTGAAAGCCCTATAATGAAGTTCTCCCAGAATCTGCTGGAGCATAATCGTCCTTAAAAGCCAATATGGCAATGTAAATAATATTTGATGGCTTTGGCAGATCAGCAGCTGCTGCATAACATGTTATTGGTGATTTCTATATAATGGAAGAGAGATTTTCTAAATCTTGCTTCAGCAGATAATGCTTAGACCCTTTATCTTGAAGATAAAAGATTCAGCTGGTCAAACCCTTCTGCAGTGATTTCTGGTCTCCCCATGTTCTTGAGACTAGTCAACAGATGTGGCTGGCCATAAACTTGTGTCTTGAACTCTTAGTAACCACTTACAGATTGTTTCGTTGCATAAACAAAGTCATCTTGCTCTACATCTTGCTCTTTAAATTTGCAAAATCCACGAGTCTCTTTGTTAAGAAATGATCGAGAGAAAAATATCTGTGAAATGTTAATTGTATTGAACTAACTAGTCACTGTACAAAAAGTTAAAGTATATACAACTATTATGAACTAACCCCGTAACTTAACCTCTAACTAGTTACAGTATGTACAGCTAACTCTCTACACTCTTTGATTTGGTGTATTCTCAAAAATAGTTCTTGGATTAATTAGCTAGCCCCTATAAATACCGATTCATGAAGACTGATCATTTCCACTGCAAAACGGCATAGATGTCTCGCAACTTGAAAACTTTGGGATACATATTCGTATTAGAATTCAGGAAATGTTGGTAGGCTGGTTGTTGATAGTGAGGTATTAGTGATAACAGAAGGGCGTCCACTTGAGGATGTTGTTGCCAAGAGAAAAATTGGTCATGGTCAAGATGCCCTCGGTCGCGTGGTTTTAACCTTATTAGTGGCCCTGCTCTTGGTCCGGCTGCTCCTAAAACAAAACAAAGAATAAGGGTTGTTTGCCTAAAAATCAAAATCACCTTCGATTATAGTCTGCTTTGAACTACACAATATGTACTAGTGTTTTTGTGAATAAATCATTACTTATATGTTGAAAAATATAATTATTTATTTAATTCCAATTAATTCTTTTCAATAAGAAATTAACAAATACTAAGTTTTATAAAAACTAAAATAACATACACTTATGTTCAGAACTGTAATAAAAATAATAAAATATTAGAAAAGAAAGTTAATACTATAACCTCTTTTTAAATAAAACGACGTTGTTTTATAATTTTAATTTTAAACAAATTGGTAGAACAGACCCATGGCCTGATCAATTACCATCAATATAATAAGAGAAAAAAATTGTACTAGTGTTGATCTCTAAATCATATATATTATTCCCAATTGGTGTTGCTGTATAAATCTCGAAATCATGTAAGGCAAGTTATAATGCATTGATACACCAAAATGTTGTGTTCTAAATAACTTAGCCCACGTGGCCCAATAGATGCGAAAAGATTAAAAAAAAACCAAATATTTGTGTTTAAATAACTTTCATCTCCAATTTAATCTGACCTTTTTTTTCACATTGATATCTTAAATATGATATTCAAATCTTTTGAATTATATTAATTCTTTTTGAACTTTTTTTTTCAGTTTTGCTATTTATGTTGCCTAAAATTATAAAAGATCACCTCTCGTTGAGACCTTGATTAGTTGGAAAACTACTTGAAATTTACAAAAGTGATTATAGATATATTAATATGCACATGTATAGTGTTAAAGAAAAATGGACATATTTTATTATAACTATGAATTGATTGAATATAAAGACTAACAAAACTTATAGTTTATTTAGGGTTTGAAAAAAATCGTCAATCTACTTATGTCTTTTTCATTTGCAAAAAAGTTTTCTTTTAATATAAAGACATTTTTACTAACAGTTCTAATTTCTGTAAAATGTTGTATGTTGATGAGAGTTTTAAGAGGTCTTAAAATTATTATTATTTAATATAATCACAATATAAAAATATGTCTAGTTCATTGAAAGAATATATAGAATAAGGTTCCAATAGTCCTATAATGTAATATGATAACAATGAGACTATTGTATAAGCAAAAACACCAAGGTTTCATTAATAGTTTAAATATATACGCCGAAAGCTTTACTTAATCACATAGATAGTGGAGCGAAAAAACATAATATTAGAGCGAGTTCTTATTAAAAAAATATTGTACATCTTCTCACTAAGCCATTGTCTCAAAAGAGACATGCTCATACGGATAGTTATAGTATTAGATATATAGGCAATTAGCTTTAGTGTAAATAGAAGATTGTTAGTTTATATGTTTGTAGACAATTCCTTAGTCTTGATTCATATTTTCTAAGTTATTTAATTAACAAGATTTGCTTAGCAAACTATAAAAATTATTTTTTCATTATAATTGTGATTCAATTACGATTAGTTTCTTAACAAATAATTGCATCGAATGACAAAAAATTAGGCTATGATAGTAGTAAGCATAACTTACTTTTGCTAATCTTTCTCCCACCTCCAACATTGATGCATTTATTATGAGTAGGTAAATTATATATCTCCAATTCTTTATGATTGACTATGCTTAAATACACTTCCTTTTAACAATATGTTGCCTTCTTTTATTGTATTCTTATTAATAGTCTCTCATATTTAAGGACTAAAACTTTGGATACATGTAAGAGTGATTCAATATTTGTAGTGTGAACATTCACTCTCAAGTACAAAAGTAAAGGTAAGGAAGAAAAAAGGAAAATTTTCAACTTAATTTCAATCCTTTATTTTTCTTTCAATTTGTATTAACTTCTTATGATCAAAAACTAACTTAAGAATTAGAACCCTAACACCATTATTACTTTTAACATTATATGCAGGAGTTTATTGACACATTAAAGACAAAAGATACATATCTACACACTATTAAATTGTGCTTATGTCACTTAGGCTACACAACTAACCAAACATCCACACCTTATAGACATAATAAAATGCTAACAAATATAGTATAGTTTAGGATTTATTTGATCATCAACATGATTAGTCATCTTAAAATTTTATATTAAAATGGTTGCATTTTTCAGGTCAACTTTAATTCGATCTTCTATCTTACACACTATATTCAACCATTGCCTCCTTTCTTCTTCTCATTTATATCGATCACCTGATTTTCTATTATGACACGTGTAATGTATGTAATTGAGATAGGTGTAAAAGGTGAAAAAAATATTATTGATGGTCATGCAATATATATCCCTGATAAAGAAGGATATTACAAGCTTGACTTAGTGCAATTCCATCTATGATATAAATATCCAAGCTTATTGGTTAGGGGTATTTATTTCATGATCATTCAACTCTTTTAGTTCCTATATTTGTCTGCATGCTAGGTAGTTTAATATTAAATATAACTATCATTAATTTTTTGGTGTGATTGTGGTTTCTTACCTATTTAGTTTGTCTTTGACTAAAGACCATATCTCAAGCAATTGGGTGTTATTAGCTACATAGCATGGCACGAATATAAAAATTTTGATATGAATTTTTAAGTGGTCTTAATTGTTTCATCAATAACCTACTACCTTCTTTCTTTGGAATTCATTTACTATGAACTACAGATAGAGACAAAGATGAAGCTCTCTATATTTCTATATGTATCATCCAATGTACAATCAAGTATTTATCTATAATGAGCCAAACTAAATAAGGAAGAGATCCCTAATTTTATGCAATCTATTATACAATAATAGTAATTAGTTGACTATTAGATGTAGAATCAAGGATGAGATTACCGTTAACACCCCCCTCAAACTCATGGTGTCATGGAAGATAAGAGCTTGAGTTTGGGAACATGATTTACAAAGTGTCAAAGTGGATGTGACTTTGTGAAGATGTCTACAATATGAGAGTATGATGAGATATGAACAAGCTATATACTGACTTCGAGAATATGATGTCAAAAAAGATGAAAATTGTTGGACCCCGTCTCCGAGGCCCAACAGTCGGAAGCACACGAGCATAGAAGGCCCAAAACCGACAAAAAACCGACCACAAGTTGTGGGACTAGCAATTGGAATAACAGATCGGCTTCTTAAGGACATTTATTCCTCATGGTCTAACGATTCTAACGCCACTGAAATTGCTCAATTTGGATTAGAAATGAAAAAGTTATGGTTAAAACACTCTCTTAAAGAAACAGTGAAAACTGACCCTCTACCAACTTCATGCCAGAGTTTGGAAACTTTAGAGGCTAAATTGCTGGTTGGTTCCTTCATAAAACTTGTATATTTAGGTCTCTAGTTTAATTTAAAATAAGAATCGCCTCAATCGGAGCTCTATAGCTCAAGATATTCTAAAATTAGTGAAGTATATTCAGACTTTGACAACCGATCGCCACACTTTGTTTCTAACCACCGTTTTCAATTTAAAAGAAACTATGATAAATCGAGTGTGGAAAGATAGGAAAATCTCTTAGAAATCTATCGCTTCAAAAATGAGGTCGATCGGAGGTCTGTGCAAAAAGTTATGGCCAAAAGAAGGAAGAGGGGTCGATAAACAGAAGCAGACGATAAAACTGAGACGCAAAAAGTCAACTCAGACGCAAAAAGTCAACTCAGACGCAAGAAGTCAACTGAGACGCAAGAAGTCAACTGAGACGCAAAAGTCAACTCAGACGCAAAAAGTCAACTGCGTCTCACTTCTCTCCAGAACGTCTCTACTTAAAAGATGCATAACTTTCTACTCAGAACTCCAAATTAGACA
>JANTPM010000004.1:7289347-7299390 GCA_025434745.1 Erythroxylum divaricatum | reverse complement strand
TGTTAATACTGAAAGGATACTTGACTGAAACTGTGAATTGCTTGCGATATGCATGAATTGGGTGAACCATCGATGATAGTTCCTCACTGAGTTCGCAAAACTCACCCAAAATTTGCATCTATTTTTCAGGCCTTGAAGAGTACCCCGCTAGACATGGGAGTATGCCTACTGCAGGCAAGGGAAAGATAGAGGTCGGAATCAGTTCGAGTCTGCATTAGTGTTCCGTCAAAAAAATTGTTTTTTTTTGAAATCGCTGTAAAAGAATGCTCTGTATTTATAGTGACCCAATTTGGGTTATGACTTTTTGCGCAGTAAATGGCTATTGTAAATTATTGTTGACTGTTTGTAATAACTGAAAATGCTTCTTTTTACCGTGGGCTCAAGTTGTCTTCTGTTTTTCGCGTGAATGAATGTTTTAAAATACCAATATAAATATTTATACTAAGTTTCGTCTGACTGACTGATGTAGCACGCCACTCTCGCGGGGCACAGATTCAGATATCACCAACGATGTCGAGTTCGGGTCACGCGGGAGTGGGGTGTTACATTATTAGTCTCAGGCAAAGTAAAAAAGAGCCTCTATTTTATCTTTATGGTTAGAGATGCCCTGTGGCCTGACGGGCCAAGATAGGTTGGCCCATGACCTGACGGGCCATGAACTGGCCAAGCCAACTTGGCCCACCATTTTTGAAAAGAAAAACATTAAAAATGACATTGTTTTCAAAATAACGATAAGGCCACGGGTCGGGTCCCGTAGCCTGCTCATAGCGTACCCGTGGCTCTATCAACTTGGGTCAAAATCTGTCGAGACAGGCCCTTTTGGACATCCTTATTTTTTGTTCTTTAGGAGGGTCAAGAGTGAGTCCTCATAAAGAACAAAATGAGACCAAATAAGGATCTTTTTGTTGCTTTTTATAAGGATTAAGAGTGAAAAATAGGCCATATTTTATTCTTCATAAGAGTGAGCCCTAAGTAGGTGCCCTGTTTGCCCATGACCAGGTTTGGGGCTTTCACTAATACAAAAAATCTAGCTATCACATCTCTGAATGCAAAAAATGACTTTGACATAATTATAGACAAAATAATTCTTCCAAGCTCCTTAAGCCCTCTGCTACTACTACTGCTACTGTTACTGTTGCTGCTACTGCAAAAGGTCCTATAGAGAGTACTTCTCCTAAATGCTCTTTAAAAGATCTCCATGCTCTTCTCTGGCAACTTTAACTCGATTATGATACAATCTCCTTATCTTCCTTGCCTATCACATTAGGTATTTCATTGTCATGGTACTTTGATTATGTCACTTGCAATAATATAAACTTTAATTCCTCTATTATTGCATCTTCACAAATACTCTGCTACTACTACTACTGCTGCTACTACTGCTGTTGTTGCTACAGAGGGTCCTGTAGAAAGTACTTCTCCTAAATGCTCTTTAAAATATCTTCACACTCTCCTCTAGCAACTTTAACTCGATTATGATACAATCTCCTCATCTTCCTTGTTTATCACATCAGGTATTTCATTGTCATGGTACTTTGATTATGCCTGTTGCAATTATATAACCTTTAATTCCTCTATTATTGCATCTCCACAAACACCATTTATTCCATGTATTGGTCACATGTTGACAATTCTACTATGCATGTTTAAAGTATAGGCATGCCCAAACATCTAAATTAGATTTGTCTAATACCTTTTATGTTCCAAAATTATCCTTAAATCTCATATTTGTTGGTCAATTATGTGAATGTGATGTTGATTTATCTTTTCAAGTTATGACTATACTATACAAGATGCACAAATAGGCAAAATCTTTGAGATATAGTGTAAGCTTGAGTGACTATATGTTCTTATTTTCTTTCATGTTCTATTCAAAATTGTTGACGAGGATGTCACTTCTCATCTTTGACATCCTCTCATCTTTGACTTTCTCGTTTTGAACATATATCTGTTACTAAATTAAAATCTTTAATTTCTAGTGAGTCTTTAAGCTATACTAAAATCAACAATTGAAATTATAATTGTGTTTCATGTCAATTTTTTAAAAGTCATGCTTTATCTTTTTCTTTGAATAATTCTACTTCTTTAGCACTATTTGATATGATTCATTATGATATTCGAAGTCCTACTCTCCATAATATTATGAATGATTTAAGATATTATGCAAGTTACTTACACAATCATAGTAATTAGTTGATTACTAAATGCTTGAATCACGGAAGGGATTATTGTTAATATTTTCCTTTTCAATCGTGGGACGCTTTTATATAACCACCCAAAGTATTTTATTGTTGCTTTTGTTTGACTTCATATCCTACAATAGAGTTGCTCATTTTAAACCGAAATAGCTTCAGTGATTCTTTTAGTGTAAGGAATCACTAAAAACAAAGAGCAAATGACCTAGTTATATACCGGCAGCAGTAGTGTAGTTATGTACTCGATTCGTGTCCTTAAATTACATATAATCCACGTAGGTATATCCGTCCACGGGGTCTATACCGCCGCGCTCGTGGGTTGCTTGTAATTCTATTAGCTTCCTTCCTAATTCGGAGGTTATTTTCGTCAATGACTAGACCCGGTCCACGGGAAGAAGTGACGTACAGACGATTCTTCGCTGTGGTTACTTGCGGGACATCAGAATCACTCCCCTACCCACCAACCACCAAGAATCGGCCACGTCAGTCAAAACTCAACTCAATTGGTCGACAGATGATTCCTCAGCAGTATGTAGCCCGCATAGAATCACAGCCGCCAGAAGAGACAAAAAGCAAATACTTTGTTCTGTCCTAATGTCCGAAGTAAAAGCTTTGACCTTGAGCTGCCAGGTAAGGTATAGTATCCAACGAAATAACTTCTCTCTCTCTATCTTCCTTATCTTCGATCTCCAAAGGTCTCGTCTCACGAATCCCAACAATAGCTCCTGCAATTTCTTGCTGCCCAAACCAAAGCCCTCTCTAACCAGAACGCCAACACATTTCAGTCTCATTTAGACTGACTTGTATGGACCACGATGCTGGGATAAATTAGTTTAGCCGGAGAGGAGAAGAATTGGAGATTAGGTTTAGCATCGAATGGCTTCTACAACCCCTCACTGCTCTATCACAGCCTCTAAACCTTATCATCAAACCCATCAGTATCCACAAACCCAGTTCAACAACAACCGTCATGGTCAACCTCCTAACCCTCACCAACGCTGGACCCATCAAAAGGTCGCTCTCACCAAACACCCCCGTTCTCCGTCAACGAAACCTGCCTCCGCCACCCGTTCCCAGACCCATTCAACGTCCTTCCCCTCTCTGTCTACTAAGAAATCTGAACTCTCCGCCGATTTCTCCGGCCGCCGGTCGACCCGATTCGTTTCCAAGATCAACTTGGGTCGGCCTAAAATGACTTCGGGCACCCGACATACCTCTGTTGCCGAGGAAGCGCTCCAGCAGGTGATCCTGTGTGGTACGGACCATGTGGGTCTTGAGGATTTGTTGTTTAAATTCGAGTCCCAGCTTTGTGGCTCTGATGATTATATTTTCTTGCTTCGCGAGCTTGGTAATAGGGGAGAGTCTATGAAAGCTGTACAGTGTTATGAGTTTGCTGTGAAAAGAGAGAGGAGAAGAAATGAGCAGGGGAAATTAGCTAGTGCCATGATTAGTATCCTCGGAAGATTAGGGAAAGTAGAGTTAGCTGAGAATGTGTTTAGATCTGCTCTTGATTATGGTTATGGGAACACTGTATATGCGTTTTCTGCTATAATTAGTGCTTATGGGAGAAGTGGGTATTGCTATGAGGCTATAAAGGTTTTTCATTCTATGAAAGATTTTGGCTTGAAGCCCAATTTGGTGACATATAATGCGGTGATTGATGCATGTGGGAAAGGGGGCGTGGAGTTTAAGCGAGCAGTAGAGATATTTGATGATATGTTGAGAAATGGAGTGCAGCCTGATCGAATTACATATAATTCTATGCTTGCTGTTTGTAGTCGAGGAGGACTATGGGAGGCTGCGAGAAGTTTGTTTAGTGAAATGGCAGATAAAGGGATTGATCAAGATACATTTACTTATAATACACTTTTGGATGCTGTTTGTAAAGGTGGGCAGATGGACTTGGCTTTTGAGATCATGTCTGGGATGTCTGCAAAGAATATATTTCCTACTGTAGTTACTTATAGTACTATGATTGATGGGTATGCTAAGGCCGGTAGATTAGATGATGCAGTTAAATTATATGATGAAATGAAGTATATTGGTATTAATTTGGATAGAGTTTCTTATAATACTTTGCTTTCCATTTATGCCAAACTTGGTCGATTTAAGGATGCTTTAGATGTTTGCAAGGAAATGGAAAATTCTGGTATAAAGAAAGATGTTGTGACCTACAATGCCCTTTTGGGTGGGTATGGCAGACAGTGTGAATTTGATGAGGTTAGGAGAGTGATTGAAGAAATGAAAGAAGAAGCTGTTTCCCCTAATTTGTTAACTTATTCAACATTGATCGATGTTTATTCCAAGGGTGGTTTGTATGAAGAAGCAATGGAGGTTTTTAAGGAGTTTAAACAAGCAGGATTGAAGGCTGATGTCGTCCTTTATACCGCACTAATAGATGCCTTATGTAAGAACGGATTGGTGGAATCTGCTGTGTCTTTACTTGATGAGATGACAAAGGAGGGAATTAGGCCTAACGTTGTCACTTATAACTCCATAATCGATGCCTTTGGGAGGTCGGCAGCTGCTGAGCATGCTATTGATGATGTTGATGAAACCAATGAATTGGAAATTGAAATCTTCTTACCAAGTGGTATCAAGAAAGGAACTCTGAATGAGGTGGCAAGTAAAGGTGACAACCAGATAATAAGGATTTTTGGGCAGCTAGCTGATGAGCAGACAGGTCTCGCAAGGGTCAGGGGGAGGCAGGAAAATTTATGCATTTTGGGTGTCTTTCAGAAAATGCATGATCTGAAAATCAAACCAAATGTTGTCACCTTCTCAGCTATTCTCAATGCCTGCAGGTATTGGTTATTGTATATGTTTTTTTTTGCATTTCTATTTAATACTTACAGAATATGTTCTTATAAGGAATCATTGACAAGTTGAAGTTTAACATTTCTGAATTTCATTGCTTTGGGCCAAACATTTTGTTTCTGAACTTACTATGGTCTTGGATGTAATGTTCGACGGAGGAGAAGTCTGCATATATGAAAATCTAACCTGCAACTTGTAAGTTTGTAAATTAGGGTATGGCCTGAGTGGGATTTGATGAGGACTCTGGTATTGAAGATCTGTACTCTTTCTTTACTGTCAAGTCAAATTAGAGAGGCTCAAATGCAAATTCACTGCCAAAATAGTAATATAAGGCAATTGAGTTCAATTGCTCGGATTAATGGATTAAGTAGATGTGTAAATTGGAAACTCTAACTTGGGGTACATGTTTCTCAGTTGTGTTGATTTTGTTGCTTTTTGTTTGATGTAGTTGACGGCCAATCTGTGGCAGGATCAGGTTGACGGACTGGACTATTACATTATGTCTTCCTAATAAAGATTAGCTCGTGTATAAGTTTTCTATCTTGATTTTCGGGTGTATATAAGCCCAAATTTCGGTACTTAGTCCGCTGTTTGTTTCTTATTGTCCTCAGTGTTCAATTTACATCATTGCATTATTTGAATGGTCATTTAATTACAGCAATACCTATAATTATCTCTGGACTTCTGGTTGCAGTCGTTGTAATTCTTTTGAAGATGCTGCAATGTTATTGGAGGAACTCCGGTTATTTGATAATCAGGTCTATGGTGTCGCACATGGCCTTCTTATGGGCTATAGAGAAAATGTTTGGGTGCAAGCACAGGCCCTCTTTGATGAAGTAAAGTTGATGGATTCTGCAACAGCATCTGCCTTTTATAATGCTCTAACTGACATGCTGTGGCACTTTGGTCAGGTAGTTGCTAATATCTAACTCTGCTGAAAATTTCCTCAATAATGATAAACCGTGTTTCTCTGTTTCGTATGCTGAAAATTTCCTCAATAATGATGAACCATGTTTCTCTGTTTCATGCATCTTTCAGTTTTTTTTTCCACGAGAAGCTATCCAATTTATCTTTGTTTTTAGAAACGAGGAGCCCAGCTAGTCGTGCTTGAAGGAAAACGTCGACAAGTATGGGAGAATTCACGGTCTGATTTTTGTTTAGATTTGCATCTGATGTCTTCTGGTGCTGCACGAGCAATGGTTCATTCATGGTTAATGAATATACGTTCTATTGTGTTTGAGGGCCATGAGTTACCACAATGGTTAAGGTGTGTAAAATGGTTGCTTATGTCTTTGTCAGTTATTATTTTCTAGCAATTCAGTTTCCTTTATGGAATTGAAAGGGAAAATTTTGAGCTCTTCTTCTTCAGCATTTTGACAGGATGGGGCAAGCATAGCAAGGTAGTTGGTGACAGTGCATTGAGGCGAGCAATTCAGGCACTTCTCACTGGCATGGGTGCACCCTTTTGGGTAGCCAAATGCAACTTAGGTCGATTTATATCAAAAGGACCTGAGGTTGCTTCCTGGTTAAGAGAATCTGGCACAGTGAATGTGCTTGTACTTCATGATGATAGAAGTTATGCAGAAAATATGGTGTTGGATCAAATTTCCAATTTGCAGACGATTCCTTTGTAATTGTTTGTGTGGTGCATGCAAATTTTTGTCAACCTCTTTAACCTGTAATATATGAAAGATCTTAGAAGGCTGCCTTCCAGTCTCTCTTTCGTCTGCACATAGTGCTTAAATCCTTTATCTTCAAGATGAAAGATTCAACTGCTCAAACGTCGACGCCCTGATTTATATATATTGCATAGAACAGCTGCACTACATACCCACATTTTCGGACAGCTCACACTCTGAAGGTACTGCTATTCCGTTATAGATCGGGCGTGCTGGAAGTTTTGCTAGTTAAAATGTTTATTGTTGTTTCGTCTCCTATTTTTAAAATTGAGTTCCTAGAGGGGTGAGTTCCTCTGGACCGTGACTATCAACGAGGCCTAGGTTGTGTGTCTTACATTCTTGGGACAGGGGGATGGTAAACGGGGCTCTGGAGCCTTGATTTCGATTTGGAAGTAGACTTGTTAAGGTTGGATACGGCGTTGCGTATCCAAGCGAACATGGGATGTGTCTCCGACTAGCTATATAAGCTGGTTTTTTTTTTAATCTGTGATGCGAAACAGTAAGGGTATCTGGCTGGTGGGTTTTAAAGTTTACCTGGGTGTGTATTCAAACATCTAAGTTGAGATGCAGGCTTTGCGGTCCAAATTACTGCTCGCATAGAGAGTAGGGTATAGGATTGTGGAGAGTGAAATGGATACTCAAGTGGTGATTGACCTTATTAATCACCTATTAGGTGTCTGATTTTGGACATACCCGAATTATTAAGTAGGCGTTAGTCCTACACCTACTGACTGCAACACATCTTGAAGGCAGGCAATTTTTGTAGCCGACCCTCAAGGACCTACTTCATGTTCTATCTGTCGACGCCAGCGGTGTTGCTTTCCCCAGAGGCTATCCTACCACTTAGCTACTGCTCTTCTTGTTAACCCAAAAAAAAAAAGATATTACTTCAAAAAATTAAATATATTATTTTAATTTAAGTTTTTAGAATTTTTTTGTTAATTTTAAGTTTTTTAAGATTAAAAAATATCATTTTAAGAAGTGAAATTAAATTTGTCTCTATAAAATGATTCTTACTATGAAATTTTCATGTAATCATTTTATAGAATCTAAGATTGAATTGCAAAAACGTTTGCAAATTTTATGTCTAACGTTTATACTTTTTTAATCATTTTTATCTAAATTTTAAAAGAAAGTACTTTTTTAAAAAATTAAAAATTAAAAAAAAATTCGAGAAGTTTAAAAATTATGGGATTTTAAAAATTTTTCATAAATTAAGTGAGACGTTTATGCATTTTATCCTTTATTATATTAACATCACTACATAAATTAAGTGAGAGGTTTATGCCTTTTGTCCTTTTTATTATATTTAATATCACTATTAACATTTTCTTTTTTCTACTAACTTTTTTTAACCATTCCAATTCTATTTTATAATTAAGGTTTAAATCTTTATAATTTATTATTTATATGAACATATTTTTAATTAATTTTTTTGTAACATTTCATATTTTATTTGAATATGTTTTTAAATGAAAATTTTATTCCATAATAATCATCTGAATTTTTTGTATTTTTCGAATTTTTTTGCTTTATTTAAATATAATTTAATCAAACTTTATATTAAAATTAAAATTTTCTTATACAAATATTATAATTCTTTTTAAGATATTAAATTTTTTCTTATATTTATATCTCAACTTTAAATATTAAGACTCTAGGTTACAAATTATATTTTAATATCTAAACCATGACTACATGAAAGTTTTTTTTTTTTTGGACGAAAGAACAAGAATATCTACGATAAAGAAAGGCTAAAAGCTAACCCAAGCCAACAGGTTTACCCAATACACCTAGATCCTACGAGTCTTTCCTTATCAAAGACATCACAACAAGATTGTTCGAAACGTAAAATAGCACTTAAACAAGAAGGGATAGTATCCTATTGATGGAGGTTTGCATGTAATAAGGCTACCCTTGCTAGGGAATGAGCCGCCTTATTAGTAATCCTACGCGTTCATTGGAAGGACAAATGGAGGAAGTGTCGTTGAAAAGTATGACAATCGAAAGACAACATACCGATCTCTGAAAAATTAAACGAGAGAGTTGTGATTGCTTGAACCGCCTGTAAACAGTCCGATTCCACTATAACATGACCGATTTGTTTGTTTTTCAACCACGAAAGTGCCTCTCGTGTCGACATTAGTTCGGCAATAACTGGATTCAACAAAGACGCAGAGTGGCCCAGGAACGCAGCAACAAAACAACCCCTTGAGTCGTGAAGTACCGCACCAAAACTCGTCACTTTCTGTTCTTTAAAAATGGCCGCGTCAACATTACATTTGAGAAAGCCGTCCAATGGTTTACACTAGCCTGATATACTAGGATGTGACCTATTATCTAGTGCAGTGACCCTCTCAAAACATTGTCGTGCGTCCTGCCAAGATTTAATAAAATTATCAGCGAAACTAGCAATCATGTTGGGGGAGACAATCTTACCTTGCTAGACTCGAAGATTACGGTGATACCAAATGCTCCAAAGAAGAGTTAACACTTGAGTTAACGTGGATATCGGCATGGTTTCTAGAATATGCCCAAGCATGTCGTCGATCCCTTGACTCAAAACATGCAAATTCGCCAGCATTCAACTGTCTTTTGCGATATTGCATTCCAGAAGCACATGGGTCAAATCTTCTTCGTTATCACAGGCATCACATACAGGAAGAAGCATCATGCCCTTTCTCAGTAGACGAGCTTTACAACGTAAAAATCCCCGAAAACATCGCCATGTGAAGTCTTTAACCTTCGGAGGGATGGGCAAACTCCACAAACGATTCCAAGGTTTGCCCACTAGAAAATTATCATTATCTGTAAGAAATTTACAAGCAAGTTGGTAACCATATTTAACCGAATATCGCCTGTCCCTGTTATGATGCCAAATCAGTTGATCCAAGGGTTTTGTAATCGCAATGGGGATTTTTGAAATTCGTTCGACATCAGACGACATAAGAAGTCCTTCAATCAGCTGCTCGTCCCACCTCGATCCCGACTCATTGAAAAGTTCGCTCACTTTCATGTCCTCCAATTGTGGAATTGAAGGGGAAGTGATAAAGAAATTATCTGCATCATTAATCCACGGGTCCTTGAAAACCTGAATAGAAGATCCATCTCCAAGTCTCCACCAAACTCCATGAATCAGAATATCTTTTGCAGCAAAAATACTTCACCATATAAAATGTTCGGCCCCAAATTTTCCTTTATTGATGTCATTAGGTATGAATTATGTTGATTGTATGATTTATTGAATAGTTTGATTTTTTTGAAGTATTAGGTGAAAAATTAGGATGAATTTGAGATTAGTGTGGAATTAGTGGTAATAAAAGAATAAAAGTGTATAAGGGCAAAATGGGCA
>JANTPM010000004.1:7145896-7157146 GCA_025434745.1 Erythroxylum divaricatum | reverse complement strand
TTAGGTTCTCCGATCTCTGCGTGGATACCGTTAGAGACGGTCTCCTTTGGTCATTATGGTTTGAGTTTGTTATATAGTCACATGGATCCTGGCTTTCGGGAAGGTGCCGGAACAAAAAAAATTTGTTTTCCGCACCGTGGGCATGTGATGCTCACACCGGGATTTTCCTACAGTTTAGTATTGGTTGTTGAATGTTGTGAGTACGGGTTTCGAAATTTGGGAGTTCGCTGAGGCGAAGCCAGCCTTTCGCCGCAGCGTATTTGTCTCGAAATGTGAGGAGCGCTTGCCTTAAGAGTTCGTTGTGGCGAACTTCTCTTGCAAGGCGTCTACCGTGGCGAACTTGCCGCTTTATCACGCTATCAATCCTTCAAATTTAAATCCTTTCGACCTCTCCTCGCGCGACCTTTACTCGACGACCTTGAGCGGTCGCCTTGGGCCCAACAACTTTGATGGGATGCACACTCGGATATCACTCAGAATGTCGGGTATATGTCTAGCGAGAGTGAGGTGCTACATGACTCATTCAAAGCACAACTGCAAGCAATTAGTCTCTACTCCTATAAATATGACACAATTCAAGCATTAGGACATATCATTTTTCTCATTAAATTGTAAGCAAAAATCAGAGAGTGTGTAAGAATTAGAAGAGTGAAATATTTTAGAGTGTGTTAGGGTACTTATCTGTGGGCACTAGGAAAGTTCATAGACTCTTACAATTGTTTTTGATAAACACTCAAACTCTATAATCTGCCTCTTATTCTTGATATTAGTGGAACCACTATAGTGAGATCCTTGGATGCAGATAGTGTTAATGTTATCAAACCAAGTAAAATCTTAGCGTTCTTTAATTTTCTACAATCTATAACATCTACAAAATACAATATCTTTTTCAGTCTTTAAGGAGTAAGACAACAGTACAACACGATTATCCTAACATAAGTGGTATCAGAGCTATCCGAAACCTCCTGGGCATTTATTGGCTACTCAAAGCATCAAGGATCATCAAGAACTTTCTCTAAGTAAGGTCATTTCTATTTCTTTAGACTACAGTAAAGATGGCAGGACAAGAAATGGTTGTCTTCACTGGTAAGGAAGACTTCACCATCTGAAAACTCCATATGCAAGCCCTTCTTAAGTCTTATGACTGATATGGGGCTATCGAAGATCATTATGATGCTAAAACTGATCTGATAAAAAGACTCAAGATGCAAAGACTTAAATATTGCAAGTAAATGCTTCACTTATCACCAACTGTGATAAGAAAAGTGTAGAATTATAACAGTTCATAAAAGCTATGGCTTAAACTTGATGAAATTTATGCAAAGAGATATCTTCCTAACAAGATGACTCTTCTTCATAATCTTTCTAACTATAAGATGAACACTTCTGTCTCTTTAGATGACAACCTAGCTATTTCGTTTAGTTAGTACAGGACTTAGAAGCTACAGATGAAAAGATCTCTGAGGAGCATCAAGCTGTAGTGATTCTAAAGGCTTTACCTTCTAAATTCAATTCATTTAAGAAGGTAATTAAGCATGCTAGTGCATAATCCCTCACTGTCAAGAGGGTGTTAGTCACTAATGGAAGAAATAGTGGATGTTAATCCATTCAAGAAAGAAGCAGAAGTGATGTGTGTAGAAAACAATCAAAATAAAAAGTCGTATAAGAAGAATAGCACGAAAGGGAGTTGGCAGAAGGGAAGTAGGAAGAATCAGCACACCAAGGAAGGTGAAGAAAAGAAGAAAAAGGGAAAAGGAAAGAAGTTTTTTTACTATAATAAGGAGGGACATTTTGCAAGGGACTGCAGAAAGAAGAAAAGGGATAGAGCTGCAAAAAGTGGAGATGAAGGAAATGTGGAGAAACCAGAGGATTCAAGTGGTGATGAGATTTTAGCTGTCACTGAAGAGAGTGAAGACCTGAGTAGAGAGTGGATCTTTGACTTAGGTTGTACCATGCATGTGAAACCACATAGAGATTAGTTCACTACATTCGAACCAATCACTGCCAAGGTAAAAATGATAGATTCTGGGCAGCAAAGGATAAAAGAGATTGGAAGTGTATCCATCAACATGTTTGTTAAGAAGAAAAGGATCCTTATTAATGTCAAATTTGTGCCTGGAATTAGGAGGAATTTGATTTTTGAAATCTTGTTTGATAAGCAAGGTTCTCAGATTAGATCAAAAGATGGACTCAAAGAAATCCTAAAGGATGGTAGAGTCATTATTAGAGGAGTTGAAAGGGGTGGGTTGTACTATGTCATAGGTTTTATAGAAGTTAATCAAGTTTCTGAAAAGGGAAATCATGAATCAACCAAGCAATGGTATGCAAGGTTGGGTCATGCAAGGAACAAAAGTTTGTTCCACCTCTCTAAACAAGGATTGATTCCTGATTAAAACCTACAGATGTTAGAATTCTGTGAACCATATATGTTAGGAAAGCATCACAGATACAGTTTCTAAAATGGAGCACAGAGGGCCATAGAGATCATGAAATATGCTCACAGTGATCTCTAGGAACCAGCTCAAGTATCTACTGTAGGAGGGAACCTATATTTTATGTATATAATAAATGACAAATCCAAAAAATGTTAGGAAAGATGAAGCATTAGAATACTTCATAAAATGGCATACACTCATGGAGAAAGAGTTTGGAAAGAAGCTAAGATTCCTAAGGACTGACAATGGATTAGAGTACTGTAATAAAAAAATTTGAAGACTATTATAGCAAGAAAGGTATCTTGAGGCATAAAACAATGAGAGCTACGCCTCGGCAGAATGGTATAGTTGAGAGACTCAATAGGACTCTCCTAGAAAAGACCAGGTGCATGCTACCCTCTTTGGGTTGCTCACACTCACTATGGGGAGAAGCTATTAGGACTGCAACCTACTTTGTTAATAGACTCCCCACCTCTGCTAATGATTATAAGACTCCACAAGAAGTGTGGAATGGTAAGAAACCTATCCTAACTCACCTTAGGACTTTCATAAGTGCAACTTATGCACATCAGAAGGAAGGAAAGCTGGTGCCTAGAGCAATTAAAGGAGTATTTCTAGGATATCCAAGGAGTTAAAGGCTATAAGATCTTACTACTCCAAAAGGGGGGCTACAAAAGTATCATAAGCAAAGATGTAATCTTCAAGGAAGATGAATTCCCTCTGCTGAATAAGAACTTCTCAAATTCAGATCTCCAAAAGGAAGCTCAGGAGTAATTAGGATCACTGAACTAATCAGTTTCTTTCTATGTGCCACCAGAAACTGAAGAATGTGACATTACTCAACCTACCGATATGGAACCTATGCAAGGAACTATACAAAGGATAGAAGAGACTGAAGGTGAGGGTGAAGAAGAAATCCCATATACAACTACAAATGATCCATAAGGAAATCTACAAGACTATCAACTCACAAGAGATAGGCAACCAAGGCAGAGAATTCCTAATACGAGGTATATAGACTCAAACTTGGTTAAATATGCATGTATTGTGGCTGAATCTATAGAATGGAGGGCACCTAAAACTTTTGAAGAAGCCATGATCAGAATTGATGCTAAACAGTGGAAGGAGGCTTGTGAGAAAGAGTATTCTTCTCTAATGAAGAATATGACCTGGATTGCCTAGATATCTTAAAGTCAAATTAATGGAAAACAAATGGTTATTTAAGTTGAAAGAATGAATAACAAAAACTGAACCAAAAATGTAAAAGGCAAGAGTTGTAGCTAATGGGTATAGGCAGAAAGAAGGAGTTGACTACAAAGAAATATTCTCACCAGTAGTCAAATTTAAGACAATCAGACTCCTTCTAGTATTAGCCGTAGTCTATGACTGAGAAATCCATCAAATGGATATTAAGACAGCCTTCCTATATGGAAAGCTTGAGGAGACTATCTACATGAAACAACTAGTCAGATTTGTAGATAAAGACAAGCCTGACTATGTCTGCTTACTTCAGAAGTCCCTATATGGGCTAAAGCATGTACTTAGGCAGTGGAACAAGAAGTTCCATGAGATAGCTAGTGAGATGAAATTTGCAAGAAGTGCCTATGACGACTGCTTATACTACAAGGACTTAGGAGGGACAGAGGTTATCTTCATGCTAGTCTATATAGACAATCTAATTATTGCTGGAAAAGAGTTAAGACAGAATAATTGAAGCGAAGAATGCTCTGAGCAAACACTTTGATATGAAGACTTGGGAGAAGCCCAGAAGTCACTAGGGATGCAGATTATAAGGAATAGGAGGGAAGGGAAACTATGGTTGAATCAGCAGAGCTACATTCGAAAAGTACTAGCTCAGTACAACATGGAATTGGCAAAGCCTACCTCTATCCTTATAAGCTCACATCTTCAAATGGTTGGTAGTAAAAGCCCCCAAATTGAAAAAGAAAAGAAAGTTATGATAAACTACCCTTATGATGTTGGAGTTAGTCATTATGTATATAATGCTATGTACTAGGCCAAATCTTGCCTATGCTATTAGCATTCTAAGCAAGTTCATGGCAATCCCTAGTTTTGAGCATTAACAAGGACTAAAGAATGTCCTTAGATACCTTGTTGGAACCCTAAGCTAAAGCTAAGCTAGCTAAATGCAACAGTATATATATACATGGATATGTAGATGCAGACTACGCTGTAAATAAAGACACAAGAAAGTCAATTTTAATGTAATACTTTACATTAGCAGGAAACACAACCAATTGAAAAGTACAACAACAATCAATTATATCACCTTCAACTATAGAAGTAGAGTTTTATGCAATTACAGAAGGGGTAAAAGAATTATTATGGCTATCAGACATCCTCAAAGAACTTCGAGCTAACCTAGCTCAAGCAACAATTTATACCGACAACTAAAGTACAGTATACTTGAGCAAAGATCATGTCCTACATAAGAGGTCCAAGCATATTAATGTCTGACTCCACTTCATGCGAGATAGAATCGCACAAGGATTTATCAACTTGAAATTACAAGAGAGAAAAACCCATCAAACTTCAGAACTAAAATATTAACACAAAAGAAGTTCACTTATTGTAGGGATTACTTACAGATTGTGCAGCAAGTAAAGCTAGGGATTTTTGGATTCCCAAATCACTCTCGAATTTTTTATCAGAGTTAAGATTGATGGAATAGGAGGGAATAAATGTGATGAAAATCACGTTTACTCCACCAATCTCCACCGAGATTCAATAAACAACAGAAAAAAATGAAGAATAGAAGGTGCGTGTGTGAGAGGTGTTTGAAGATGTCGAAGAGAGGAATAGAGGGAAGCTCTTGAATGTTCTCATTAAGCGAGAATCAAAAGACAAAGCTTAAGACACATCCACGTGAGACACACATGACAAAAAAATACGTCAAAAGCTAATGGTCAATACTAAGTCGTATCAACACAGCAGTAACTAATTCAGAAACATATTGTTCAAGATGTTGTCGTATTCAGAACATCTAAAGCAAAATCAACTACACTACAACAATACTCAAAACAAACAGCTTCAGAAGTATGCATAAGTGGATCACGTGAAGAGCACCTGCACAATATTTGACTCATTCAAAGCACAACCTTAGGTAACTGGTCTTTACTCCTACAAATAGAACATAATTCAAGCATTAGGACATATTGTTTTTCTTATTACATTGTAAGCATAAATCAGAGAGTGTGTAAGAATTAGAAGAGTGAAATATTTTAGAGTGTGCTAGGGTACTTACCTGTGGGTACTAGGAGAGTTCATAGACTCTTGCAAGTGTTTTAGATAAACATTTAAACTCTGTAATTTGTCTCTTATTCTTGATACTAGTGGAACCACTATAGTGAGATCCTTGGATGTAGATAGCGTTAGTGCTATTGAACCAAGTAAAATCTTGGTGTTCTTTAATTTTCTGCAATCCATAACATCTACAAAATACAATATCTTTTTCAGTCTTTAAGAAGTAAGACAACAGTATAACACGATTATCCTAACAACTATTAATTATATTTTTTGATTTTTAATAAATTATCGATTAAGTTACGTAATTTGATCCAGATAAAGATAATAAGGTGACCCAATAAATGATCTAGATTAATGAGTTAAAATCCGGTTAAAAATAGATCCCAATTAGTATGGACCAGACCCCTAAAACACAATATATAGGCTATATGTAAAGGTTAATGTCTCCTATAGTTTCTCATTTATCAATCATAACCATAAGGATTCTCTGACCCGTTAAGAGAGCTTATATATTGAGAAAACTATAGAAAAATCTAAACCTCGTGTTGGAAAATACTTTCTCTACAAGTCCTGGGAGATTCGTAATCGTTTGGAGCTCACAAACAGCATTAGAATCAGAGATGAAACCGAAATAAGATATTCCGTATTACCTTTGTTTTTAATCCTTTCATGTATGATCCTGGATACGTAATAAAATTTATACTATGTATTACATTTATTTCATAGTAGTTCTGTTCTCTCTTTAACTTGTTCCAGTGGTCTTCAACATTCTGAGCTAGGCTCTTGTTCTTCACCGTCTCTTAAACCAGGAATTCATATGTTGTACCTCATCTGTAGTCTTTTTTTTTGTTGCCCATGAGGTGTCTTAGGAGGGTCCCAACTATGAGAAGACATCTTTAAGTCATTCACACCCAGATTAATCTCCGCTCGAGCCGGATAGGTCCCTTGCGGGAGACAAAGCTTTGACCCCTAAGTTTTAAACGATTGCATATATGAGGGGGGTTTGAACCCGCAACCTCACTTAAGTCAGGAGAGTCCCTTACCAACTCACTAACTCATAGTCCTCAAACTTTTATGTTCAAATTAACATTGTATCTTCCTTTTAAACTAATCAAGTTTTTTCTATTCGTTACTATTCAACGAGCTAGTTTTGACAAAATGCAACTAACCAAAAAGTGAAAAGGTATAAATTCAGAGAGAACAACATTTACTTTAATTATCCAGAAAAAACCTAACCTAACTGGTATATGAACACATACAAAATTTATACAACATGTGAGCTCGTTCAATTGGAATGGAAACATTAGCTTATTCCCATAAGCTGAAGCCAACAAGTCGTCTTTATGTCGACAACAGGACGGCTACACATGTCAAAGTTTTGCTTTAACCGTGACAAAAACACCAAATAGCTATAGATTAGTATAATCTACAGCTTTTCTCCTGGGCATAGATGTGTAAAAGTTGTAGCTTTTGTCCTGTACAAATCAAACCAGCTATTAACAGTTTGGAGCACAAAATGTAACCCATCAAGTTTGACTTAAAATATTATAAGTGTTAAAAATAATTAGTTATATATTTTCTTATTTTAATATAATATTATATATCCATCTCTCATAAAAAAATTAAAAAACATTTTAACCTGGATTTGTGAGGCTTAGAATTTCATTTTAGTGGATGTTGACGCTTGCTCAACAAGCCCTGACACAGCTTTTCTGACATCGTATCATTCCGCGACAGGGATACTGTTCTCGCCTGCTTTCTTTTCGTCAGTAGAACTGCACATGGAGATTGATGTTTTTGCAATGGTCCTTTCAGGATATATGACACCAAACCGAAGTAAATTTGACTATCGACTGCACTTTTCTTTACCTGACATGTGTAATTCCATGCCTACTTAGGCCACACGATCCAAGCCTCCAAATTAGGCCTGCGAGGGCATTTATATTAAAAGACCAACAATTTATAGGTGTCATGTTTTGTGCGGATATTTGTAGAATTTGTTGTATTTATAGTGTATTGTGTGTTGTAGCTTGTACTGTAGGTCTTAGAGGGTTAAGTAAGTGTTGTGTTTTATGCATAGTGTAGGAGTCGTTTTTTGTACAGACAATGGGGGTATAAATACCCCCATTTTTTCTTCTGTAATGTTTTAACGCTGAAGTAATAAGTGACTAAGAAATCACTTTGACCCAAAACCCGAAGTCCCTAGTTTTGTTCAATATTTGACTGCTTGCTGTCGTTTCGAGATAAAAGATTTAACTGTACTGTATCCATTATTTTGTTCATTTTCAGGATGTCGTTTCTAAACACCACGTATTTTTAATATCATTACGCGTGCTTTGCTAAGAATCCTTCTCTAGTTGTCTCGTAGCTGATGTCTGAAACCTATGGCTCTTACATTTATGTTCTATTCATAACGTTTTTGGGAGCAGAAAACATACTACTTGCTGGTTAGATTAAGGAAGCAAGCTACATATACTTACAATTCCCGTTGACGTATTTCTGATAATTATAATGAGTCTCGAGTACTGCGCTGAACTCAGCTGGAATAGTCCACGAAATATGGGATAGTGATCGGTACTAGTGATCATGTAATAGCTCCGTCAAGTCACTGCACTGCACGGAATAACACAGTTCTCCTTCAAGTATATATAAACAGAACAATAGCGATGTGTACGTATGAATATATCAAACTTGACCCGTTTTTAGTCCAAGGAGATTGACGTTTAAGGAAACATTGGAGATGTAGTGGTAGCAATCTCATGCCAATCAAGTGATTGCAGGTACGACTACCCACTCGATCGGAGAGAATTATGATTAGATTGGGATAGACTTATGTCCCAATTCCATTAGAAAATTAAGAGAAGGTTTGCAAAGTAGTGCCACCTGCCAACTACTGTTTAGTCCTTATAATGTATAGTCAATCTAAATATCATCATCAGTGTGATTAGATTATGATTATTTGCATTCTCGATGTAGACTAACTTGTAAGTTGGACAACAAGAAATATATGTCAACGGGCCACAGATTTTAATTTCGTCACGCTCGTGCAAACCATTTGAATCCCCTTTTGTAGATACAAGTGATCACTTCAGTTGTAAGATTTTATTAGAAATATTTGTTGATTGAAGCCAACTTGCTGACTGAAGCACAATCTCTCTCGCACTTAATTGGTTTATCCATACAGAGTAGCAATATTATCAAATTCATACACTTTCATCATCCTTGATTCATTGGGATTTTTCGGATATGATTTTGTATTAAAAACATTAATTAAGAAAATCAAGATTATTTATTTTATTGCTGACGGTATCTCACAGGAGCCATCAAGGAATATACAAGTAATTCCACAAAAATGCCACATGGCAATCTAGGAATAGCAGAGGACCTGTTGTTTGTTAGAAATAATTGGATCGATGCTGAAAATGGGCTGACTCCTTCCCACTTTCTTCACAATATCTTCTTGTCTACATGTATGGCGCTTGGCCGGCCTTCACCCCCAAACCAAGGCCTTGTGAAAATAATCTGAGACAGGTTATGAACTGAAGGAGAACAAAAGAATAATGACAAAGTTAGTAATTACTTAATTTGATCCAGGGATCCATACAGAACGAGTATAGCTCTCAATACGGTAAGAAACAAGAGTATTGAGTTGGCAAGTCGTGTTATCATTCGAAATTAAGAGCTGTTTAGTTTTAGTTTTAATCAAATTAAGTTTATTTTGATCTCTTATACAATATCTATTAATAAATAATAATTTATTATATTTTATTAAAAGCTATAAAATTATAAATTATAAACTAATATTTATTTTTAATATTGAAACCAATGTTATTTGAAATATATGTATTTTCAGATACCTTAAGTTTAAAATACAATAACTAAATAGTTATCAAATTTGAAAACTATTTTATTTTTAAAATAAATATTAATTGTATTATCTTATTCATAATTTTTATCAGTAATAAATATCAAATAATTAAACAATATATATTTAGTTGATGATAAATTAAATGACAAAAAATAAAAAAAAATATTTTAATGGTTTTTTTAAGTTATAAAAATAAGAAGAAACAAAGTCTAATATAGTGACTAACTTAAACAGGAAAATTGCACACATTGCAACGAAAAGTTAGTAACTTGTTGTCGACAAGTTCGAAATTTAGCTGTCTACAATGCGACGAGATTACCTTGTGTTCCAGGAATCATGTCATGTCTCTTGTGGAATCCCGACATCAGCCTCCTGAACTGCCTCACTTGAAATCGGCAGGTAGATCTAAGGTTTTAGACTTTAGAAGACAACACGTCTTAAGAATCAATATGATACCTGACATGTTTCAATAAAGGAATAAAGAACAAGGAATAATGTGACATTGATGAGGAAAAGTCAAGCAGATTAGCGGTGCTCACCCACAAAACCCGCATACTGATTTCTTTATAACAGAAGTCTTAACAAAGATTCCCAACTCCATTTTCACTTCTTCTTTTTTTTTTTTGTGTGTACGATAAAATGTGTGCACGGGCACACACTTAGATGAGATCTTTCGCGGTTCGTAAAGGTTGAATTAAATAGTTGTTGTAGTTCTAAGCCCTATGCGGTCTTTAAGATGGGTGACCAACTGCAGTTTCGTAATGGGATTACATCTAGTTTAAGTAGTTGGTTCTGTTTTGTTGGTCATATAATAAAAGGAATGGTCCCAGTTTCTGTTTTATTCCTTTTTGTTTACAATCATAATACACTTGCGTATCGTCCAAGTTCCCGTATGACAAGGTATGAATAATACACTTGCGTTCCTATTCATCTACCTAATTTGAAGTTTTCAAGGTGTGAATAGAGCAAGCACTTGCATGGTTTGCTTCTAGATGCCTAGCTAGCCAGATCAAAGCCCTGGTCTAAATCTGTCATTAACTTAATGTTAGCTTCTAATGTTTTCACCACTCCTGGTCAATTTACTCCTATTTTCGACCTTGCCAAAGATAATGAACGTGAATGCAAAGTAGAGGGATTCTTAAAAGTCGCAACCTACTAGGTAAATGGAAGAACGCGTCAGCAGTCATTTTTTAATTGACAAACATTGGAATCTCGATGTCTTTCCATCTTTCTTATCAACTTAATGTGATTCTCAACATAGGATGCAATACGTGACATTACTATCTTTTTATATGCCTAAAAGTTTCATAAAATATTGTTTATTACCTAAGGAGAAATGTATGCACTAGGGACGCAAGATTCTTTGTTCCGAAATTTGGTGTGCCTTTTGCTCCCGGATGTAATAGTCATCCAATTCTGGTGAGCTCTATTTATTGAATTGATAGATTTTTATGTAACAACGTATCGAGAACAAGTGATTTATCAGGTGCTTTTACATTAAACCTCTGAGTACTAGATGTCTTATCAAGTCAGGCTTCTTACTAAGTCATTGTGTTGTGTTCATCCCAGATCTGGCTTGAGATCAATGGGTCAGACTCTTGGGTTGACCAAGTTTTGAGTCTGATTATTTCAAAAATTAAGTCTTAGGCTTAAACTATCCAAATCCAAGTGTCTGACAAT
>JANTPM010000004.1:7119881-7133567 GCA_025434745.1 Erythroxylum divaricatum | reverse complement strand
TTCACTGACACTGTAACATTGGCATTATTTACTGATACTATAGCTCCAACAGATTTTTACTCCTACAACACCCCAGTCGAAAAAACTGGAGCTCTGATACCACTTGTTGTGCGAAAACGTTAATAAATTTTATAGTGAAAAATAAAACAGCAATAAGAACACCAATATTTTTATACTGGTTCGGCAATGCCTACGTCTAGTTTGGAAACGACTGAGTATTTCACTGTAATCAATGAGAGTATACAATAGTGTTTATCACTCAATTTCTCATAAGATCCAAATTAATCAAAACTCACCCACTCTTATTAGTGTATCTATTTACGTGAGTCTCGTGAATAATTCGCATAAATAAATGGTTAAAATTTAAATAGATAAAACAGGATAAAGTAATTTTAGAAAAAAAAATCCGGACTCATGTATACCTCCATACAACGGTTGCTTTCACTGTCCTGCAAGAAATAAGGATTGGAATTTGGAATCGTTCTTTTTCTAGAAAAAGAGATAAACCATGCATGACGCAGCAGCTGCAATTATAAAAACGATTCACACAAGGGAAACTATGTTATTATTTACGCTGTTCTCTTTTCACACTACACGTATATACGTAGATGCTTTTACGTTAATCCAACGAATCTCGCCCGATTATGCCTTAATTGGGGCCTTGTAAACACATGTATAGCTTTATGTTTTCTTGCAGCCTTCTTTTTCTTGTTTAGTTCGACACCCCTCAGTTCATAAACAACTGTATTAATTACTTGACCATTTCTTTTCCGTGGAGTTGCATATATCATAGTACGTACTAAGAAATTTCCGATCAAAACTTCATCGAACAGTACTCTAAGGAAAGTTTTCCAATCTCGTAAATATAAAATTAATGCATTGTCGGAATCACCAAAGACGATTTGAGATGATTTTGATGAAGCATTTATGTGTTATTATGATTCCGTAAGTTCATTTACTATTCCTTCATTTGTCAATGGATACAGATAAGAAGGCGGAATCACATAGGTCCTAAATAATCTATGATTTTATTTAATTACAGCTTGGATATTGTTATGCACTTATCAGTGACAAATCCAGGATTTTAGTTTTGGAGGGACAAAGAACTTAGTTTTGTAAGGACTATAGTCCTACTTAGTTTACTCTATATATACACATATTCTTAAAAAATTTTAGTTTTATAGGGGCTATAGTCCTTGTTAGTCCCCCTAGATCCATCCCTGCAGTTATAATTAATTTGAACATGAATTGACAATTAAATCCCATCTGAATTAAAAACTTGTGCTTAACTACACATAAGAAAGGAAAACGTCAAGTGTAAATGAAGAGGGCCAATGAGGTTTATTGCCAGAAATTGACAATCAGAGGAGACAAACAGCCGCTACCAGGTTGGCCCCAACTTCCTCCCTACCTAATGTAAGCCACCTCTCACCATATATATGAAACCCAACCTCTCACTATTCGCCCAGCCACGTGCCCAGTTTCGTGAAGATAAGACTTTTCTTCTCCTTTTTTTTTTTTTTAATCCTTCTGGTTTTCTTTAATGCTCTGCTTTGGACTGTCATACATTACAAAGTCTACATCTCCCAAATTCACCGTACTAATTTATAACCTTAATTAACCCAAAGTGTTCTACCTCCCAAGACAAACATTTACTTGGGGTCCACGGATTATGGTTTACCATATGATTCGTATATTCTGTTTTTATTTTTTTATCAATTAAAATAATGTTAATTTTCGGTAGACACTAAGTCCATGACGACCTATTAAAAATGATTGTATATACATCTACAGCCTCCTTAGGCAAGTATATAAAGAGGGTGTACCACCCCAAACATTCATAGATATATACCTCTAAAGCCCAAAGTCTAAACTCAATTGCTTCAAGATCACAGCTTCTCTTTTCTTGCTTGCAGGGACGAAGAATGGTAATGCTTTCTCCGACTCCAGGCAGAAATAGGAAAACAATGGCAGTAGGGATCCCTACTGTTGATCTGTCTCAGGATAGGTCGGTTGTAATTGAGTTGATCATTAAGGCATGCCAAGAGTACGGCTTTTTCAAGGTCACAAATCATGGGATTGATAAGGAGATCGTAGAGAGACTGGAGGATGAAGCCGTTGATTTTTTCTCCAAACCAGCCTCAGAGAAGCAACGCGCTGGACCTGCAAATCCTTTTGGTTATGGCTGCAAAAACATTGGTCGGAATGGCGACACTGGCGAGCTTGAATATCTTCTCCTTGAGGCCAACCGTCTGTACATTTCAAAGAGATCGGAAACAATCTCCAATGACCCTGTAGAATTCAGGTACCTACTTCCAGTAATTTGTCTTGTGTTTTTATCTATAAGGCAGAGTTATATTATTTAACCATGCAAAATCCCACTTTTCCCATTAGTTTAGGCTTTATATTCACAGAAGGCAAAGAGTCGTGGTGATAAAAACAATGAGATTGCAGCAGAAAATGTCATTAGTTGTTGTTTCATCAAAGTCATGCAGGTTGCGGGCGTGGTTTATGCTGGAGAGTTGATTCATTTTCAGCTTTCTTCCTTATTATTCCTTGATTTAGTAACGGTAGTTTTTATTCATTAAGAAGTTTCGAGTTATGGAACTAGGGCCGGTGGATAAGCGAGATTGATTATTATCAAATGGTGGAACATAAAGGCTTGGTATCCTAGAAAATGACATCTTCCCTTTATGAAAAAGAAAGGGTTGAATCAAACATAGTATACAAGTTATAATTATTGATTAATCTTGTTTTATGCAGTATAATATGTTCAAATGGTTTACCTCATCATATGTAATCAATTTGGTTTGATTATTTTAATCCCACGAACTCTGCAACATGATATAGAATTCTGCCCACCAAAATAGAACCGAATGGACGCTTGAAATCGACCATTCTTTTGCATATCCTTCATGAGATAGTTCTATCATCTCCTTTTTCTTAATCTCAGTTAGCTCTCTTTCATTCAATAGATATATCCTTTCGATGGAAGTTGAATTTGAGTGTAATTAGGACTTAGAGCTGTCAAAACTCAAAACTACACGTGCAACACTAACATATATACGTACATGTTAACAACGATATTTTCTCCTAAGATGTCTGGTTTCGACCTAGCTTTGCTTTTATGTACCGTCAACAACTTTGTCCAAACAAGGACATGTTTGTTTTATCAGATGGGCCCTACAGCGCCCTGCTTTAGGAAACAATCTTAGGAACTAGCTTTGTAGAGTCAACATTAATTTACCGAGGTTGTTCTTTTTTCTGTTAGAAGTTTACCATGTTAAAAATGACCTACTATTGAAGTAATACAGTCTGATATACATATGTATGCCCATTTCCATGATTCAGTCTTGCAATTATAAGCCAATGGTGCAACATACTTCTTTTCCTGATTGTGCTCCCCAAGTAACAGGGCTTCACAAATCTTGCAGTTGTGCAGCGAATGATTACGTGCAGTCAGTTAAAGAATTGACATGTGAGATTCTTGATCTAGTGGCTGAGGGCTTGTGGGTCCTGGACAAGCACGTGTTGAGCAGGCTAATCAGGGACGTCCAGAGCGATTCACTAATCAGGATTAATCACTATCCCGCAGTCAATGAGGTCAAGGAGTGGGACCCGTCCCCCAAAACGATTGGATTTGGAGAGCATTCCGACCCGCAAATGTTGACCATCCTCCGATCAAACGACGTCGCAGGACTCCAAATCCAGTTGCAAGATGGTTTCTGGGTTCCAGTCCCCCCCGACCCCGCTGGATTTTACGTGATTGTTGGGGACGCCTTGCAGGTTAGTAATAACAAGGAAAAAGATGATTATTACTAACATTTCCTTGACCCAAGTTCTAACACCGATGTTGAATTGTTCAGGTTCTCACAAATGGGAGGTTTGTGAGCGTGAGACACAGGGCATTGGCCAACTCACACAAGACAAGGATGTCAATGATGTTCTTTGGAGCACCATCGCTGAACACATGGATCTCTCCTCTCCCTGAAGTAGTCTCGCCAAACAATCCAAGTCTATACAAGCCCTTTACTTGGAGTGAGTTCAAGAAAGCAGCATACTCTCTTAGGTTGGGAGATACACGTCTTGACCTCTTCAAGACTCCTACCACTGATTGATCACCAATTAGAATAATATAAGAAAGCTTAGATCGCCATTCAACACATTCTTCTTTTTCTTTTAGATCAACCAAGATTAAAAAAGAAAAGGTTTTATAACTGTATATACGCTGCTGATCAGGGTTATCACAAATATCTCTCCTTCTGTTGGGAAAATTTCCTGATTTTTCGTATCTTTTTCTTTTAAGTTTTTGGCTTCAGGCCCTCGAGTAGTGCTTATTTTGGTACTGAATATGTGTGTGTGTCTAAGGTATTGGATAGGAGATAAGATCCTCTGTTTAATATTACTCTGTCTTATTCTGTCCAATGAAATCTCAACTATTTATTTTGTAAGACCCACGTAGGACCTACGCGAAATTTACGCGGGACTTATATAAATAAATGGCTGAGATTCATTGAAAAGAATAGTACACCATAACTTGGACAGAAGATCTGAACTCGTTGGATAGTCCCATGCGAGCCTCATTGTGTAGGCCTCTCTGTGAAGTTATATGTCCGTAGTATTTATAATCTGTATAGCTTTAACAGTAGATTTTGCTGTACCTAGTTCGGAAAGGAAAAGGAATTGCCCTCTCACATCATTAAAGTGAAGTGCACGCGGCAGTGGCTTGTTGTTTCAATTACGTTGTGATTAATTTTAATTCCCATCATGTTCTGTTCGTAAGACCAAAGTGCACTAGCAAAACTAATCATGATAGTAAAACAGAGCTACAGAAGATGAAGGGAAAAGAAAAGGCTTAAGATTGACTTTCGGACCATGTTTATAGAGGTGGAACGTTGCAGTCCGTCATACTAATTATTAATTTTGATTAGGCTACTGAACAACTTCAAAGTTAGACTTATGAACAAACTCAACTTGACCAGATCTAGGAAAGCCTGGCACTGAACTGCACTAGTTGATTCAGGAATATGTACTGTTAGAGCAGTTGCCAGCTTTGATTTCTTACCAGACAGAAGCTGCAAATAGCCAAATACTCACAGCTGCCAACCCTGTTCTTGTGTTTGTACTTACAGCTCCAAATCCTATTCATGTGGTTGTCCCATCATCAAATTACAATCACAAAAGCAGTTACAGATATCTCCCAATCGTGGGGTCAAAAGTTTAGTTCTGTTACGTATTGCATGCTTGAAGCTAGTAATGATATACAGTGACCAAAAGCACCGGCTACATATGAATACAGGCCATAGCACAGGGCATTTTTGGTGAGCTGACATGTTAATGTAAGGTCAGTGTTGCTTTTAAGATGTGGCAGGCCGCAATTCATTTGGTTTAGTTAGGTGCATGTGAGAAAGTTACATGACACCATAGTCTCAGTTAGTACATTCATTTTTTAAGTGGTTTGGGGTCATAATCAGATGTCCGATTGCCTTCCAAATCTTTCTGTCAATTCGATGCCGACACTCCAGCATTCTTACGATACACGTGCATGGCTGTAGCCAGCTAGCTAGCTATAGGCCATTGCACACATTTTGTAGTTCCTGTGTTACACCAACTTGCCTGTACAGTTTCCAAATATGCATTTGTGAATGTGGTTGACGAGTTCTACTAATAGGAAGGACTATAATCCTCAAACTCACCAACCACGACTAGGAAAGAGTTCAAGGCAGTTAGATCAACCAGACAGTTCCTTACGAGTTGGCATTTACGTATAGGCTTAGGTAAGACAAAGATAAATAACATAAGACTAGCTTTTACAAGCTAGCTACTTTAGATTACAATAATTTCTCTTGGGAGTTACCTAAATTGTATAGTTTGGTGAAACCCCATTGGAACGATAACTACTTGATGCCCAAATTAGGATTGCTTAGATGGGGGATTTCCACTTTTTATGATAACCTACGGAGGTCCAAGTGATAAGATAATAGCTTATTACTTGCCACAGTTTGCTGATTTTACCTTGTTCGCTGTCATGAATGATCATTTGGCTGACGAATGAAGATTAGAGACAACTCGTAGTGGGTAGATTTTTTTTTTAGTTCAGGGTCAAATTAAATGATGAACCCTCCTTAAAAGGTCCCAAAAAGTTGACTGGATTATCTCAGATGTTGATTTTTAAACCACATGTAGTTTGCTTGTGTCAAACAAGTAAATGAGTTGATGCTACATATATGACTCTGGGCCCTCTTGAATTGGAAGTTGCCCAACGCGCATTGACAAACAAGTGTCAAGAAGGATTTTAAATGAAGAAAGCATGAAACGGATGGAGAAACTTGTTGGTTTGAAAGCAAAGAACAAATTAGAAATCAGATAAAGTTAAAAGACAAAGACAGTTTAAGACTGAATTGTTAAGTCTTATTGATGCAATGAATCAAACGCTTTGTCAATGGGTTTGTTTTAAGTTAATGACAACATTAATTACCGACGGACAGGATTATTCCATCAGTAAGTTAACGATAATATTAATTACCGACATTGAATATCCATCAGTAAATCGAATATATTTTACTGACAAACTTTATTTTTTCATTGGTAAATTTATTAAAATTGTTTTTTAATATTTTCCTGTATTTAATTTTATTTGATAATCTTTACGATTGATGCATAATTTATATATTTATCAGTTATCTATTGATAATATTTTGATTTATTTCTATATTTAATTTTGTTAAAATAGAAATTTGATTGATGATATAAAGTAAAAGTTATCTTAATTGATAATAAAAAATTATTTTGTACATAATAAGTATTTAATTAATACGAAATGACTATGTGATAGCGGATGCTGTGACTACTGTGATGAGGTGTTGTCCTTCTCTTTTACCTCATCCATTTCATTACGGAGTCGAGCTATGTACTCTATCAAATGTTGCAACTGAGTTGTCAATGTCTATATTGTGCTTCGAAGCTCATGGACTTAATTAGGTACTAACCGCTTACTAGATACTGCTATACTGGATGTGAAGGATTGTGAATAACATATATTCGCAAATGAACCTAAGTTGAATATCCTTCCACGACGATCCCTACCACCTATTACATGAAGATAGGTTTGACTCTCATCAACATCTTCAGACTGTTGAGACTGTTGTTGAATGTTTTCTTGTACTTGATCCTATCAGAAGACAATGTTTATGTTAGCAAATGATAATTATTAAACATTAATATTAAAACATAAATTTCATATACATTTAGTTCTCTACATCGAGTATTAACTAAGGTCACATCGTCATTTGTCTTACTGTGGGTGTGTAAAAAAGAGCTGACGGGGTATAGGCTTTGTGTCTATAGACTTTTCCTGTATCAAAATAAAATGTTATAAGTGAACTATAATTTTTAAAAATTTCAGTAGAATTTTCTTTATTTTTATGATATTTATCCCCTGTTGAATAAAGAAAGTAACTCAATAACATAACCATATATGACACCAGACATTTATAACATTATCATTCTCCATAATTTACATTTTCATTCTAAAATTCACACATCAAATTAAATTGAAATACATAAAAGTAAAAAAAAGAATATAAATGTAAAGTGTAGATACTTACAAGTTTTTCTGCATGTTTATGGTGGGTAATAAATGGTCCAGTATATATAGGAAGACTCTCTCTTTCCGATCCTCCACGTTTGTTGGTAGAATTATGCTTTGAAATAGGCATTGTCTCATATGATGTCCAATATTGCTGCCAACGACTCCATATTTCTTCAAAAATATAAGACAGTCGTACACTAGTCTTGTGTATCATACCAACAAAGCCTCGATAACATGTACGTGCTTGTCTCTTCTATATTTGACAATTCAATAAAATGTAACCATAGGTAGCCTCAATTTCTTCCTTTCTGAATATTCTTCTTGTTAAACGTTCATATGCTTGTCAAGGATTTATAAAAATGAATAAGTTACCATTAGCATAACTAGTTCCTCCCCATCATCATTACGAGAAACTTTTCTTTCTTTTGTATGAACATGCGACTCAAAATAAAGTGAATAAAATAAGCTAACTTCCTCCACTAAATAAGCATTACATATCAAACCTTCAACTTTAGCCTTGTTTTTGTCCTTTTGATTCAAGTGATGCAAGCACTTACATTAGCAATTTATAATTAAAATATGTTGTTACTTCAATTACATTCATTTTTGTTGAATTCCTCAAATAGATACATTCATCGATATTGAGCTCGACTGGCATGTTTAGTCTCTTGTGAATGCGTAGGTAGATGCTCTATACAGTTAAAGAAGTTTGGAGGAAAAATCCCTTCTATTTTTCACAAATTACTGGAATTTTTCTTTCTAGTTTTTACATTTCAACCAATTTGATTTCAGATGATGTTAAGCTTTTGAAAAACAAACTTAATTCTATTATAACTTCTCAAATCTTATTCAGTAGCAACTCCCGAAATGCAATTGGAATTAGCCTTTGCATAAACACATGACAATCATGACTTTTCATCCTAAATAATTTGTACTTCTTCATGTCCACGTACCTTACCAAGTTTGAAACATAACCATTGAGAAACTTTAGACTTTTTAACCATTCACACAAAATTATGATTGACCATGATGAATATTGTTGGTCAGATTGACCAAAAGGTTGGAATCTGCTCCCAGGGTACTAATTTCTGTTTCTTAGAACGCTTTCTAGGCTTAAACCTAGATTGACCACAAAATTTGCAATCTTGTAATTCCATATCATCTCCCCAATATAACATATATCTCAATTTACAATAATCAATCTTTTTAACAGGCAAACCAAGACCCCTAATAAGTTTCTTCATATTATAAAAACTATCAACCATTATATGATTATGAGACAATGATTTATTACCCATCCAAGAATTTTATCAAAACTATGATAAAAAAATGTGCTCTTTAGAGTTTATGTTCAATATTCAAGCACTTGAAGACAATTGAGTCATTGTCTCACAATTTGGTCATAATTCTTGGTCAGTTGAGTGTAGTAAGTCAAAAAATTGTTTTGCGAGTTTGGTTCTTTGATTTTCTATATTTTCGTGAAAGGTATAACCAGTTGCATCATAAACTATTTGCATGCAAGGATTTTCAGTTGCACTCACACTATTTGTTCAAAATCTAGTCCCTCCTTTAAACTCATCTATATTCACTGATGAGTGTACTTCATTACCCCTTAAGGTGCTATAAGTCAATGACTCCCTATGTCGTGTCCACTCAAAATAATTTGGGACAAACCCTTTATCAGCAAATGCCCATTCATTTCATCAATAGCAAGGAAATGAATGTGTTTGTACTTTTTACATAGACATCTGATCTTTGAGCCATTCATATATGCAGATTGAGAACATGCATAATGAATAGAAGCTTCAACTCCCTTAACAAACTCATGATTAATGAAACCATTAGGTTTTAATCGTCTATACATTCAAGATCTATCAATATTACTTATTTATGCAAAACTATTAATTTCATAATTAGTATCCTTCATGTCCCTTAAGTCGACAGAACATCTAAAATTTACATAACATCCCTTAAGTATTAATTAATTGAATTAATCACCTACAATTGATTTCAATATTATGGCACATGACATTGTTTACACTGTGAATCAAGAAAACAAGCTCTTGTTGTGACTCCTAGGCTTGTGGAATTTTTCACTGATAAGCCTCACGGGAGCTTCATCACGTGCTTCTAGCCTATATACCATCCGAGGGGTTTATTATGCAAAGAACTGTCTTGTCTATTAAACGTATAAATTTCTTATGTTAATACTAAATTTGGATTAATCACATTGAAATTGAAGTATTAATCAATTGAATTAATCACCTATAATTGATTTCAATACTATAGTATGTGGCATTGTTTACACTTGTGAATCAAGAAAGCAAGTTCTCGTCATGACTCCTAGGCTCATGGAATTTTTCACCGATAAGCCTTATGGGAGTTACATCACAGGTTTCCAGCCTATATACTATCTTAGGAACTTAATTATGCCTCAAATCATTCATAAGATCTCAAACTCATTCCACATACACTAAATACTTAGACTATTAAAGAAAAACATAAAACTCATCAATGATTATAAAAATATTCTAAACAACATCACAAAATCAAGACCTCTTTTGCATTCACACAAAATCCAAACGCATCATAATCGTATTATTAAAGCAATACATATGGTAAATATGAGTTGGACGACTTACCTGGATGGACAGACAACTCCAGACTACAAAGATGAAGAATGAACGACGCTCTTCAATGCTATATAGGGCCTATGAAAAAGAATATTTCGTAAAAAGAAGGGTAAATTATTCAAAAATAAAAAGTGTGTGAATTCTCTTTATTATTTATATAACAAAATTTTAAACATATATAATTAACAAAAAGTATTATCAATTATAATAATCAAAATTATCCCCAATAATTTAAATACTCTTTAAACCTTTATAAAACTAGTCTTTCATCAAAACTTAATCAATTTGTAATAACAAATTAAATTCCACAATTTAAGTTATCAAAGATATAACAAATTGTCTTACATTTTCATTATACCAATCTTACCTTTCTTCTTTGAATCTTTCCTTGAATTTGTAAAATTTGCTTAAGCCTAGGTAATTATTTAGATGAGCATGATTAGGTGCCTAACACCTTCCCTATCCTGCAATCAATCCCCAAACTTTCATTATTAGAGTAGGACTTTATATTTCCTTTTCTTTTAGAACAAGAACAAACTTGAAGAGCGAACAAATAATGACATCCAAGAACAAGACCTTTTTCCTCCAAGTTCGAACACACTGAAATAAGAAATTAAATAGTTAGAGCTATCCACATTCCACAATGGTTATTTGAAATTTGAAGCAAAGCCAATAGACTAAAACGAGTGAATTAATGACATTACTTGAGCAAAAGAAACCCCTTTTCTGTAAGTTAGAAAGAGAATGATGAAAACCAATAAAATATACCATTTTCTTTCCTTTAATTGAATGAATGTGAGTATAATTCCTATGATCCTACAATTTAGTGACATAATAAAGAACTGAAAACAAATGAAAATAATTAGGTTAATTTTAAATGGAACGTAAATAGTGCTTCTCATACGAATAATAAGTGTAGAATAATAAATTATGCTAATTTAACACATGGAAAATAAATCTAGAATTTATCATTGCGTAGGAAACTTTAAAGTAAAAAATAATATTGAAATATAAAGAGAATAAGTAAAAGATGTGTTACTTATAAACATGCTAAATCTCAAGTATAACCTCATAGATAGGTAGATTTGTTAATGGATTTTTCTTTAGATTTATCTAGTTCTAGAAATGGTAAGGATTCAATATTTGTAGTTCTAAATAGGTTTTCTAAAATGGAACACTCATTATAAGTCAAAAATTCAATGATGCATTCTACATTACTTAATTGTTTGTTTTAATTGTTTTACCACAAGTGCATCATGTAATTGCAGCTAACAATGCAAGTACAGATCAATCCCATGAGGATTCTTGATTAACTACCCACTATCTATAAACTTAGCAAGATATATCAACATTTGTAGATGATTGGATAAATAAAATAAAGAAACAATCTAACTACTATTGCAAAGAAATAATCAAGAATATTAAAAGTTTCCACTTGCCTGAATCGACCATAAAAGTTCCTCATATATAAATGGGCCAAAAGAGTCGCTAAATTTTACATGCAGCTTGATAAGACTTCATATGGTGCAAGCCATACATACACAGTTTAGAAAGGAAACTAAAAACTCTTGCAAGCACGTAGTGCACACAGGGAAGGGCAATCATTAACTTTTTTTTCAGTTCAGTTAAACACTACGACGTCCGACACCATCAAAATGTAGCAAATTTTATCAATAGCTAACATCTGAAAAAGAATTGAAGAACCATAACACTCCTTTGTTCACAAACATCAACACACATTACATCATTACAAAATATACAAAAAAATAAAAGAACTTGAAAGAACACAGAGAAACAACAAATACCAATATGACAAAGAAGAATAAGAGCGAGAAGCTCAACAAAATAAAAATAGACCCATTACAAAAAGAAAATAATAAAACGATGAGGAGGAAGAAGGAGAAGAATGGAGGAGAAGAAGCCTACCCCAGAACTCCATTGCTAATAGGAAACATAGAGAGCAAAATGGGTTCCTAAATATTAGCTAGGGTTTTAGGGGATAGTGTTAGTGAAAGAAGCGGACAAAAAAGAGGGGTTTAGGGGGACTTTATAAGGGATCAACAACTCAGCGTCAGCCTTTACTCCGATATACGAAAGGAATTCTTAATTGATGGACCTAAATTTCTCTGACTCTACTCATATTCAACTCAATCGTCTAAAGGAAAGCAAAAGTAGCGTGGAAAGTATCAAGGTCAAAAGAAGCAAAACATAATTAAAACGTGGTGAAGATGTCCAGTAGCAATCTGTAAAACAAGTCATTATCTGATCTCATCCCTAATACAATACTACAAGCTCCCACCTCTACCCCAACCCTGAACAAACTGAAAGACCAATAAATTCAGTCTTAAGACTCTCAAACCAGAAAGCAAAGCAGCACTCCAAAAACACTAACAACATTAATCACAAAGCAAAAAATGAAAATTTTCCCATCATTGTTACCGACAAAAATTAATTTTTCATCGATAATTTGCAATGGTTTTGTTTCCGTCAGTAATTTGCTATCTCTAATACCTACTTTTCTTGTAATGATTGCAGCAACTCTAAACAAAAACTTGCACCGATTCTCTATTTTTCATCTGCAAGGTTTCAAAATCATGACGAAGAGATTGAAGTTTTACAATGATTACCTTTATAAGAGCCTTGGAATTTCATCTGCAAAGTTCCCCATGCTTCTTTGTCCGTAGTTGTTGTTGCAATTTTTGAGAAAACTGATTCATGGATTGCTTCTTAATGAAGAATAATGCACTGCTTGTTAATGAAGAATAATGCCTTGTAATCCTTTTTCTTGTTCTCTTTCAACCTTGCTTCTTCAATTGTTAACCAAGTCCTAAAGATCCTTAGACTTGAACAAAGACTTCATTTTAATGCTTCAGAATTCATAGCATTCTCTCTTAAAATGTTTGAAAGACAATAGTTTAATACTGAATTGTGGGACGTATTGATGCAATGAATCAAACACTTAACGTGTCTTTATATAGGCCTAACAAACTAGTAGACTTGACACAAAGAAAGGAAAAAATCTGCCACTAATCTACGTACAACCAAATAAGAATAGAAAAAACCAAGGAACCAAAAAATTCGGAACATAAACAACGCTCAGCAATCTCAGTCAAAAAAATAAGTTTACTGCAGTCAATTAATTACTTTGAATCATTCTCCAACAAAACTTTCATGGTTTGAATTATTTCTTGTACCAAGCTTGTTAATTTGCATGAAGGCAATCCGTGATATATACAGTAACTCTACCACCAAATGCGCATTGTGTTGGTTTATGCCCTTGCAGTCAATTTTGTTTGTACATTTTAATTGTATAAGATTTATTTTATTCCACAAAAGGCATTCTTTATCTTTATGTATTTTTAATTATTTAATTATTAATCATAAGGATAAAATCCCTGGAATAATTGTTATGCAATTAGAAATTATAATGTGATTATAATTATGAGATTCAAATTGCATTTT
>JANTPM010000004.1:7067730-7080229 GCA_025434745.1 Erythroxylum divaricatum | reverse complement strand
TGACCCTCTACAATCAATTTTTATACACATAAATCACATTTTTAATAATCACATTTATGACCAAATAGATCGGGAAATATCATGAATGCATATACAGTCATCTATATGTGCAAAATTTACTATTCACGTGTATATGGATGCAAGAACATATTAAGACAATTCTAAACACTCATAAACTATTCCAAATTACTATTCTACCCTTCTCATCGGTGATGGATGTTACAACTAGTCTAAAATTATGTGTTGTATTTGGCATATTATGTTTCAAATCATAATATAACTAAGGTATGCAGCATTGTTAGATCATATGAATCAAGCAAAGGGTTCTTGCTATGATTCCTAGGCTCATAAAATATTTCACCGATAAGTCTCATCAGAGTTGCATCATGGGTATCCAGCCTATATACTATTCTAGGGGTTTATTATGCCTCCGATCATCCATAAGAGATCAAACTCATTCTACATGTAGTAAATACGTATGTAATTCATACGTCTACTCATCAATGATTGAAAGAATACTCCAAACAACAGCACAAAACTGAGATGTTTGTTGTATTCACCCAAAACCTAAACCCAAATACTTAGACTATTAAAGCAAAACATAAAAAATAAACAAAAGTTGGACAACTTACGTGATTAGATAGATAACCAAAGATGATGATTTCATATTTAATATAATAAACTTGTTCAATATCAATATGAACATACACTAACAAACATTATAGAATGCATAAACACTATAACATCATTGCACAAACACTATGACATCTTTTAAGTAATTTTATAGTGGAACTATTCCTAAATCATTGCATAAACACCATGACATCTTTTAAATATATTAAAGATCAAATGTTGAGTATAACTTCTAGCTGTACTCGATAAGGATATGAAAGAAATTTTCAATAACTTTGAGTATGAATAAGGAAAAACGTTACTAGTTTAAAAGATTCAAGAAAAGAAATGTTGTAGACATGTTTTTGTCATAAGTTGCAAGAGTGATTTATTTTCAAGCAATACTATATAATGTTTGAATGTATACTTAATTAATACAAAATAATTTTATACAAAATTATTTTAACTAACTTGGAAGTCATGAGAATAGAAATTATAAAAAGATTCCATTAAAAGACTTAGTACGAAATTGATACATTGACTTAGTATGAAATTGGTATGAAATATTTGAGAATATAGACTTAGTATGAAATTGGTACATTGAGAACTTAAGTTCAATTCCAAATAAAAATATAAGGCCCACAACAATAATTAGATAGTTGTAAATGATATACCTAACACTTCATAGTATTACAAAATCATCCCTAATAGAACTTTCATCGAATACTTTATAGACTTCAAAAAATCATCCTTAACTAATAACAAAACCACTATCTTTTTCCATTCTTCACCAACATTAACACAAAAAATGAACAATGAACAATTAGCAATTAACAGTTCCAATAAACGTAGACAACATCAACTAAATCAACAAAACCGACAAACATAAAAACATTTCACAACAATAACAAAGCAGGAAAAAAATCCTAAGAGCAAAGCATGAACAACTAACCTCAATGGACAATTAACCAGAGACAACAAAAGTAGACAATGGAAGAATATGGTGGAAGAACAACTAAAGAAGATGAACAACTATGATTAAGGAAGAAAACAACAGAAGAATTATCAACGAAGACAAAATGAGAATAGGAAGGGGGCTTCAGGTTTTCGTTTAAAATGAAACAACAAATGACGTCATTTTTTTTCATTTTAAACAAAAAACCGAAGACAATAACAACAAACAACTTTGTTTTCTACTCTATTTAAATGAAAAATAATATCCAACAAACATTGTCGGTTTTGTTTTGTTTTTTAAATGTTACAACATATGGCTACGATTTCAGAAAACGTCGATTGGCGATGATTTTCAGTAATCTTCGTTAATGTAAACACCCTTTAGCGACAATCTCGTGCAGTTATCGCTAAATAGATATATTTGGCGACAATTTTAAAACACTAATCACCCATTGCCTTCTATAGCCAATCTTCTTCTTCAAGATTTTGGGTATTATTCGAATTACCTCTTTTTATTATTATCTTTATCTCATTTTCTATTACGAAATTAATAGATGAATGTTTAATTATATATATTATGTGTTGTGTAAAGCTTCCTCGAATCTTCAAATCAATATAGATGAAAATGGGGGCAATAGAAATGTCTCAATGGTTCGTACACGATTAGAAAAATTGATTGTTTTAGAACATTATTTGATTTCAAAAACTATGTCTATTCAATCAGGTATACATATTTTCGAACTTATGTTCCATATACCATTGAACTTAATAAGCTATTTGAGTTCTGTACTATTTGTATCTTAATTAGATGAAATGTATCATACTAGTGGTTCAACTAATTCAGTGATCCATATTAGATTTGGGGATTCATTCACTGTATTTTCTGCTAGTTTAGTTAAAGCTAAGAAGTTGTTGGAAGAGAGTGTCAATAAATCAACACTGGAGGGAAGATCTTCGATTGTTTTAATTGATGTCTTTGAATATGTAAGAACCTTTACTAGGAATCCAGACATAGGCAACTCCTTTGCCTTTTCTGCCAAATCTCATGTCATTTGGAATCTAGAAAAATAATTATTTCTTTTTCTTTTCAATGAAATAGGCGTAAAACTTTATTTATTGTTTTGTCTATAAGAATTGTTAACCTTTTAATTAAAATCTTGTATTACCTATCAAATATCATTATATTATATTGCTTATCATATTTTAATATTTATATTTTTTAATTTTTATTGTTAATAAATATAAATGATTAAGAATAGTGGTCAACTTAAATTTATGATATTTTGATATTATTAAAATTAAAATTATAGGTATATTTATCTTTTAATATCCAAAAAATATTAACTTTTCAAATTTTAAGCTATTGACATGTGTTTTTCAATAATATGTTTAAAACTTTGAAACATTTTACAAATTTTAGATGCTTTATTCTATTTTCACGAAAAAAATTGTATCAACAAAGGTGTACTATATACAATAGACATCATTAAAGAATCATTTGAGTATAAATCTATAGATCTAAATAAATTTATAGAGTTTGAATGCATTAGAACAAAATTTTAATTATTTCAACATTTGATGATGATTTTAAGAATTTGTCACAAAAAGTTAACCTTTATGTGACGATTCACAAATTCGTTGCAAAAGATTTGACATTTAGCGATAAAAATGCAAAACCATCGTAAAAAGTGGAGCCTTTTGCTACGAATCATTTTAATAATCGCCAAATACATGCCTTTAGCAACGATTCTAATAAATGTCGCGAAAAGATAAGCTTTTGACAATGCTATTGAAACTCGTTACCAAAAACTTACTTTTGGCTAAATCTCAATTTTGTTGTAGCGAAGAATGGATATTGATTTTCAGTCGTTTCTTGGGAAGAAAAGAACGAGGTGAAGATATATTGGAATAGCTGAAAGCGTTTATGGGTGTTTTTTTTAATTACAAAGGAAAGGCTACAAAGATGATCACATATGATGGGGGTACAAAGCCCCGCACGTATCTTGGTGAAGAAGCTCCTGGACGGTTATCGAAGGCCCCCGAAGAATGTGCAGGACCGGAGCTAAGAAAATGACACAAGTCGCCAGCCTGTCAGTGCACTGATTTCCCTCTCGGCCGACATATCGCAGAACCACCTCCCAGTCTCGATGTAAGAGCCCCCGAATACCTGCAACCAATAAAAGATTCTCAGTCAGAACCCGCTGGGAAGAGGAAAGTATATTAATGACATCCAGCGAATCGACTTCAATGACAAGGCGATGGAAACCCCTGTCCCACGCCAAAATAAGTCTGGAATGGACCCCATGAAGTTCTGCTGTGAGGGGGGAACAACGGTCGAATCGCTGCTGGAAACCTCCACACCATTGCCCACACCGAACCTGAATTAAGCCTCCGGCTGACACCCGATTCACCCCGGGTGTGACTGCCCCATCCGTATTCAACTTCACCCAGCCCTCCATTGGCATAGTCCAGCCCACCGGAGTCCCCACAGGTATAGTGGAACCCAGGAAAACACAGGATTTCATGAGACGAGCTCGGAAAATTCACTCAACATACTCCATAACCAAGCGACGACCACCCGCCGGCCAAAGAAAGCCCTGCTCAAACAGGCTTTTGTTCCTCCAGGTCTATAAGTACCAACAGGCCACCCCAAAGATAATAGATCAATCAACCTATTGAAAAGGCCGCATGTTGGTAAGGTTAGAGATGACCCATATCCCTTCTCCTTGGTGGAAGAAGCTCTGCCCCAACACATCCCGGGGAAACTGGGCCTAAAAGGTGCGCACCCGCGGGCATGCACGCACCACGTGAAGCATGGTCTCGTCATGCCCACAATAAAGGCATCGGCTATCAGTGGTGAGTGCCAGATGACTCATTGACGATTCGTCAGAAGTTTACCGTGTGCCATCAGTTACAAGAAAGACCGTATTCTCTGAGGATCAGCCCATTTCCAAACAACCTCCCACACATTGGACTGCGTGGCAACCCCGGGATACTCCTGTAACTCGTACGCTAACGCGACTGTAAACCTCCCGTGGGAGGTGAGCCCCCAAAGGAGTTGATCATCCACTCCATCATCGAACGTAGGCCGGATGGAGGCGAGGTCGAAGCAGACTACAATCGGAAGATACTGCTGGAACCTGTGCCTGTGCTAGTGCCAGGTGCCTCTCCGGTCCATGAAGTCGGCCATCGTAGCAGTCAAGATAGTGTCAGGGACGCCCACGGTGGTCAGGTGGACCAGGGGTCCCTACCCGCCTACCCAGTTATCGAGCCAGAATAAAATACGGCGTCCATTCCCTAGAACCCAACGGTTGCCTTGCCTAACAATCGACCAGACGGCCGACAGGCTCCGCCAGACCATGGAAGCCCGAGACCTCGCAATAGTGTGGGGCAAATGATGCGTATCCAAGCGATATTTCCCACAAAGCACACGAACCCACAGTGCGGTAGGGTTGACCATCAACGCCCAACCTAATTTGGAAAGTAACGCGTCATTGGTGATGCAAAGGGGTTTGATGCCCAAACCCCCAGCGGACTTTGGCTGACAGACCGTGTCCCAGTTCACCAAGTGGAGCCGACGCTGCGATGCAGTCGTGCCCCAAATAAAATCACGCATGAGTTGTTCAAGATCATCACAGAGTTGACGAGAGAGTCGACCCGTTTGCATCGTGAAAATGGGGAGAGCGGTGATAACCGACTGGGCTAAAGTCACCCGACTAGCCATAGACAACGTCTGCGCTTGCTAGTCTGTGAGCTTCGTTCGGGCCGTATCCAGAATATGTTGGAAGGTCCATCTGGAGACAGGCTTGTGAAACAACGGGACCTCGAGATACCGGCCCAAATTAGCCAAACGACTCAGGCGAAGAACGTGACTGAGCCACCGAGCGGTCTCCTGAGGCACATTCCTCGAGAAAAAGATCTAGGTCTTCTCAAGGCTTATCTTCTGCCCAGAGGCTAAGCAGAAAGTTTGTAAGGTACGGTCGAGAACCTGAGCCTGGGGCTCCGCAGCTTCTGCAAAGAGTACCAGGTCGTCAGCGAAGAAAAGATGAGAGATGGGAGCCAGTGGCCCTTGGCCACCGCCTACGATATAAGTGGCCGAGTCACTCCATGCAGAGAACAAACAGGTAGAGGAAAAGCAGGTCGCCTTGCCGAATACCCCGAGACGGGCAAAAGGCATAAGAGAAGGTGCCTTGCCATGCCACAGTGCATGATGACATGGATCAGGTTCGTAGGAATCCCGATGGCCTCTAGAGTGTCCTAGATGAATGGCCAACGAAGCCGATCATAAGCTTTTTCAAGATCAACTTTTAAGGCTAGAAAGCCTTTCCGGCCAGACTTCGTCTGCATTGAGTGAATCACTTCTTAGACTATGAGAATATTGTCAGTAATCCACTGGCTAGGAATGAAACTACACTGGTTCTCCGCAACTAGTTGAGGCATAAACGGTTTCAACCTATTAACTATAACTTTAGCGATGGCCTTGTAAAGGGCGGTGGAAAGACTTTATGAATATTATTCTATACCGGTTAAAAACTAACACAAAATTGATTTTTGTTATACCAATTACTGTACCGAATTGTAGTGGCCGTACTAGTCAGTACATCAAAATATTAAAAATATATTGTATCTTTTAATTTTAATTATAACAAAGGACAGACTTTAAATAAGATAAAATTGAATAAATTTTTATAATATTAAAAGAATTAATCTGAAATAGTATTTATTATACTAAATCGCTACAAGTCATATTCACAAATTTTTTATACTCAATCTCTATATTAAATGCTCATTGACTACTTTTATGCTTCAAAAATTTATACATATATTATTTATTTTATTTTCTATTTATTTGTCAACATTTATCTGCTCTGACTATATAATATAGGCATGTAGATTTTTTAGTTATAAATAAATAAATAGAAATAGTGACGTAATTATTAAGAGTCCATTCTTATTTTGGATTTTTATTTTCTTGAAAATTTAAAAAATTATTTAATTAATTTTTTAAAATTTATTCCTATTTTATAATATATAAAGTAATTTTAGTTTTTATACCCTAATAATAATAATAATTAAATAATTAAATAACTATTTGCATATTTAATATTAACTAGTAATAAAAGTTAGAACTGATATGATAGTTATTCAAATTGTTGTTAATGTAAAGATTTTTAAAAGAACTTCACGTACGTTTATCTTCTAAAAGATAAATTTTATAATTAAGAACTAAAATTTAATTATATAAATTTGAGAAGTACTTTATAATTTTAAGCAGATAATATAAGTTCTAATATGGTATTTGTAACGTTAATCTAAACAGCACAAAGAGCAAAGGTTGGTTCTTTAGCTTTCCGTTGAATATTAACTATATTACATATCTCACGCACATAATTATAAGGATTTGTAAGTAAAAAATAAACATACATCCTAAATTTGAAAAGCAAATAAGTGATTAATTTTTTTGATTTACTTGATCAATGGAGTCTTAAGTTTAATAATAAAAAGCTTCATTTGTGCAATATGATATAATTTAAACAGAAAAAACTATAACTATGATTACTTACTGAATTTATTTTACGATGTTTTGTTGCTTTTGAAGGATAATAAGTTGTCGAGTGTCATTTCCTAATACTTTGTCTGGATGATAGCCTTTTTCCACAATTTCACTCGTTTTAAGAAAAGGGGTTCTCAAAAGCTTCGAAGTACCAATTTTCATACGTTATGCCTGAATTTATTTATGTCACATCTCACAATATTACCCTTTTTTTTTGTTTGCTCACGAAGTTTTCTAGAAGGATCCCAATTATAAAAAGGTACTTTTAAGCCATCCACATCCAGACTAATTCTCACTCGAACCCAATAAATTACTTATAGAAGACAAAATTCTCGCTCTAAATTTTAAACGGCTGCATATAATATTACATTTAATTAGACAATAACATTACATCAGTATGGAATTTCATTTCTCTTGGTTTGTGTAACAATTAAAGCGAATACTCTGAAGCTTTGAGTTAGGCCGGCTAGTTAGCTTTCTTGGATTTTGTACCTACCATGCCATGAACTGCATGCAAAAACAGTTTAAAGGAATATTAGAAGGCTGATGAACTTTAGATAATATAGTCAAATAAAATCGTCAAGAATGATTCTTTAACCCTAGAAAGTTGATGAACTTTAGATAATATAGTCAAATAAAATCATCAAGATTGATTCTTTAACCCCAGGTGGGGGACTAAACTGAAAGAAGACCAAGAAAGCCACGCACAAATGCTCTTCTTTTTTACATGTACGAATAACCTTTTTCTTGTGCTGATGAAGTTAATAGAGCCCTAATGCTGATCCAGGTCACATGGTGTTGGAATTTCTTCTTCTTCAAAAGAAGAAAAAGGTAAGAAGAAATTCCAACACCATGTGATCTGGATCAGCATTGGGGCATTCACATTATCGGTAAGTGGAAAGTTTTGTTGATTGTTATTAAAGTTAAATCAGATTGACATGTTAAGTTACTAAATCAAGAAACCCAATTATAAGTTAATTCATTTTTTTACTGAATTATTGGATTTTTAATTATTTAAAAAATATGTAGCATAAAAATAATTAATTGTTATTCTATTAACTTTTTTAATTGTATAGATTTTTTAAAATTTATATTTGACATGATTATTATATAAATTATCAAAATTAAAATGACAACAAATTCTGTTTGAAATATATTCAATTTTTATCATATAATTATATAATAAGATTTTATTATGAAAATAGCAGTCAAATTAATTTCAATTTTATACTTCTACACTCACTCAATAAGTATGTTATAAATAATTAATATTTTACTTGTTATAATTATAAATGTATTAATTCTTATAAGTAAAAGCTTAACTAAAATTTGTAAACATATTTTGACTACCCTAGTTCTCCAGCCTATAAATAAATCAATATCTGAACCTACTTCTCCATTTGAGTTAAATTTAAACTTGCTAAGGTTTCATGAACTACTCAAGTTAATTAAGGTAAAGGCTATATTGCTTTCCTACATAGCATATAGTTAATAGATTAAAAAATTGAACTGATTCAGTAGATTTAATTGTAAAAGTTTTAAACCGATCAATTTTTCAGTTTGGTTTATTTATCTTTGTTACTAAAAATCAACTAATTTATTAATTAATTAGTTAAGTTTCATAAACTAACTTGATTTTAATAAATCAGTTAGTTTTCATTTAACAATCATCTTTAATTAAATTTTAAAAATGTTTATTGGTAAGGATAATCTCTTTCTTTAATTTTATTTAAATTCTTCAATTTTGTTTAATCTTTATTATGTAATAGTTTTTAGACAATTTAATACTAATTAAACCTTTAACTATTAAACCTCTCATCTTATTGTTTTAATTTCTAGTTCAAATTTTGAAACATTAATTAATATTGTTTAAAAATATTTTGGAATGCTAAGTGACATGATGCTTTTAATTAATTGAGTCACCAGAAGTGAATAAATCCTAATTAACATATTTACTTAGTTATAAGCAAAATCAAAGTGGTTGAATTTGCAATATTAATTTAGTTATGTTGAAAATGATAATATTAAAAGATGATAACTTTTTTCTAATTTAAATCTGTTGCTCTTTATATCAAATTATTTTACATATTAATAAGTTGATTGATTTTTTTAATAATGACAACTATTCTAATAAATCACACATAACTTTTTAAACATGAAAAAATTAATTGAGAAAAAATTGAAAAATTCAAGTTTAAATAATAACGATAGGTGATCAAAAAGAAAGAATGGATAGAAACCTTGCATTACGCACGGAGAATGAGGTAAGATAAGATAGGAGATTCCACATATCAAAGAGTACTCATCTATCTGTATTGGAATAAATCCGAAGACCAGTTGGGGGAAGACACTACCCTTTTAGTCAAAAAGACGGTACGAGTTGGTCTCAGGCCACTGCCTTTTTCATGAAATGCCTTTTTCTGGATTATTATTTATCGGTATGTTGGATATTCTTGCTTATGCGTGCTCAAGACTCGGATAGACTTTATCTTCGATCGTGGTTCTATTTTCCTTGCAAGTAATGTTTTTTTTTTTTTTCTTGAAGGAAAACCTTACTTGCCTTTACTACCTGCGTTAATTATTTTAAAAATCAGGACGAGAATCTCATAAATTACTCATCCTTTTAACCTCTGCCTTCCAGGCATACGTCAAGATTTGAAAGGATACAGTTTTGTAAAATTTGAAAGGATATAGTTTTATAAAAATTCTGAGTTCAGCCGTAATTGTTTATATCATAAGTGAAAATAGAATGATTAAACACAAAATAATAAATTAACATAAAAAATTTGTTAATACAGTTCAGCATATTTTTACGTCTACGGAATTCTCACCCAGTTTAATATTTTCATTAACAACAATAATTTTATACAAGGTTATATTGAATCGATTCACTCAATCCTTGACATTATTCATTGTCCTCACAACCCGTAAAAGTAATTCACACTCAATAATATGATCAACTTGTGTTAACCTTAACAAAGAAATTTATCAACAACGTTTAACGATAATGATAATAAATAAACAAGTCAAATGATTAAAACAATAATGAACAAAAAAAATACACTTAAGAGAATAACAACTCTTCTAATAATTTTAGTTTCTTCAACGAAAGATCAGAAGTTGTTCACTAAGAAATTTGCAACCAAAATAAATGTTTCTTCACTGAAATGTTACAAATATGAAGCTACAAAATCCACAACGGTTGCTAGAGTTTTTTGTGCACCACCACCATATCGACAGCCATCAGAAATACACAAGATTAACATCCAATTATCCCAACAAAAATCACACAATCGACCAAGAATAACAGCTACTAAGATCACGAAATCTTCTAGAGTTTTTGTACACTACAAATCACAAATGACAAGTACTAAATTAACACTCATTATAAGAAAAGAGGAAATAACGACAAAAAGTTACCGACAGAATGTCTAAATGTTCCATCAGAAAGGTTATTTAGCGATAGAATTTACCGACGGAAAAAGACGTTGGAGATACAGCTGTAGGTAAATTTACTGACGGAAATTTTGGGTACTGTCAGTGAATATAACGACAGTTATTCTGTGTTGTATTCGGTCGGTAAATTTACTAACGAAAAATTTACCGATGGATTTGATTATTCCATCAGTCGGTAAATTCATATTCTCATTATTAACGATTTTTTTCGATCGATAAATCGATAGATTTTATGTACGAATTTTAAATTTACCGACGGATTTTTTTCCATCTGTAAATAACTAAAAATTATTTTTTAAAATCCACCTTCATGAACATGAACGACCCACTCCCACATCCTACTGATTTCAAAGCACAACATATAACATCACAATCAATATGAAACAACCATTCTAAGAACTTCTACTTGGTTTTATTTCTTTCATAGAATAACTTTCAAAGCATTATCCAAGCGTAGAAAGAGATGTACATCCACAAACTACATGCATAAGCATCCGTACCAATTTCTATCATATATGTTCAAATTTAAAAATACAACACAGCTAAATCACTATATGAACTCAGTGCTACAGTTCTTTGCATGGTTCCTAATGGTTAATCCATATTTGACTCCTCACTCCTTCAAACCACATGAAACAACATACGACTTGAACTTTTCAAGCTCGGTCTAAACCTCATCCTTTGGCCAATAGAGTAAATCACTCATTTGCCATATCTGTTTTTACCAACAAAACCTTTTTCTTTAAGAATCTATCTTCATTATGCCATTCATCTTATCAAAATCAAGAAATCTTCTAAAAGTAATCAGATAGATTGAAAGCAAGTAGAAAGGAAAACTACTCGCCTGCAATGTGCCTCCTCCACCAGTTGTATCACAATCATCAGACACACTGACAACCGTCCAAGGAGAAATAAAAAAATTTCCCAATCTGCCCTATTTAAAACAGTATCAGATATGAATATGATAAATAAACACAGGACCTTTACTTTCCTTTTTTGATGGTACTATTTTTTTCTTTATTCTAGTGTATGTCTTCTTCATATGTTGATCCCTTATATTTATGCATTTGTATGAATGTGTTGACAGAAACTGATCCCTGCATTAGTCAACCACAACTAGCTAATAAGAGATCCAAAAATGAAAAAGGAAACACATGGGCTCGGGCATTAAGGGACCAACACTAAGCATGTTTGTGAACTTGATATTTCTTGCCTTTATATTAACGCAATAGACTAATGAAGAATGGGCATAGATATTACCTTGTTTCTTATGTAGCCCATAAGACCAACTCCAATAGAGTAGACCTACAAATGATTTATATGCCTTCTCAACCTCTTACGAACCCAAACTGATACATGTATACCAACCATTTGCTTGCTCACAATACATACCAACCATTTGCTCCAAACTGATACATGTATACCAACCATTTGCTTGCTCACAATACATACCAACCATTTGCTTGCTCAACCGAAGGATAAGATGACAATGGCCGGATAAGACAACTCCGACGAGCAGAAGAAGAGACAATGCTGAAGAGAAGAAAATCACACGAGAGGGACGTAGCAGGAAGAAGAAGACGTAGGGGGCGGGGCGGGCGGAGACAGAAGATCTTCGAGTGAGTACAATGTAAAAGAAAATGAAGTCGTTTGGTTAAAATTTGTCGACAAAATTTTCATTGGTAAACTCAAACTTTTTTTATTCTGCCAACAATTTCTGCCTTATTTATTGACAGGTAGCTAAAGTTCGTCGCAAACTTTGCCGGGATGATTTCCTTCCATATTTAGTGATGGATATTAGTACCACTGCAAAACAAAATTTTTCCTGTCAATTTTACGAACGAAAATTGTGTTTTTGTCGGTAATTTCCAACGATATATTTTTTGTCGGTAATTTTTTATCGCTATTTTACACTTTTCTTGT
>JANTPM010000004.1:7004530-7024020 GCA_025434745.1 Erythroxylum divaricatum | reverse complement strand
CATACGTTATCGCGACTTAATTAATCAAATACGCAAGGTTGGTGCACGACCGCGTTATATTTCGGAGGAAATTTGGACTCGTTGGACCGAATATTGGACATCACCTGCGGCAATGTCCATATCAGAGCGTAATTCGGCCAACAGACGTGGAGGGCCGGGGGGTGCGAGTCTTGCAGTGCATACGGGAGGATCAATTACCCACTACGAGCATGCACATAGACTAGTAAGTATCTACTTTCTCACACCAATTTTACATATATTTTGCTTCGCTTTATTGAACATACTGATTATGATATAAATGTCTGGTGCCATATATGGCTGTGTGAAGTTGTTTTCTTTGTTGAACAGGGGGGAAATATCATATATATAGAGGAAACTCTGCCGAAATTTTTTTAAATTCTACTTAACATCTGACAATTTAAGTTATACGTGTAGGAAAAGTCATTGGGCACGAAGCCTACACCTATCCAGGTTTTTGTGCACACCCACACAAAGAAACATGATGGTGTCAACTTCATCAACAGTCGATGTAGAGAAGTGAATGTAAGTGAATTTAACAAATTTAAATAATTTCTTAACAATTATACCTTAATTACTAATGTAAAGATTGCTTCCTTATAGGCTCAAATACAAGAAAATATTCAGCGACAATCTCAGGAAGAACAACCTGTGGACGAGTCGCAGACATATCTTGATGTCGTGGGTGGTAGGGACCGCCGTGGAAGAATTTTCGGCCTGGGCTCATATGCGAACACCTGTTATTCGCGCTCTTCCCTTTCCAGTACTGCAGCATCTGCTCGGCCATTGCAAACTCAGGACGTCTCAGAGCTCCGGGCGACAGTTGACACATTGAGAGAGCAGCTCTCTCATCAAAGTGAGCAGCTAGTTAATCAAAGTGAGCAGCTACTTACTCAACGTCAGGAGCATAGAGAGGAGATAGCTAAGATTAGAGACGAGATTACTATGCAGATGAGAGAACAGTTGAGAGCAGAGATGGCTCAGCAGTTGAGGCAGGAGATGAGGACGGAGCTGGATGAGGTTGCAAAGATCAGAGAGTCGATCGAGCTGATGGAGCAGGCAGCGAAGAGGAGAGAGGAGATGGAGCAGCTTACCAAAATGAGAGCGGAGATGGAGCAGATGACCAGGGAGCGACACCACATGGAGCAGATGGCTCAGCTTCGTCAAGAGATGGAAATGTTAAAGAGGGGGGAAACAGTTCAGACCATCCATGATAACCACGACATTACCATAACATTGTCATTTGTTTTCAATTAAAATACATAAGATTTGTTATTTCTCCTTTTTTAATTATTAAATTAAATTCTTTATATTTTGTTATTATTTATTAATTTTCTCATTAAACAAACTATATATACAAATTTAATATAACGTAACACAAATAAATGATGAATTTTAAATATAACATTGTTATAACAATAAAACAAAAAAATTATAATCAGACATTACCGACGGTACAGTTTCCGTCGGTAACAAAATTTTGATATTCCGATGGTTAAACATTTTCGTCGAAAAAAGGTGTTGAAAATACCTTTGCCTCACCGACCGACAACATGACTGAAGCTAAATATCTCCGATGGTAATTAACTTCCAATTCGGTCGTTATATTAATGCCGACTACAAAATGTCGGTCGTAAATACCGTCGCAAATTTACGACGGAATTTGTCGGTCGGAATTTTTACCTTCAGTACAATCACCGACCGATTAACTTGGCCACCAAATTTCGTCGGTATTTAAGTTTACCGACGGAAATGTTTAATTTAGCGACGGTAAACTCCGTCGGTAAACTGAGGATTTCTTGTAGTGCTTGGTCCGATTGTTTGGAGTTAAAAATAAAAAAATAGAGAACATGGTAACACTATGTAATCAACTCCAATGTCATTTTAGTGTCAGGCACAGGTCTGGCATTGGATAGAGGAGGTTTAAGAAATAAAAGCAAACCGAGCGCATATGATACTTGTGATCAACCTCGTTTCAATGTTTGTAGTTGTAATGCTTCAGAAACTAATCGATAACAGTGTGAAAGCTGAATAAATGCCAAACCTGTGAGCTTGAGGATTAATTATTTAATTATTGTAGGATTTGATTTTTCAAAGTTACATAGCTGTTCCTAATCAGATTATGATAAAAGACGAATGTGTTTTCCCTTTTAAGACTATCTTTAGGATCTTTATACCTATTAAAGATCGTCTTATTGATATAATTAAAGACGAATCATTAAGAAAATAATGTTAGAGCTTTTCTTGACTTTTATGAGAATTTCCTCTTTATTCTTTACTAAGAAAATATAATCTTATCAAGGCAACTTGTGATTATTAGAATTCTCATAAATTTGGTTCTAGTCAAACTGGTTTAATTATGATCTAGTTCTCCTTGCTTGATTTGAAGATAATCTTATGTTTCTAATTCCTTATAAATAAGGATTTAGGTGATTTTAAGCCTAAGATTTGTTTTATAAATTGAAAAAGAGTGTCTTCCTTGACCTGGTTTGAAGTTATCCGATGCTTCAAGCTTGACTCAGATTTTTTATTGAAAATTTTAAACTTCAGATTCAATTTGAGCTCCGAAACTCAAAAATTATAGAAAATAATGTTATTTTTTAATTTAGAAAATAAAATTTAATCTAGATTGAGTTTCAAGTCGCCCAAGCCTAATCGAAATCGAGCTTAGGCTAGGCTCCTCAAGCCTGATCAGGCTTCGAACTAGGCTCAGGTTTGAACATAAATTTTCAAATGGGGCTCCATCTAAGCCCTAGTCTTGCCCATTGCCAAGCCTACTCATTATCCACATTACACAATTCTTTTTTTTGTAATTTTTTTATTGATAGTTCACTTTATGCATTCTTCATCAATTAAAGATATTCGTATTTATTTTTCTTGTACTTTTGAGGTAGTTTACATCAAGTATACGTGAAATTAAAAAATTCAAAGAAAACATAAATGAAAATTATAATTAAAAAGTGCACATCAAAATCTAAATATCATATATTGTGCAAACTAGTTATAAAGTGTTCTAGTGTGCTATAAAGTCTTGTAAACATTTTCCTATTTGAAAAGAATTCTTAGTTTCATTTTATCATTGTTACTTTCATGTTGGTTTCACCTTATTTACTCTTTCTTATTGATTTCATTTCCCTTATTCTTTCTTGTTGATTTCATGAACCAAAGTTATAAACTCCATTGTTGCTTGCTATTCAGTAGAATCATTGATATAGTTCCTCTTAAAGAAGTTGTAAGGAGATGGTAAAATGCAACAATGATGAGAACATCATTAAGAAAAGCCAAAATTGAGTGAAGCATGAGTGATTAAGTAACTTAATCTCAAGTCTAAACATGTAAAGGAGTTTACAAGAAAAATTGTTCTTTTATTATTAATGCTTTCATTGCAAGTTTAAACAATATAAATTATGTAGAAAGTGATTTTAAGTTGTTTACGAAGATTATCCAAGACCAATTAAAGGTTCTAAACATAAGGTCAGATCATTTAGAATGCCCATCCATACCTAAATCCTTTAGGATAAATATGTTAGAAAGAAGGAGGAGGAGGATTATGATTATGAGGAGATTACTTCTAAGAAAGGTAACAGAACTGTTTCAAAACAAGATGGCAATCTGAGCTTTATTAAGATGAAAATTCCTACCTTTCAAGGAAAAAATGATCTCAAACTATTTTTAGAGTGGGAGAAAAAGGAAGAACATAGTTTGATTGTTATAATCTCTAAAGAAAAAGAAAGTGAAACTAAGAGCAGTTGAATTCAAAAATTATGCTAGTATCTGGTGTAATATTATGAATACCATATCGGTGATGATACTAGATTTAGTTTTGATACGTTAGTGTACTTATGCCTATTAATATTGGATACCGTTTTGAATAATGTTTTAATTTATAAAATAATACTTAATTTTTTTTAAAATTACAAAATAATTCCTCAATATATTGTACTGTATAATATATAATTTTACATCAACCACGTCTTTAAAATCATAATAATAGAAATTTAAAATAACAACAATTTATTTATTTTTACTAATATTACTTTTTACATATTTCACTTATAAATAATAACTACAATTAATATGAAAAGAGATTATTTGATTATCATACAAGTATAAAATTAATGACAATACAAAGTACTTAAAATGTTAAAATTTTATCATATAACAAATAATAATTAAATCAAAATATCAAATAAAAAGAATAATATATATTCATGAATCTTCAACTATATACAATTTACAATAATATTTCATGTCAATGAACCAACTAAAAGCAAAATCTGAAACAAAAATATTTATAATTATATTGCATATATAGAATTTAAGGCTAAAAGCCCAATATAGGGCTGAACCTTTTTGAGTTTAATCATTTTGGGACTTAAACTTGTAACCTGCTCAATGAAGGGCTAATATTTCACGAGTCTGTTTAGTTAAAGACTTTTTTGGGTAGAAATTAGGACATGTTTTACACGCGCGATTATATACAGGTTAATTAATGTTTAGATGCCACGTTAATAGTCCTAATTTATTGTCTAGGCCAGGTGGAATTCAAGAATAAATTTATTAATGTCATTTGAATTTCGACTTAAATGAAATACTTTTAAACCTTAAATCAACGATTTTTTTGAACATATGTTTTCACCTTCTTTTTCTTCTCTCGGTTGTGCCTTCATTCCAATCCCTATGCATCATTACTTAATGCATGTGCCTTCACTACAATCTCACTTTTGCCTTCTTAGTAGTGTGAGCTCTCTCTTTTGGCATTGGAGGTAAATGGGTGGTAAGGTTTTTGGAGATCTGAAACATACATGTGCTCTGATTGAAGACCAAAGTAGGTAACGAGTCACCCTTCTTTCTAATTTTTGTATATAAATTTATGATATTTGAATGTTCACTTTATTCTTTTACCCTAACAATGTTACATTTACGTTAATTATTTTATCTTCTTTAAATGAGTTTGATTATTGTGTTGAATAGCGTATAAACGATAATTGTTTTTCATGTGTAAATCTATTATACATTTGTATATAAGATATGATCAAGTTTTCACTTCCCCATGTATTTGACATTGTACGTAGGATATGATTTGTGTCACTTGGTTTAGCTTTGTTGGTAGTTATCTATGTTTTGTTTACCTCTAATTTTTTGGTTAAAGATAAAGTATGACATTCATGGAAGAGATGCAAATTATTAAGAGCAAACAAATTCAGTTCTGTAGACATCATTTAGCTATCAGTGGGTGCACAATCAACATTACAACATTGTTCTGTAATACTCGAGAATGAACTCAAGTAGTAGTTCTTTAAGGTAATGAATTTGATTAGATGATTTAGCTTGTTGTTTTCTTGGTTGTGATTTTGTGTTGGGTTGGAATTTTTGAAATTTTCAACTTTGGCTGTAGAGGGACGCGTTCTAAGCTTGATATGAGGTCATACAAGTTGATTTCTTTAACTTATCCAGTTGAATGAGACTATGACAGAGAGGCTAAATATTGTTACTGTAACTTGAAAGCACCTAGATGGACTTTATGAACTGATGAAAATTCAGGAAGAAGGTTTTACGATAGTCGACTCTTTCCAGTAATTTTGGTACATTTTTATGTTTTTTAGCTAATTATGTTCATATATTTCATTAACGAATTGCTACCTTTTCTTTGATGGTAGAGTGAAAATGTTTGTGGATTTCATGAACGACATAATCCAAGATTTTGTCCAACAGCAAGACAAATTATTTTAGAGTTGAAAAACAAAAAGATGATGTTATATCATCAAAATAATCTATTGAAGGCTGACGTGACAGATTTAAGAGAGAATACAGTAGATGTTTTGCAAGCTGAAAGGATTATAGAAAATTCGAAGTTGAAAAAATGAGTTAGTTGTCACGAGGACTAGTAATGAAACACATTCAATAAAGTGTTGGAAATGGTTTGCTTGTCTAAGCTTATAGTTAGTAGTTTTGCTTATATTTGTTAGTCTAAATAATAAAGGCAAATAAGGCAGCAGTTGTACCTTTAAAGCCTTACCTGGAAATGGTTTGATGTACTAGAACAATGTGTAAACGTAATTTACCTAACCTAATGTTGGAAAGTGCAAAGTGTTAGATGTTTCAACATATGTTGTATCACTAATTTGATTTTCTAGCCTAAACAAGTTTGATGTTTTATGTAATAGCCTAAACATATTTGATGTACTATCGTAAAGATGTTTGATGTTTCAACATTTGGTAAGGAATATTAATGACAAAATAGGATCTTTAATTAATGGAGATGGAGTATTAGTTAGTAGTCAAAAGGAGTTACAAGTGGCCACAATTGACTACTCTAAAAAATGTCATTCATACTTTACCTCTAATGATTAACATAATTGTTAAATTGTTTTATAAGTTATCAAATTATTGATGAGGAGACAAAGATGTTTAATAGACCTATAATTCCAATTCTTTTTTATTAACAATGTACATGTTCTACCATTTATGAACTTCAACGAAAATGAAAAAACCTAAAAAAAATGCAATTCACACTGATTAAAAAATAAAGGAAACCAACACTTTACTACAAAAAGCTGATCATCTCTTTCCATCCACAAACTTTAAGCTTTCCCTAAAAAATACAAAACATTGCAGAGAATGTAACAATTCCAACCAAGCTTAAATCACCCTCGGTAACCCATTCATGAACTTCAACAAAAAAGGAAAAAAAGTCAAAGAAATGCAATTCAAACTGAAATTGGTAGTCACTACATTCATTACTTAATAACATTAATCCCAATAAGATTTTTACAATCTACTGTTGTTCAGTACATAAATATCACAAAATTGTTCAGTTCACTAATAATTAAATGTTAAGTTTATATTTTGTCCTTTTCCTTTGAAGACGCAGTTTGACTTTGTTGGCTTGGATTCACATACGCAATAACAACTTCCTTCCTCTTTGTGGATTTTTGCTCAAGGTTTAGTAGTCTCTGACTTCTCCTTCCAAGCAGTAGATAAAATGCAAACATTGTTAAGTTGTATTAGTTAATTAATGTTTAGTAAGAATGCAAATATTTAACACTCATATTTAGCATCTGCAACTCTGTGGTTTTATTTATGTATACCTCCATCCCTTCCATCCATTTCTTGAACTTCTTATTTGCTTCTTGTTGAAGAGAAGAGCATGTGACAGACATTTTTTTTTTGTAATTTTTACCTGAGAATTTGGACTATATCTGCCAGCACCAAACATCCTTAATCTGCTTCCATCATTTGCAACACCGTAACCAGGCCCTTTTCTCCCTCTAGTTTGGTTCTTGGTGGTGGTCTTTGAAGATGTACAGATATTTGTTATTTTTGAAGTACCTCCAAGTGTTGGGAGAATAATTGAGGCTGTTGCATTTGCACTTCCACATACATAAGCAGTATTTGAGGTGCTGGTAGTACCTGAAGCAATTGTGGCACCAGCAAATACAAACACAGTAGTTAAGGTAAAGGCAAAGGCAGAGGCAGAGGCAGAAGCAGAGGCTTTTGCTCTTCTTTTATGTTTCTTTCCTATTTTAGCATTGTTAGATGCAAATTTAGAGGCACTTTTTGAGTTGTAAGTGTTGGTTTCAACTGTGGATATGTTTTCGGGGGTTGATTGTGGGTTCGTTATGTTTTGCTCCATATAGAAATTAGTCGATTAGTTTGGGTTTAGATTTTGAAACTAGGTTGGAACTTGCCATTGATAACAGTGATAACATAACAAAAACCCAAAAGATTACCACTATAATGGAAAAGAATCTTAACTGTACCATAAAAAGACAAAAGAACTTAGAAATCACCTTTCTACCATTCCAAGAATAGCCTCTTTTGTTGTGTTCTTTTGTATGGTAGTGGCTATATGTAATGATCATGTTCCTCCTAGACACGTGGTCAACATTTCACTTTTTGTTTACTTTTGTATTCTTTTGAAGCTCATCAATGCCTTTTTTCCTAGCTTTCTTGAACTCTAGTGGCCTAATAGTTTCTTCATTGCTAATGAGTCAGTCTTTCATACCAGGCATTGATTTAATTGTCTTCTCATATGCTTTGACATATTCAGTCTTTCATAACCAAATAGAAGTGTACTCTTCAATATTAACCCTACTGTCTCTAATAGCACATATGACATATGCACAATGAATACCAGAGAGGTTATATCTCCTACATGAACATATTTTGTTCTGAAGCCTCACCACATATCTGTTCTGTCTATGATCAATCTTATACCCTCCTTCTCCATTATGATGCACTGAACAATGTTGAGTAATCATGACACTCTTCTCAATTGCTTCCTGTATTCTTGGCCCTAAATAACCCTTCCACTTTGCAGCCTCTTTCCTTTTCCTCACAATTCTTTTCATCAATTCTCTTCTAATATGCTTAAACAACTCTAAAACTGACATTTTCTTTGCATCAACCAGAGTCTTATTGAAGGCTTTACATAAGTTATTGTCAACCAACTCAATCATAGAATCTTCCCTCTGGAAAGCCCAGCACCATTGTTGAACTGGTGCATAACTCTCAATATCTTTTGCTACCCTTTACTTTTTGACTCTTGAGCTTATCCAAATTCTCTTCATATTCCCTCAATGTGAAGGATTTCACAATTTTCCAAAAGTGCTTCTTCATCTTTTCCCCCTTATGTCCTCTTCTATGCCAATTCACATAAACATGTCTAGCATAAAACTTGTGCTTAGCATCTGGACACAAATTACCAATGGCTTTATCAAGTCCCTGCAAGGGAAAAACATAACCTTTTGAATTGGAATATGGACACAAATCTACATATTTCATAACAGTGACACTCTCAATGAAAGGAAAAACAAGATTGATGTGATAATTTTACCTTTTGTTAGTCAATCATTATAGTCCAAACAATTTCAGAGACCAAGTGAGGTAAATCTTCTTTCAACCTTTCAATGAACCACTTCCATTTGACTGTTGACTTAACTTCAACCATAGCCCAAGCAACAAGAAACATTAGATTGTTTCCATCTCTTCCTACAACACATATAAGTTCTCCCTTAGTTTTAATTTTCAACCAACTTCTATCTAGGCCAGGAAAATGCCTGCATCCATGCCTAAACCCATGTTTGATAGCTTGTAAACATATGTACATTCTTTCAAATACAGGTGGAGATGTTGGAATTGGTCGAGACGCTGTCAATGTAACAATGCTTCCTGGGTTGGTCAGCCTAATCACTTTAGCATAAGACCAAAGTTTCCTAAACTCCTCTTAAATGTTGATCACAACACTAACTACTATTTTTTCTTTGCTCTTCTCACCATACTCATGGACACTTCAACACCTAAACAATCCTTAATGTAAATTTTGATATCATCATTCTTAAAAAATGGCTTCTTTTTAAGCTTATTCTTCAACAAGTCAGATAAGATGCTGGTGTTCATTCCTAGATTTGTATATACCTTATTACAGTCATGATTATTCCTAAATTTTCTAAATTAAAATGACTGCAGCTTCTTATCAAATGCTCTGTATATATACCAAGGGCTTCTTTGTTCTACATTTACCTTAGACAAACTTGGGCTTATTTTTGGTAAACATGACAACCCTCTTTGTTTTGATGGATAACAAACTCACTACACGCTCAAATTGCAAATGATCAAGAAAAATCATCCCTGCTTTAATATAAAGATAAGTTGTATTTTCACAAAATCAGGCTATTTCCTTTTCTTCCTAGTAGCAACATCTACATCACTAACAAGTTCTCCACATTCATCACTGTCATATATATTCAAAAAAAATTGTCTCATCTTCATCATCCGCATCACCTGCATTAGCTTCATGTGGTCCATTACCTTCATCATCTTCGTCAGGACCATTACCTTCATCTCCTTGCTCTAAATCCTCTTCAACATCTTCATCCGGACTATTACCTTTATCTCCTTGCTCTAAATCTTCTTCAATGTTGTCATTCGAGCCATAACGTTCATATCCTTGCTCTAAATCCTCTTCATCATCATCTTCAACCTCCATATTTGTATCATCTTCATTCTCCATATCTGCATAATTTTCATCCTCCACATTTGATACATTGTCTAAATTACATAAATGACCTAAAAACCCTTCATTATTAACATCCTCACCATTATCTTCAACTAAATTACTCCGATTAACCTCATTACACTCATCCTCAATTACTTCAACAAGGTATCCACACCATGTTTAATATAAATATCAATACCATTTATACCCTTCATCTGACTAACCATATCTAACACACTAGCATCATCTTGTATAACCCTCAAACCATTACATAGTTTAAAACCAGGCATAAGATAAAATATCTTTTCACATTATTATACCCATTTCTCTTCTATACATCAACCAGATAAAAATAGCTAAGTAAGTCGGGATCAAATTCAATTTCATCCACAACACTACCCTCATACAGAACATTATCACCCATATTAACAAAACATCTCATATGGTGAAACCTCAGAGTTACTTCATTAAATGTCATTCTACCAAAATGAAATGACCAACTCCAGGAAAACGAAGAGACTCAGTCAGAATGTTGAAAGGAAACACTGAAGTGAAAGCGAGAAATTCAAGCTTAGCATAACACATGATGTTTAACATATTCATAACAATTCCATCAACCAACTAAATCAGAATGGTGAAAAAAGCGAGAAATTCAAGCTTAGCATAACACATGATGTTTAACATATTCATAACAATTCCATCAACCAACTAATTCAGAATGGTGAAAGGTGATAAGAAACACATGAAAGTTAATGGCATTTCCTACTAACCTCATATTTATATATAACTCTCATAAGAACTTACTAAGTTCTATCAATTAAGGTACGTGGTGTTGTTTACACCTGTGAATCGAGCACATGTTCTCGCTTTGGCTCCTAGACTCGTGAAATTTTTCATTTATAAGCCTCATAGGAGCTATATCACTGTTTTCCAGCCTATATACCTACCTAATGGTTTATTATGCCTTATTGTTTCAAAAATACCCCTATTAACTGCAATCCTTATTTAATTCAATTGTTCCATCAACTTTAAGTTACTAGTAATTAGAGTCTTTTAGATTTAAGATACTATTAGAATGTTAAATCAAAACTTTATGTTATCATGAACGATTGTTAGAGTATTTCAAACAACTACATAAAAATAATACATTATTTGCAATTAGAAAAACACCCATATACCATAAATACTCCCACTACTAAAGGAAAACATATTGGAGAAATTAGTTGGACGAGTTACTTGAATGAACGGATAGTCGCAATCTACAAAGAAGGAGGATATTAGACTAAGATGGAATGTTCTCACTGTGGCTTCTAGGCTCGTGGAATTTTTCACTTATAAGCCTCATGGGAGTTGCATCACTGGTTTCCAGCATATTTACCTACTTAATGGTTTATTATGTCTTAATGTTTCAAAAATACCCATATTAAATGCAATCCTTATTCAATTCAATTGTTACATCAACTTTAAGTTACCAGTAATTAGAGTGTTTTAGATTTAAGTTACTACTAGAATGTTAAATCAGAACTTTATGTTGTCATCGATGATTGTAAGAGTATTGCAAACAACAACATAAAAATAATACATCATTTGCAATTAAAAAAACACCCATATACCATAAATATTCCCACTAGTAAAGCAAAACATATTGGGGACATTAGCTGGACGACTTACCTAAATGAACGGACAATCGCAATCTACAGAGAAGGAGGATTCCAGACTATTATAGATGCTCTTCAGCACAAAACACAACCTGCAGACAGTAGAAACAAATAAATGATCTAAGATATTAAATCAAGTGAAGGGGAGCTTTCCTCTACTAACTTGTGGTTAAGTTATGAATGATACTTAGAGAATGATCTGAGAAGAGAGGGCTACTAAGGATTGTTTTGCTTTATAGAAATTCACCCGACTAGTCATCAGTGGCCAAAACTCTTCTATATTTTTTCTTATATGCCAATTTTCAATTTTTAATTCATCTAATTTTATTTTTAATTGGAATTATAAAAGAATTAGAAAAAACTTAGTCCTCTCTTGAAGCAAGTTTATTGAGAGATGAATAATTTAATCCATAGATAAAATGTTTGAGACCTTAATTCTATTTGGATCATAGGCAATGACTATACATCCTTATGGTTTGTATATATATATAAGGATGTAAGAGTAACTCTAAAAAGGATTATTTCTCAATATGATCACATTTCATTACCTTCCTACTTGATGTTTTCTTTTTTCTTTTTCCCTAACAATGTTTCTTACCTTAATAAAACCCTCAATTGAAATAAAGGACTACATGTTAGACTTATGCACCAATAATGCTGGAAATTAATCAATAAGTCACCCCTAAAAAGTTAACATTTTGTTTCTTTAAAATGAATATTTTATTTCTAATTTTTTGTAATCAAACTATAGTTGCAAGTTTCACATGTTAATTTTTCTTTAATAGAACAACCATTTATCATTAAAAGAAACAAGGATGTATGAGGGCAACGAAATTAAAAGCATCAAATTAAGATTTTATTGGATCAACTGCTTTTCTATTTTGCTCTGATTGGTAGGACAGATAAAATTTTCTACTTTAGCAAGTACATATTCCATTACCCTAGTTAGGTACTTTATAAACAATACAAGTTAGGTGACACTATAGTAGGCTTCAGTTTACTTATTCTAAGCTATTTAAAAAGAGATAAAGTCATTAGATTAACACTAGCAAACATAAACAATTAATAACATTAGAAGCACTCAAATGGCATTGAATCATAAAACTCCCAAGATCCTTTATGCTTACATGTAATTGGGCATGCAAGTTACTCAAAAGAATCGTAGCATAATCCTTAAGTTTGTTTTTTAGAGATAATCTTCTTCAAATTTACTCGATATATATGAAGGGTAACTTCTTTAAAATATTTTGTACTTGAAGTTTTATATTATTTTCTTTAGCATCTAAGGTTACAGAATGGGTAGCTACTAGGATTTGATAGTGGTTCAAGGTGAATCCTCCTGACCATTTTCGGTAGAAGATGAAACTAATGCCAATTTGCTTCTAACCATCTCATTCATACTATCTTCCTCAGACTACTCTAACCTTTGTACTTTCTTCATTTACCGCTCTAACCTCGGACTTCTTAGAATCGAATGTTTTACCATTCTTAAGTCTAATGGATAATACTTAGTTCTAGGACTTGCTTTAGTTTCAAGAGAAGATGCGTGAATCAGGAAAATCAACCCCTTCAGTGAAGATCGGAGCACGGATCGAGCTATGGTGAAGATACGCCAACCAGATAAGACATTAGTTCAATGAGGGAAGAAGTGCGGATTGGGCGATAGTTTTGATGCGTGAACAGGCAACACAACGCGTTTACGAAGACTGGAGTGCGGATTGGCAAACGGTGAAGATGCGTTCAAAAAGGAAGATGGTGTAAAATGTATGGTTTTCTGTAACTTTTATTTATAGGGTTTCTCTTTTTACTTTTCCAAATTTACTAACTTCTAAGGTTAAAACTTAAAATACCACGCAAGCTTTTACTCTTTTAAACGTGACATTTAAAATAATAGTAACGGTGCCACATTGTACATTGTAACGACGCATGTAAAATACGTTCTAATTTCAGTCCAAAAAAGTCTTTAATTGAGCATGCTCGTGAAATTTTAGCCCTTCATTAAGTCCCAAACTGATCAAACTCAAAAAGATTAAGCCCTAATTTGGGCTTTTAGCCTAGAATTTAACATATGTATTAAATATAAGTGAAATTAAAACAATAAAAGAAACAAAAACATGGAACTTCATTCAGTCGAATACTCGCTCAAATCGTATTGACCCCAATTTTTGTTTGGTACAAAATTCTCATCATTGAGAGAAACCTCATCATCACCATTATTCAAAGTCATTGCACTAAATGACATGTTAATACTTTCTCATTCGAGATTATCTTCTAAGTCACTCTCATCTATTAAACTCGTTTCCTTAGAGACCCAGTATGCCAAAAGATTCATATGATCAAGGCAAATTGGATCCACATGACTACTTGTAATATTAATAGTCCTAGTAAATAATAAAATTAATTTATTAAGAAATTATGTCCAACTTAATAATGATAATAATATACCTTTCTTAAAGCTTTAAATTATATTGAACAAAGATCAAGTCGCTCATTTTTTTATGCTTCAATATATTCCTTATCTTGGAATAGATGAATTTAAACACACTCTAATTCCTTTCACACCCTGTTGTACTCACGTATTGAATTAGAATTTGAATTACAAAACTTTGCAATTCTGAAACACCACTTCCGAATTGGTCATACCAAGCAATTGTAAGACAACAAAAGTAGCATCATAAACAAAATAAAGTGATGATTAATTTTCAACAAATAACAAAGGTAAAAAAAACATCTAGATTAAGTTTGTCTCTTTGATGAATAAAAATTGGCATCTCAAAATCCCTAGAAGTATCCTTATAAATTATATTTGTGAACTTATAAGATTTTGCATCATCTCATAAGCAACAACTATTGTAATAGTTAATAACATTCTCATATTATCTTCAGCCTTCTTTATAAAACTTATTTTGAAATAGACATTAGGATTAAAAAAATACCCCAATTGTAAACAATAAAGAGTAAAGTTGCCTTCCTCATCTCTTGTTGATGACTGCAAGATAAGATATGTACAAAAAAGGCAAAATTTCAAATTAGCCATAATTGCTTCCTTGGCCCTTTCTATGACATCATAAAAAATCCATTGTTGTCTTTTTATTACTATCAACCCGACTAAGTACCCTCACCAAATGATCATAAAATCAAATGACAAATTGACATTAGGGACCAAAATTTGTTATCTTCAAGTATAATTTTAGAAACTTCCAATCCAACATTAGACTTAGCATACTAAGATACAACTCACTTATCAATTGTAAACATTTGTCTCAACTATTTCTTCATTATAATAAAACACTTAAGTGATAAAAAATTTGTTGCAAATCTTGTAATAGTAGGACTACACAAATTCCTATCATTGGTCAAATCCTTTTTCATTAAATTCAAGACCCATGCACGATTGTAGTTGAACTTAGTCATCTTTTTTGCTTTCTGCATAGTTTCATCAATAAAAAAAACCTAGCATCGTCTATATTTTTCAACATTAAGTCAATGCATAAAGAGTCTAATAAAACGAATTATACTTGCTTTTCAATTTTCTTCTAGCTACTTTATGAGCGAAATCTTTATTAGTAATGAACTAAACAATTTTTTCTAACTCAACTTCATTCATAACTTCATCAAATATTTCAAATAGAGTATCAATATTTCTAACAAGGTCAGATGCATTAATAAAGTTAAAAAAACATTATCCCTTTTGTAGAATAAACCCCAAAAAATTAATAATAGGCTCATGTCTTCTATTTTTTCAACGATCATATATAATTGAACACTTAAAAGTATCCCAAGTCATTCTTCTTTCATCCAAATAACTTTTTAGTTCATAAATAGAGCTAATCAGAAGTTTACCTTTGTAGCCATTAATTGAAGGAGCTTTGTATCCTAGATCTTAAGAGGCAATATCATAGGCTGATAATAATAAGACTGGGAAACATTAAATGTTATATTTGAATCATTCCACCATCTAGCCATTGCCATATTCATATTATGAGCCTCTTCTCTAGACTGTAAAGCACTATTGATTAAAGGCTGAGCTCTAAGAGATGTTTATGATGCAAAAAATTAGATACCTACCTTCTTCTTTTCCTAACATTAAATGCAACATTTTCTTCTTTTTGGGTAGGAATTTAACCACTTTCAACATTTCTTGTATCATCCTGAACATCATTAAAAGAATGTCCACTACCAATTTCGTAATTAAATCTTTTCCTTCTATCTTCTCATACTAATGGTCTTTAAACAAATTCTTCATTTATCATGTCACAACATGACTCACTTTTTTTATAAGGCTCCACATCACCTTTGACCACAACTAAATTCTTCTTTAATTTGATGATTATTACACCTTTCAAATGCTTGTTTCAAAACAAACAAATAGTATAATTCTTCATCCCGGGAACAATCCAGCATAAGCCCAAGCTGGATCATTGAATCTTTCTAAAGTGGTTGAATTATCAGGAATACTTAAATTTTCTTCTATTTATCTGTAAAAATAAATGACGACACCTGTCAAAATTAAATTAATAAATTCACATATTATTTTCTACTATGTATTTAACTGCCTATAAGATAAGATGATAAATGTGTATTTGCTTCTCATAAAATAAGATTAATATTTGTAATTTTATTCCTCATGACAACAATAAACAATATGAAAATTCAAGCATTTAATTTTCTTAACTTAATTGCATATATTAAATGAAAATTATATATTAAATCTTATACTTAAATGATTAATGATATGTTAAATACTTTATATATGCAAACAATAATTAGTAAAATGTATGTTTCGTACAAATTAATTAAAAATTAACAACTTAATGAATTAATTTTGATCTCATTTTTACAATTATTAAAATACAAATAATATGACATATTCTTGAATTATACACAATTTACAAATCGTAATACTTAAATACTCTTCCATAATTGATACACGATATTACTTTATCTTATTTCTTCATAAATTTATAATGCCTAAATGTTATTAAAATTGAACCAACTCACATAAATAATTCCAACTTTTAAACTCAAATAAACCATTGCATATTTTATACAACCAAAACACAATGCAATTGCAATTTAGAGCATAAAACACAACAAAAAAACTAGAAATTGTAATCAAGTTAGGGTCAAGTAAGGTTGAGTCAACTTTAGATCTAGATCTGGAAAATGAAAATCTCAATTTCTAATTTGTAATTTGTCAAAGTGAGCGGTCATGAATGATGATGATGGACTGGAGAAGACAATTGTGATAGTGGAGATAACTGGTGGACAGGTGGCAAAAGCAACAAGCAGTTCAACTAGAGTTGGAGGCTTGCAATGTGCAGCATTGGGTAAGCTGTCCGACAGTGGAGTGTGGTGCGATGGTAGTCGCAGCTGGTGGTGACGTGACTCATGAAGGCAGTAGGTGAGAATGAATAATGAAGCTCAGAAGTTGGGTAGAGAAGAGAGAGAAAATAGAAATGACAGTGGCCTGCGTGGGAGGGGTTTATTTTATTAGTTTTATGTTATTTGAAAATAAGCCCCTAATATTTTTAAACGTTATGGGTCGGTACCAGACGAATATGTTGGTATTGACCGATATCGACAACCAGTATAAAACACCTAAATTTTGTACCTTTTTTTTACCGACATCAGCTAGTATAGTACAAAATTCACTTCTTTGATATGGTGAGATCAGTTTGTGATAAATAAGCATAGAAATGATGAAAAACCTATTATGTCATCAAAATAGATCAAGGTAGAGATGTATAAGAGGTTCATAGTTAGCCATTATTATAAGTTGTTGTGCAAAAATTTGTAAGGAGTGACTCAGGCTTTTACGAGCATAACTATAAAGAGATGAAGAAATAATAGAAAGAATGATCGTAAGACGACTATGGCTAGATCCATTGGAGATTTGAATAAAGAGATAGTTGATATGGTATAACTATAATATTATGTGGACATAGAGGATTTTCTATATAAAGTCATCATGGTGAAAAGACACTTGAACTCTAAGAGTGCTTCCAGACATGGTTCAACTTCTAACTCTTTATATAGTTAAATTGGAAGGACAATAAAATTGCCTCAAAACCTAAAGAAGATCTAAAAGGAAATGATTTAGTTATTGTTTTCAAAGGTTAAACCAAAACCAAATAATCTTTTAAGTCAAATTGTGTTAAGCGTTTCATATGCCAACAGTTTGGGTATATTACTCGTTAATATCTAAATAAAAGAGGTGTGATTATTATGGATAACACAGATATATGGAGTGTTAATTTAAGGGATATGAAGAGATGCCACTATTGAAGGATGGTAGTGATGTCAATATTAACGGACCTGTGCATAGAGATATATTCCTAGGCATACCATTAACATACAAACTAAGAAAGATGGTAATAAGGTCTAACATGAGCACATATTTCATATTAGGTGTTATGTAATTGTACTAATGTTACTAGTACTTTGGTGTTCATATAAAATTTTGTGGCCAATAAAATCCATATAATTTTAATTCTAATCAATTGTTTTAATTAGAGTTTAATTCTCCTTATTTGATTTGAAGACTATCCTAAGATTTTAATTTTTTTCAAAAATAGATTTTAGGTAATTTTCAATCCAATATTTCCATTAAAAAGTGTTGGAGACCTAGAAATGCTACTTTAAACTCGTACAAGCAAAATTCTCCATACACAGAAATTTCAGAACGATCGAGTGTTTGAAAGATCACGAAATTCTGATTCCATTATGTGGACTTTCTGTGCAATGCATGGATTGTTTTATGAAGAAAAGATTGAAAAGGTGAATTTGGTGGGAGGCAGTCGGAATTATGCCCGTGCACGTTCACTAACACCTTTTCAGAGCATGCTTATATATAAGTCGACATGCTAGACTAGCTCTTGATCCATTTATATAATTGTGATACTATATGATTATAGTTTGCTATGCGCGTGCAAACCTAGAGAAAGAATGTTGTCTCCCCACTTCACCATCCAATACCAAAAAGTTAGATGCTCTCAAGGAATAGAAAATTCGATCATCAAATGCTCTCGCTTATCATATTTGTTCCTGATCAGGTGTTTATTGATCCCATTTTTTTGAAATAATATAATGGGTTAAGGTATTTGATTACGGATTTAGCTTCATCAATTTCCTAACCTCGCGGGCATAACGAGAATATTCAGAATCAAAGTTGGTTGGTAAAGACATTAGATATGATGGAAATTACGCTAGAACATTCCTGACTACCTCCATAATCATTACGTAACCATGACGCTGGATACAGCGTATGCTTTTGTCTTGAATTATATACACATGCTATTTGAAAAGCTTTGTAGAAGGAATCCACTGGATGAACAATAACCCATGTCATTGTCCAATAGGAATCGAGGAGCGCCCTCCATCAAGCAAGAAACTGGCGGGATTGTCAACTTTTGCAGTTCACCGTATGCATTCCAACAATATGGATCCAACACTAGGTCTCCTTGTGCAGGAAGAAGCTCAACATCGGAGAGAGTCAAGTTAGTGCATGGGATTGAATCACTGCAGGCAAAATGCATTGGTGGGCTTCGAACATCATAGGTTCCCTTTATATTCTAGTATATAATGTCTGAGACGAAAACAGCTTATGTTTGATTGGAACAATCCTTGGAAAGGCAGTAGAATTGTTCAATTATAATCGGATTTCTAACATTGTCCATGTGAATGTTGCTGAATATAATTCCTGATGCTGCTCCTGAACCACCTTGCCATGTCTTTACACTACAAGAAAATTTAGTTTCAGCAACCAAATTCTCAGCAACCATAATAAAATGGTTGCTAATTATATACATTTT
>JANTPM010000004.1:6846626-6858452 GCA_025434745.1 Erythroxylum divaricatum | reverse complement strand
AGTGGCACGGAGCTCCGATTTCGGACTCCCTTCACGGCTACACTGGACCGCTATGCGGACCTGATTTGTGTTGGATGTCGCGGTATAACCCGCAAACACACGCTGGGTGGGAAATGCTAGCCCAGGTGTGGGGTCCAATAATTTTCTTTCAACACTCCCCATTAATTTATAATAGACCAAGTTAAGTTCTAAATTTGACATATTTTCATAAGAGAGTGACTTAGTGAATATATCTTCCAATTGTTTATAAATATTACTATACCTCAAAGTGATAGACTATTTTTTTAGACCGGGCTACCTATTCATTAAACTCAATTCAAGTAACTTGGTGTTCCAGTATCTTCAAAGAAGCTGAAATATGAGGATTGTTTTCCTTTGTTGGAATTTGTCAAAGGCATGATAAATGCTTGACAATATAAGTTTCTTTTATATGTGAGGAGATTAAACTTATCATCTTAGTGTTGAGAAACTTACATATTTACTTGAGTGCAAGCCTATTCCTTTCCAAAAGAATTACTAAAGAGATGGGGGAAACATAAAAACCTTTTATGGTTAGGAAAAGTAGATAATTATAAAGGTGCTAAGGTCAAGCATAGTGAGCTTTGTATTCCTAAGCAAGAAAGGGGCCTTAGTCTTCCATTTATTCAAGTTATGATTTGTGTTCTTCTAGGAAAGAGAATCTAAGGTTGTTCACTGACAAGGAAGCTCTATAAAGTGGATGCATGCTTACTATCTTGCTAATGTCAACTTCTAGATTTTAAAGGAAAGTAGAGAGCATTCATGGAGCTTAGTATAGATGACTAGAATTAGAGAGCAGATTCATCCATAATTCAAAAGTTGTATTGGTAATGACAACATAACTTAGTTTTGGTATGATAATTAGACTAATTTAAGGCCTTTATATAGGAGAGAGGGGCTAGTCCATTTAGTTCTTAGAATTCTCCACCATTACAAGGTGTGTTCCATCATCACTGAGGTAAATTAAAATTGTAGTTTAAAAGGTGTATAAGAAATTAGAGTGAATCTACCTCCACATATACTCCTAATCCATACAAAAAATGAGTATTCGAGATTGGTAGCTCATCCTCACTCTTCACTAATGACTCCTATTATCAAATTTTTAGAGCATATGCATAAAAATTCCTTTGTTATGATATGATATGAAGGACTTTAGTTCAAAACGCTTCCTTTATTTCTTAGTTACTAGTTAAAAACATGTTTAACACAAAGATAGATGTGATGGCAATCCTAATTAAATTTCCCCTCTATGTAAAAATTCTCCAGAATCAATTACCATTTGTACTTTCAATGTATTTTCTTTTAGGATATTTGGTCTAAAATATAACAATTGAGTAATGAACATCATGGTAAAAGAGAATGGTCCAGGATTGTGGAACGACCCTTTAGTAGTTTTAAAAGATTAAAGCAGGATAATATGATTTTCCAAATTGCCTTCATCTACTGCATTTATACTATATAAAGGGAAATGAATGATAGACAACACATTAACGTTCTCTTGGAACTACATGTTTAGGTTGATAGAATTATATGCCGGACGAGAGAAATCCTAAAGACACATAAAGCTTATAACGGTGCTAAGAGGATGTTTAAGACACAATTGGAGACTATTATACTTAACTTTCTATCATTTAACTGAGGATTATGTTTGCTCTTTGCAAGCTCATTATTATTTTAGTGCTATAAAAGCTTGGCTTTAGTCAATAATATTATTTGATTTATGAAAAAATGAAATCAAATATGAATATGATTTATTATACATAAAGTTAGATTTTTTTGTTATTGCAATAGCTGATCAGTTATCGTTAAAAAAAAGTGTCAATTGCCTCTAGGGATGGCAAAAAGGCCTAGGTCAGATTGAGCTGAGTCAAACTCAGGCAAGGATCGCATTACCTCATAATTGATTAGGCCAGGGGTCTGACTCACTATCTCAAGCCCGATCGAGCCTTAAGTCTGGCCCGGCCCGACCCATTACCATCCGTAATTGCCTCATTTTTTCCTTGATTCATATCAACAAGTAATTTTCTAAGTCATATTGCTTGACAACCTAAAGAAGTGGTTGTAACATATTGTATCTGAAAAAGGAAGTGTTATAATTTCTTACTTCTTTGACCTCTATATGATGGCTCCTAAACTCGTACTAGAAACATATCTTGAGATGCTTCTTTTATCTTCCAAACCACCTCCTTAATATTTTTTAGTTATGTAATTAATTTAAAATTAGAAATAATAGAGCACCGACTTTCATAATATATTGTTCTATATGTGTCATACAAAATTTTCTTAGCAGTTGTAAAATGTTATTTAGATTATGTATAAACCTAAAAACCATTCCAATAAAAAATGTAATATTGGTTTGAGTACGACTTAGATAAATCAAACAACTAATTGAATTTCTAAAATTCTTTACATCTACTTTCTTTGTACCATCATTAAGATGCAACTTTTCATTAACGTGCATTAATGTCATTGTTATTTTTCAATTAAACATGCTAAATTGTTTAAGAAGGTCTTCTACATATTTTCTTTGGGAGATAAACATATCATCTTCTTCTTTTTAATTTTTAACCTAAGAAAATAATGCAACAAGATTAAATATGTTAATTTTTTTATCATACTCATTTTGAATTTATTAATAAGAGAATGAAATAAGCTTATATAAATTATATCATCAACATAAAAGCTAACAAGTAGTAAATCATAGTTACCTTCCTTTTTCAAATGTAGTATAAACTCATCATTACTTCTTTTAAACTTATTTTGCCTAAAAAATGAGTCAACTTTATTATACCATGGTCATGATTATAGAACCTGCTTCAATATTTACAATGCCTTTCTCATTTTATATATATTATCTTTCTTTTCTTGAATAATAATTATTCTAGTTCCATAATGTAAATTTCCTCCCTTAATTCATCGTTTATAAATATTGACTTAACATTAAATTGATAAATATGCCAATGAATTATATGGCTAATTTAAAATTTTTTATTATTTTAAAACAAGCAACGAGAGAGAAATGTATCCCCAAAGCCATTAATTTATTATTGTGAATATCCTTAGCCACCAATTGAGCCTTGTACTTTTATACACTACCATTTGCATTCTAGTTTATCTTGAACCCATTTTAATCCAATGACATTTTTATCCTTAAAGAAGTCTACAAGCACCCTTTTTTTTTAATTACCATAATTTCTACCTCCAATGAGTAGCAACATTCCTCCTTTCTTTCTACTTCTTTAAAATTGATTGGATTTCAAACTAATAACAAAAAAAGTACAAGTATCACAAATTTCTTTAGGAAATCTATATTTTTGTAAAGGTGTTTCAATGGATGAAAGACTATTTTGTGGTTGATAAGTTAGTTTTAAGTGAATTTGTAAGGTTGGTGTTTCATGAATTTATAAAGATGGTGTTTGGTAAATTTGTAGTACTAGGGTATGTTATACTAAGAGCTGCTAAAATTTGAATGTTTGGATTATCACAATTTCCTTGCCAATTCTAGCTTGTATTTTTATTGAAATCATATTCCTACTAATGATCACTTTACCACTAAAATGATTATATAACCCATATTCTTTGGATTGAGAACAATACAAAACAAAATTACATTTTAAAGATTTTTTTATCAAGTTTATGATGATTTTGAGAATTGACCAAAAATATAGGTCATATAACTAAAATCTTTTAAGTGGATCCGAAATGAATCTGTATCTCTCTAAGCTTCATATGGAGTGCAATTAGGAATAACTTTCAATCGTGTTATATTTAATAAGTACATAGCATTTGTACTAGCTTCTACCTTATAACTATTCAATAACTCTTTAATCTTTGCAAAGCGTCTCATCATTTCAACAATAGTGCAAATTTCCCATTTCATAATAAGATTTTTCTCAAGAGTATAAGATGTCATCAAGTCCCTGCATATTCAACTTGTTTCATCAAAATCATTAGAACAAACCTCACTACCTATGTCTGTTAGATAATTTTCTTCTTGGCATCAATTTGCTTCTCAATAAATGCCTTGAATTTTATGAAATTATAAAAAATTATTTATTTTTGAAATATACCCAATGATAAATGATAGAAAGTACTGACTTCCACTAAATGATTTTGTTTTCATAAGGCTACATAAATTAATATCTATTAACTAAAGAAAATTTTAAGACCTTTGTTTGTTTACAAATGATACTACCCTCACAAAAATCAAATGAATTAATTTTAAACAATCTAAGAACCATAGCCTTTTGATTTTGCACCTTTAAGCCCTTAACATTAAGATGCCTATATCATAAGTGCAATAATGTTGACTTATCTCTTGCACCTGTAACAAAAGTGTTGATCTTCATATTTTAAACTTCAAATGCAAACATTTTGTCTGTCATTTAAACATTTTTAATAGTTTTTTTATTTTTTATCTTTAATAAATCATGATTCATCATCATGTATTATTAAATATACACTAGCCATTAGTTTCGCATCACCTAATAAATTATAAGACAAATTAGGAACAAACTAAACATCATAAATAAGTTTCATTTTATCTAATTAGTTTTTACTGCTATAATGTCTTTCACTTCAACTTGAATTGCCTTAATGTCACCTAACCAAACCTTAATCTTGTGGGACTCATTAAGCTCTTTAAATTTTTCCTTCATGCTATTCGTATGATTGAATTATCAATAATTATAAATGGAATATGTGAAATATCAATAGTATCTCTATAGGCTATTAATGACTTTCTTCCCTTCTCATCTTATTTTTTTGTATAATTTATTTGTTTCTCCTTAAACTAGCAATCTACTTTTACATGCACGTACTTTTTATAATGATGGTATTGAAAACTACTCTTTTTTCTTTGTTGCTCTCTGGAAGGTTGCCTTTGTTTAGCTTGTTCATCATATCATACTTGACCTCAACCTCTACCAAATCCTCGACCTAAAAATCCACATCTTTAGTAGAAAATCTTTCTGATTAATGATTCTCCTTTCATTTTGAAAGTTTTTTCCTTTACGTTTTTCAAGTGGTATGTTAGTATTGGCTTCATGAGCTTTTAAGGAGCATTTTAGTTTGCAAAATGAAAAAAATGGACAAGTCATTAGACTCTTCAATTATAGTCATCACATGGTCAAATTTAAAATCTAATTTCTCAACATCTTAGAAAAAAATAGTTCGATTAGATGGAGTTTCAGCATATAAATTCATTTTACTATCAATTCCAAACACTTTAGTAACATAAATTTCTATTGATTCATTTCTTTTCATTAATTGTGTTTCAAAACCTTATTGTAAATTTTGAAGTTTTATGGATTTTACTTTAATGTGCATCAAAATTTTATTTGTAATTTTTGTAGGCCTTATGTGAAGTAGTGAATGTTGTTATTCTTGAGAAAACACTCTTATAGACAACTTAGTGGATAAAGAATAATCCCCTGAAGTCCTTTATTATATTCTCCTTCAACTGGATCTCCTCATTACTAACATTATACGCATTCTCCACCATATCCTACAAGTATTAAGAATTAAATAGAGTCTTCATTTTAATTCTCCAAAATTCATAATTTTCACAATTGAAAATCAAAATAAAGTTTTGTGATATGATTGGTGCATTTTCATTTCCATTTATATTAATTTCTCACTCTAAGGGTGTCTCACTTAAGTTATTTTTCTCTCAATTAGTGTTTCTCTCAATAACACTTTTATTTTAAGTACACATGGCTCATATACTACAAATGAAATGAAAAGAGTAAAGGATAAAAAAAAACAAAGTGTTTAATAGATTTTCATAAGCGCCTACTTCAGTAGCCTTAGGATTATGATGAAATAGTGTTTTGGTGACTTTAGGGATATGATGAAATAGTGTTTCAATGATTTAAAGTTTGAAATAAAATACCAGTGAACTCAAGATTCTATGCTGATAAAATTTCACTTTAATTAGACTTCTTAAGTGTAACTATATAAATAAATTGTTAAGAGTTGTATAAGGAAGTAGTTTTGGTATGTTGTCCTTATATAATAACAAAAGAATATATTTCTTTATCTGTAAATTCTTTATTCTTTATTTCCTTGTTTTTCATAAATATTGTTTTTGTTTGTAAACAATTGGTATTAGAGCGAAGGTTTATTGTCAAGATATCTCTATAAAAGTTTGGTATTGAAAAATTTAATAGATCGAATAACGTCACTCTACAAAATGTTAAGAGAAGAGCAATTCTTGTTTAGAAGGGCTGCCCAACATCATTAAAAGGAGAAGAAAAATTGTTACAGAATCTGGGGGCATCAAAGAAGGAAAATATTTTTTTCAAGGTCATATAGTATAATACTACTGAGTCCAGGAAACGAGGTCTTGAGAGAAGTGATTGATGAAAGTAGTGTTGCTTCGTTATGGAAACAACTTAAAAGTAAGCATCAAAAGAGATCACTTATGAATTGTTTATATCAAAAGTAGTATTTTTGTACAATAAGGATGTCAAAAAGTACACATGAAAAAATTTCATTGATAATTTTAATCGGATCATCTTGGATTATAAGGTTTTAGGAAATTAAGGATAAAGATCAAGCTAAAATCCTTTTATATTCTTTGCCCAATTTATATTAGAATTCTGTTGATACCATCTTATATGGTAAAGAGAATATTTCTATCAATGATGTGAAGGATGCTTTGCGATACAAAGAATTGAAAAAAAAATTATGGCACATATGAATATGTATCATATATAAGATTTGTTTTCAACAAAGGAGAATATGGAAAGGGATTCTGAAAACATGAGTAAGTCACGATAGGAAAGGCATTATGAAAACATAAGTAAATCATGATCCAAATCAAAGGCTAAAGTTGTTTGATATTTTCACTATAAAGTTAAAGGACACTTTAAGAGGGATTGTCCATTATAAATGAATGGAAAAGAGAAATTGATGGAAAAGCAAGTAGTTTTTTATTCTAGAAGAGTTCAGATAAATAGGATGGAAGAGGTAATAAGGTTTTAAAATTGAGTAATTTTAATTTTGAAAATCGGTAGGTGATAGACACTAGTGTCTTTTATCATATAACTTTTAATAGGGACTGGTTCTATTATTCTAAAAAATGGAATTATATTGTCATATTAGGTGATGATGGGAAGCGAGCTATTAAAGGTAATGGTTCAGTGCATATTCAGATGTATGATGAAATTGTTGGCACATTAGATGTTTGACATGTTCTTGAGCTTCGAAAAAATCTCATTTCTATGGATGCTCTTAACAGACAAGGGCATAAATTTTCTAGTGATGATAGACAACGTTGATTGTGAAGAGAGAAAAATTATAGTATAACATCTATATTTTAATACAAAAGACAATAATTGGATCAATAGTTGTATCTTAATCTTTAAGGAAGGAAGAAAGAACTATGGTATGACACATGCAGGTGAGTCATCTTAGTGAGCGAGAGATGATGGAACTTTATAGGGGGAGTTTATTGAAGGATGACAAACACTAGAAGGTTTTTGTAAGTTTTGTGTGTTCGACAAAAATGTTTAGCTAACCTTCAAGGGTATAGTGTTTGAGGAGTGGCATACGTTTGGATATATGAAAAATTCATGCTAGGTTCAATAATGAGCAGTACTAGTTCAAATATGGTACTAGAATAGCTTAAAACATATGTTAAGGGGCTGAAAATTCTAGTTCAAAAGATATAACAATGTTTAAAAGAAAGCATCAACATGGTATAGCCAAGGATAAAGCGAGAAAGGCCGTCAAGTATCCAAGGAGATATGGTTGGTCAGTATACTCTGATCATTGGAGATAGAGATGAAAATATCTTTCAAGGGACTACAGAAAGTTAAGTGAAAGATAGATGAATGGGGGCTATGATAAATGATGTAAGATTTCACAAGATTGAGAAATTGACTGCATCTGGTCATTCTAGTTAAAAAAGGTTCACACTTTGGAGGATGCAACTGACATGATAAAGTCACCATCTGTAGAGAAGTTCAAGTGAAGATTGAACTTGATTAATGCTCACATAGCTTGAAGCCCTTAGGGGCTTGAGTGACAGAGAATAATTCAGTGAGAAGGAATAATTCTTGATTAGACATTAGAGAATTCAAGTCAAAGTGAGAAATTGTGAGATGTACCTTAAATTCTAGTAAAATAGAATTTTAGTGATCTTAGTATTATGATGAAATAGAGTTTAATAACTTTAAGATTATAATGAAATAGAGTTTTGGTGATCTTAAGTTTATGAAAATAGAATATCAATGATTTGAGAATTCTGTGTTAATAAAGTTTCAATTTAATTAGACTTCTTACTTGTAACTTTATATAAGAGAATTGTATACGAAAACGATAGTAATTTTGAGCATATTTCTTCTGGCCTGTATGTTCTTTCTAATAGTAACGAAAAAATCTATTTCCTAGCTGGTAAATTCTTATATTCTTTGCTTCCTTGTTTTTATATATATTATATTTTATCTAACTAACAAAATAATAAAAAAAAGAAGAAAAATTAGGCTTGCCAAATTGAATTATAAAAATAGAACGAAATGTCAATTACGAATCGTTTAGCAATGACTAATTTTATGATATCCATGGATATGTTAATCTATAATGATTATGATAATTACGATCACTTCATCTTTTTTTTTTCTTTAAATGAATTATAAAGAATGTAAACCTTACAAAGGATTTCTGTGTGCAAAATTACACATCAGCTCCTTGAAAAACCTTAGCCCGGAAGGGTAATGAAAAGCAAGTAATTATTTCTCAATTCGCAACATTGCATCGCCTCCTGATTTCACCTTGAGTTCCAGTAAGAACATCAATGGAACCCATGTGCACCATCGCACGAGCATACTTCGCAGCCCAAGTTGCAGCGTTGCTGGCATCGTTGATCACCATCTGTTGTGTAGAGGCGCTGTCAAACAATGTCTGGTCAGAAGATAGCAGTCCCCGCTTCTTAGTCAGCTCCACGTAGTATCTGTTATCTAAACGAGTTGGGGTCGAGTCAAGTTGAATGAGTGTACCGCTATCGCTGTTTGGTGATGGGCATAGAGTTTTAAGAAAAGCTGCGTAGCTAGGGTCCAAAGACGGGTCTTGTGCATGAGTGCTGTTGAAGGAATAGAGACGGTTGGAAAATGAAGGGCAGCGAGAGACGCCAATGGAGTGTGCTCCTGATAGTGTCACCATTTCATCTGCGGACAATCCCTTTCGGGCGAAGTTTTCAATGAGTTGCTGTGCATTGAAGGAGGGAGGTGGCAGATTTTGTGTGACTTCGTCGCGAATGGAGACACGACCGTCTCGGCGTCCGGCGGGCACAGCGTAATCTATTCGTCCAAGTTGATAGGAACTGTCACGGGCTGCGAAAGCAATAATGTCGGCACATGAAACTGTGCGGGGGCATGTAACTTCAAGTCTTGCCTTGGCTTCATCAATGACCTCGAAACCTCGCAAGCTCGGATCGTTTGCTGAATGGGTTCTCTCTGATGGATTGCCTGGTGTGGAGTCTAGTAGCACAGAAGCATCACAACCCTGTAAAACAAGCAACACAATAAGTCAATTTAGATACCGGAAAACAGTTGTGATTACTAGAGTATTAATACAGTATTAGCTAGTTAGCATCGTGAGATATATACCCTGACAAAGCAATCGTGAAAATGCATCCTGATGATGCCAGCTCCTATGCCAGGATTGCGAGAGATATGTTTGTTCACTGTTTGTCTCACAATTGCTTCTGCTGATGGACAAGAAGACTTGTAGAAACCTACAGTCAGCTTGGATGCAGATGACATAGTAGTCACTGAACAAAATAAAAGAAAAATAACAAATAGAGTCGACATTGCGGCAAAGTTGGATTAGCAGTGGGGGAACTTAAAACTAGTAAGTGACTAGTGAATTGAGCTGTGTATATGGATGTGTGTTAGCTAAGGAAATGGAGGATGAGAGGTGAAGAGGTTGCTGAATTTGAGGTGGTATTTATAGGTGGAGAAACATATGAATAAGTTTCGTAAAAGAAAGTGGAGTTGGTATTACTTGGAGCAGAAACGCGTGTAAGTAGCTGTATGCCCAGGTTGAAGTGTTCATCCTCTGACTTAGGCATGCCATTTAGGAAATTCAATGATTAGTAAATCATGATCCGGCTTTCAGATCATCAACCTTCTTTAATCCCTATTTGGCTGTTCCCAACCGTCAATATAAAATTAGGTAAAACTTTATGGTATATCCGTTTAATTAAATTATAGTGATGCTGATCTCCAATTAAATCTTTCTAAACACTAAAAGAAGCCTCTCACTATTGTCAACTCATTCCAGTGTACCATTAAACTTAACATGTTCTTCAATTCAGTTTAATTTTTAATTAAATTTCTTTTAAGGTTCGTTTTTCTTCAAACCTTGAAGGAGATTGGAAATTGGCGTTACTTCCAAATGTTAGTAATATAGATGGAACTCTGGTTGTCTTTATTTGACTTTGTTGCAAGCTGACAGCTTCCAATGTAGAAACTTACGCAGAGGAATGAGACAACTACGAATCTTCACAACTGACGCAGCAACTTAATAACAGAAGGAAAGAGACACGTACGTCGAAGGTTTTTGGGGGCCATGGCCCTACTTTTATGAAGAAGTTTGATGAAGTTGCGGTCTTGCCAATATGTCAACTTCATCGTGTAATGGCGGATTCTCTACGTTATTTCATCGAGGACAAAGTACGTACATGATATTAGCTAATCATTTACCTTCCAAAATGCGTGGAATATCGAAACAAAGGAAAACCGTAACTCGACTAGTGTGGCCTTGGTTGATTGTGTTTAAGGCCAGGCACTACTCGTTTCACCAGGAGTTTGAGTTGCCGGCTTCAATTCGCAATTACAGTGAATCACAATTAGATTTAACCGTACACATCTATTTCCAAAAATAATTTGACTGTTTAAAACTATTGAAAATATATTGTAGTATTAAAAATCATTTTTAAAAATCTTGTTAAACATTGCTATATAATTGATTAATGCATATGTGACAAAACCTCTATGATTATTCAAAACGAATTTTTTTTAATTAAGATTTAATTTGTTAGCATAACTTGAATAAAAATTAATAAAGAATCATTTTTAAAGTTTTTAATTTTACAAAATATTTTTAGATAATTTTTAAACATAAAAAAATTATAAAAATTCATATATTTTACCTTTCACATAATAAATTTTTGTTATAGACTTTTAAAATCTTAGGCTTTCATGATAATTATGTCATATACAGGGAGGGACGTGCAACATTAGCATGGTTATGTGTGTTCTCTCTCTCGTGTTAGAATAAAGACAACCTTTTCATTTAATTTTTTAAAAGTTAAGTATACCACTTAAATTTTATAATATGATTAATACATAAAATACACTAAAGTATGAATCATAATCTATACCTTATTGTAGACCACTTAAATTTTATAGTATAATTAATACATAAAATACACTAAAGTATGAATCATACTACAAGAAAAATGAAGTTTAACGACGGAAATTACCGACGAAATTTGGACATATTCTGTCGGTAACCTTATTTAGCGACGGAATTTACTAACGAAAAAAGTTGTCGGAGATACAGCTGTAGGTAAATTTACCAACGGAAATTATTCCGTCAGTAAATTTACCTACGGAATTACAGATGGAATTACGCTAAATCCAATATTTTACCAACGGAATTTTTTTTCCGTCAGTAAATTTGCTGAAAACTATTTTTTAAATTTTACCTGCAAAGTGTTTAATTTCTGTAAAAGCTACCTTGAAGATAACTTCATTATTTCAAGTAAAAGAATTCAAATAATGAAATTCATACTAAAAA
>JANTPM010000004.1:6834606-6846177 GCA_025434745.1 Erythroxylum divaricatum | reverse complement strand
AACTATTAATCATAGGTTAATGATAAACTTTATTAACCTCAGGGTTCCCTTAGGTCGTGTTTAGTTAACAGATGCTTATTAATTAAACCTAACCATCGAATAACATAAGATAGGCTCTCTAGATTTAATTAGAAAGCCACATTATAAGTTAAGAAAATAGATTAATCAAGGTAACAACCACTTACATTTGAGTCATTTAACCTAGGTTATATTATCCCTAATGATTAAAAACCATTAGTTTCTTCAAATAAATCTCAACATAATAATTACAAATTATATTAAAATTCTAGCAATGGGTCCATACACAAGCAGTCTAATAATAACGAGAATAAAGGTCATTCCTATATGAAAACTCAAATCCATAAGCGTAGAATAACATAATCAATCCTTAAAGAAAGGGAGAAATAATGAAAGATATGCTTAATTAAGTTCTTCAACATCGATATCACCTTACAATTGGGTCAGGAAGCTCAATCCTCCATGGGTCTCCCAAATATCTCCTCTATCACCCCTCTCTTATTTCTCGAAACCTCCAAACAATTCCTTTTACCTTTTATAACATTTATCCCATTAAAAAGATGTATTTGTACTCAAAACCAGATTTTCAGGTGCGCTGGCACAATTTCAAGGGAATGCATGTTGACTCATGGTCGTGAATGGCATCCTTGAGGTCTCACGATGGTAACACCAATGCAAATGGTTGTCACCCCACTACAAGAAAAATGAAGTTTAGCGACGTAAATTACCGACAGAATTTGGACATATTCCGTCGGTAACCTTACTTAGCGATGGAATTTACTGACGAAAAAAGTCGTCGGAGATACAGCCGTAGTTAAATTCAATATTTTACCAACGGAATTTTTTTTCCGTCAGTAAATTTGCTGAAAACGTTTTTTAAAATTTTACCTACAAAGTGTTTAGTTTCTATAAAAGCTACCTTGAAAATAACTTCATTATTTCAAGTAAAAGAATTCAAATAATGAAATTCATACTAAAAAAGATCCAAAAATAAAGAACTGAAATTATTTTTTTAAAGAACAAACATTTCATCAAACACCGTACATGTATCAGAAATTTATCCTAATATCACAACTAAAATTACGTCTTGTCCCTTCTATCACTAATATTTATACCTTAAAGTTATTTTCCAATCACAAAATACATAAATAAACGAAAGTAATAAATACACAAATTACCTTTCATCCAATATACGAAAAAACACAACAGTAGTTGCAAAAATATCTCCACCGAGGGACATGATGACAATGGCTGGAGAAGACAACGCCGACGAGCAGAAAAGGAGTCCACAATAGAGAAACGGGCTCCAAGAAAACCGAAGAAGAGACATAGGAAGAAGGAAGAAGAAGAAAGGAAGAAGAAGACACAAGTGGGAGGGAGATGTCGGAATTTAAAAAGAATTTACCAACGGAATTACCGACGAAATTTTCGTAGGTAAACTCAAAAATTTTAATTCCACCAAAAATTTTCGCCTTTTTACCGACGGAATGAAAATTTCCATCGCTAAATCATATTTACCGATGGAATTTACCTACGGAATTTTCCGTAGGTAAACTCAAAAATTTTAATTCCGCCAAAAATTTCCGCCTTTTTACCGACGGAACGAAAATTTTTGTCGCTAAATCATATTTACCTACAGAAAATTCCGTAGGTAAACTCAAAATTTTTTATTCCGCCAAAAATTCTCTCTATATTTAGCAACAGAATTTTTTCGTCGCTAAATTCCGTTGCTAATTTTGCCGCGATGAATTCTCTCCAAATTTAGCGACGAATAATAGTACCGTCGCTAAATCACTCAATTTTAATGGCAAAAATATGTGTTTCGTCGCTAATTACTAACGGTATATTTTTCGTCGCTAATTTTTCGTTGCTAAATTATAGTGATTACCAACGACCATATTTTTCCGTCGCTAATTTCCGTCGTTAATTTTACTGCGATGAATTTCCTCCAAATTTAGCGACGAATAGTAGTACCGTCATTAAATCACTCAATTTTAGCAACAGAAATATGATTTCCGTCGCTAATTTCTAACGGTAATTGTTTCATCGCTAAATTTCCGTCGCCAATCCACATTTTTCTTGTAGTATATAATTCAAACCTTATTGTGAAACTGAATTCTTTTTTTTCATTTCCTTTGAATCGATTCTAAAATTGATTTATTGCCACCACTATAACTATAAGCATGTTTGACCTTTCGTAATATTCATAAAATATGTTGAAAGAACTTTATGAGTATTAGAGATAAAGTTAGGCAAGAAGTATTAACTACTTTAAAATATAATTAAGTTTATTTATAATAAGAATTGGATGGGTATAGAGATTTGAAAAAAGCTGCATAGCTAGGGTCTAAAGACAGGTCTTGTGCATACGTGCTATTTAAAGAGTAGACACAGTTGAAAAATAAAGAGCAGAGAGAGAAACTAATAGAATGTGCTCATGATAGTGTCACCGTCTCATCAGCAAACATAATCTATTTGTTTTCAATATATTCATTTTAAACATGATAGTGTCCCCATACTCAATATATTTGTTTTCAAGACAGGAACATAATAAACATGAGATATAAACTGATAATCTTCATTTTTTAATTTAATCAAAATATCTCCTTTAACTTTGATTGAAACTTTAATTTTATCACCAAAAGAAATATTACCTTTAATAGATTTATCAAGACTACAAAATAAATCTTTATTACTAGTCATATGATTTCTAGCTCCTCAGTCGAGATACCAAGACTACTCACTCTTTTCTTTGTCACCATTGCAAGTTAATAACAAGGTAGATGCTTCATCATCATCTTCTTCAACTTCAACACAATTTGCTTTTTCTTCTTCATTTGAATTCCATCAACATTCCGATGCATAGTGACCAAATCTTTCGCAATTTTAACGTTGTATATTGAATCTTTGATCATGATCTCCTTGAAACGATCCACCTCTACCATGTCTTTTTGGATATTGTTGTTGAAAATCTGACTCTTCATTGTCATTCAAATTATTTTTGCTACTCTGTCTCTTCCACGATTTCCACGATTCCAAGCTCAACCACGACCTCTGCCTCCTCATCCTCTACTACATCCTTGACATTGATTGTCTTCTTTTTCATTTAAATTCAACTTCGCCTACAACTCTTGAGCATCCGATTCTTCTCTTTTCTTTATTCTCTCTTCATGGGCTTTTAACGAAACCAAAAGGTAATCTATTGACATCGAATCCAAATCCTTTGATTCTTCAATGGCAACCACAATGTAATCAAATTTTAAAATTAGCGACCGAAGAATTTTTTCAATTAGTCAAACGTCTTCCATCGGCTTTCCATATTTCTTTAATTGATTCACAATAGTCAAAACTCTGCCAAAATACTCTCCTATAGATTAAGAATCCGTCATCTTGAGATTTTCATAGTCACATCTCAAAGTCTGCAGGTGTACTTTAATTACTTTGTCTTTTCATTTTAAACAATTCTGTAAAATCTCTCACGCTTCTCTTGCTGTAGTTGCAGTAGACACCTTTTTGAACATATTTTCATTTAAGCACATATGAATAAGAGTGACCGCTTGCTGATCCTTCTTTCTAGCTTTCTGTAGTGCTTCCTTTTTCGCTATCATTAATGCTTCTTCACATTCCGAATGATTGTAGCCTTTTTCTACAATATCTCATATATCTTGTGATCTTAGCAATGCGTTTATTTTGATACACCAGTTGTCATAATTCTCTTTGTTAAGTTTCCGAAATTAAAACATAACATTCCATTCATCTGGGTTTTTACTGTGGAACACCTTCAAAATACAGCTTCTGGCACTTCTATATATCTTCTGGCGGTAGCTAAAAGGCAGCAATGTTCATCTTTCGTCTGGGAGGTTTTGAGTTCAAATCCTCACTTATGCAGTTGAACTAAAAAACAATTTCTTCAACAGATTCGTTCGTGTCTCTTGTTATGGAGATCTGCAGCCCAAAGGTCAAGACACGTCCCTTTACTCCAGGTTTTGTAGTCGAATTCCAGAAACCACACTACACACGAAAACTATTTTTCTATTTTCCCTTCAAATGTCTCTGTTCTCTAATCTCTCCAACTCACGATCTCTGAATCTCACATATTCCTCACTACGACTTGTCTTCTTCTTCTCTCTCTATCTTTAGCTCTCTACGCTTCTTATTATGCTCATTGCTAGTTTAGTGTTTGCACGAGAGGTGTTTGATAAAACGTCTCAAAGAGATGGATGGTGAAACATGGATTTCTAGCTCTGATACTACTTTGTTGGATAGCAAAACATACGAAAAAGGCAAAAGAAATAGAGGAATAAAGGCTAAACAATCTTTTGTATTATAAGGTAAATTGCTACCAAATAAAACATGAAATATGGCGATATAAATATAGGCTTACAAAAACAATTCTTGATAACCTAAACTACTGCTATTTAACTTAAACAATGACTCTAAATAATAATAACTACTACTATTTAACTTAAACAATGACTCTAACTAATAACTCTAAATAGGACTTTAACAATCATAATTCAAGTTTATTATCTAAGAGGATGCATATGACATAGTAGTCATTGAACAAAATACAAGAAGAATAACCAATAGAGTAGACATTGCAGCAAAGTTGGACTAGCAGTAGTAGGAACTTACTACTAACTTATAAGAGACTAGCTCAAAAGTGACTAGTGAATTGAGTTATATATCAATGTGTGCGAGCTAAGGAAGTGGAGAATAGTAGGTAAAGATGATGCTGACTTTGAGGAGGCATTTATAGGTGGAGAAAAATATGAATAGATTTCGTAAAAGAAAGCGGAGTTGTTGCTACTTAGAGCACAAGCGCGTGTAAGTAGCTGTAGACCCAGGCTGAAGTTTTCTTTCTTTGACTTAGGCATACCATTCAGAAAGTTCAATGATTAATAAACCATTATCTAGCTTTCAAACAATTTAAAATTATGTAAACTTGTATGGATAATTAATTAATTATGTTTAAATTATAATGATGTTGATCTCCAATTAATCCCTTCTTAATTTCATCTTTCATTTAAAATTGCTACTCCAACTGTTGCTCGTTATATTTCCTTATTCTAATAGACCATTGAACTTAAGATTTGTCCTTCAACAATGTTTTCATTAAATCATTATAAACTTTCTTTCATGATTATATACAGGGCTCTTTTTCTTCAAATCCTGAAGGAGGTTCCAAATCGGTGCTCAATACGTATGACATCAGACAACTTTGTTTGACTTAATTTGACTTTATTACAAGATGATACCTTCCAATGTAGAAAGGTTCATGGAAGTAAGTTTATATTGAAATGGACAAAGGGATGAGACAATAATGAATATTCATGGAAGAAATCACATTTTTTAGTTGAAGGAAAAAGACACATCGGGATTAGGGACAGCCAAGGCCCAACTGATTTGTAGAAGTTTGGTAATTTCATTTGTGTTAAGCCAAACAAATTATTGATGTTTTTAACATCAAAAAAACTCCTGCAATTTCGTCGTGTAATGATCGATTCTCTAAGTTATCTCATTGCACATGAAATTGAGCTAATCATATACTTAGGAAAACGGGTGGAATATCAAATAAAACATACACAAAAAATATATATATATACATTAAAGGAAAATCTTATTGGAAATAGATTGAGATCTAATCTTGTATACGACAAAATAATAAAAGGACTTTTAAATTTAATTTTCAAAGGTCAAGATCACTTTCATTAACATTCTTCAATTTCATTGTTATTTTGCAATTAAACATGCTAAAAGGTTTGGGAAAGTCTTCTACATATTTTCTTTGGGAGATAAGCATACCATCTTATCCCTTTTTAATTTTTAACCTAAGAAAATAATGCAACAAGATTAAATATGTCAATTTTTTTATCATACTCATTTTGAATTTAGTAATAAGAGAATGAAATGAGCTTATATAAATTATATCATCAACATAAAAACTAACAAGTAGTAAATCATAGTTAACTTCCTTTTTCAAATGTAGGATAAACTCATCATTACTTCTTTTAAACTTATTTTGCTTAAAAATGAGTCAGCTTTATTGTACCATGTTCATGATTATAGAACCTACTTCAATATTTACAATGTCTTTCTCATTTTATTTATATTATCTTTCTTTTCTTGAATAATAATTATTCTAGTTGCACAATGTAAATTTCCTCCCTTAATTCGTCTTTTATAAATGTTGACTTAACATCAAATTGATAAACATGTCAATGAAATATGTAGCTAATTTAAATTTTTTTATTATTTAAAATCAAGCAATGAGAGAGAAATGTATCCCCAAAGCCAATAATTTATTACTGTGAATATCCTTAGCCACCAATTAAGCCTTGTACTTTTATACACTACCATTTGCATTATAATTTATCTTGAGCCCATTTTAATCCAATGACATTTTTATCCTTAAAGAAGTCTACAAACACCTAAGTTTTTTTTTAATTACCGTAATTTCTTCCTCCAATCGGTAGCAACATTCCTCTTTTCTTGCGACTTATTTAAAATTGATTGGATATCTAATTAACAAGGCCAAAGTACAAGTATCATAAATTTCTTTAAGAGATCTATATTTTTGTAAAGTTGTTTCAATGGATGAAAGACTATTTTGTAGTTGATAAGTTAGTTTTCAGTGAATTTGTAAGGTTGGTGTTTGATGAATGTTTGGTAAATTTTTAGTAGTAGGATATGTTATACTAAGAACTGTTAAAATTTGAACGTTTGAATTATCACAATTGCCTCGTCAATTCTAACTTGCATTTTTATTGAAATCATATATTCCTACTAATGATCACTTTACCACCAGAAGGATTATATAACCCATATTCTTTGGATTGAGAACAATACAAAATAAAATTACATTTTAAATTTTTTTATCAAGTTTATGATGATTATGAGAATTTACCAAAATATAAGTCATATAACTAAAATCTTTTAAGTGGATCCTCTCTCTAAGCTTCATGTTGAGTGTAATTAGCAATAACTTTCACTCGGGTTATATTTAATAAGTACATAGCATTTGTACTAGCTTCTACCCTATAACTATTCAATAACTCCTTAATCTTTGCAAAGCTTCTCGTCATTTCGACAATAGTGCAAATTTCCCATTTCATAATATGATTTTGCTCAAGAGTATAAGATGTCATCAAGCCCCTGCGTGTTCCACTTGCATCATAAAAATCATTAAAACAAACCTCACTACCTCTATCTGTTAGATAATTTTCTTGTTGGCATCAATTTGCTTCTCAATAAACGCCTTGAATCTTTTGAAATTATAAAAATTATTTATATTTTCAAATATACCCAACGGTAAACAATAGAAAGTACTAACTTCCACTAAATGATTTTGTTTTCATAAGGCTACATAAATTAATATCTATTAACTAAAGAAAATTTTAAGACCCTTGTTTGTTTACCAATGATACTACCCTCACAAAAATCAAATGAATTAATTTTAGACAATCCAAGAACCATAGCCTTTTGATTTTACACCTTCAAGCCCTTAACATTGAGATGCCTATACCATAAATGCAATAATTTTGACTTATCTCTTGCACCAGTAACAAAAATGTTGTTCTTCATATTTTAAACTTCAAATGCAAACCTTTTTTTTCTATCATTAGACACTTGTAATAGTTTGTTTGGATTTCTTATCTTTAATAAATCATGATTCATCATCATATATTATTAAATATACACTAGCCATTAGTTTTCCATCACCTAATAAATTATAAGACAAATTAGGAACAAAAAAACATCATAAATAAGTTTCATTTTATCGTAATTAATTTTTAATGCTATAATGTCTTTCACGTCAACTTGAATTGCCTTAGTGTCACCTAACCAAACCTTAATCTTGTGGGACTCATTAAACTCTTAAAATTTTACCTTCATGCCATTCATATGATTGAATTATCATTATTTATAAACGAAACATATGAAATATCAATATTATCTGTATAGGCTATTAATGAATTACTTCCTTCTCATCTTATTTTTGTATAATCTATTTTTTTATCCTTAAACTAACAATCTACTTTTACATGCACGCACTTTTTATAATGATGGTATTTAATACTACTCTTATTTCTTTATTGCTCACTAGAGGCTTATCTTTGTTTAGCTTGTTCACCATATCATCCTTGACCTCAACCTCTACCAAATCCTCGACCTAAAAATCCACATATTTAGTAGAAAATCTTTTTGATTGATGATTCTCCTTTCATTTTGAAAAGTTTTTGCTTTATGTTTTTCAAGTGATATGTTAATACTAGCTTTATGAGCTTTTAAGGAGCATTTTAGTTTGCAAAATGAAAAAGATGGACAAATCTTTAGACTCTTCAATTGTAGTCATCACATGATCAAATTTAAAATCAAATTTCTCAACCCCTTAGAAAAAAATGGTTTCAATAGATTGATTTTAACCATATAAATTCATTTCACTATCAATTCCAAACACCTTAGTAACATAAATTTCTATTGATTCATTGTTTTCATTAATTGTGTTTCAAAACCTTATTGTAAAATTTAAAGTTTCATGGATTTTAATTTAATGAGAATTGAAATTTTATTTGTAATTTTTATAGGCCTTATGTGAAGTAGTTAATGATGTTATTCTTGAGAAACACTCTTATAGACAACTTAGTCGATAAAGAATAATGCCTTGAAGTCCTTTATTATATTCTCCTTCAACTAGATCTCCTCGTTACTAACATTATACACATTCTCCACCATATCCTACAAGTATTAAGAATTAGGTAGAGTCTTCATTTTAGTTCTCGAGAATTCATAATTTTCACTATTGAAAATAAAAATAAAATGTTGTGATATGGTTGATGTATTTTCATTTCCAACTATAATAATTTCTCACTCTAAGGGTGTCTCACTTAAGGTAATTCTCTCTTAATTGGTGTTTCTCTCAAGAACACTTTTATTTTAAATACACATGGCTTAAATACTACAAATGATATGAACATAGTAGAGAATAATAAAAAGAAAACAAAGTGTTTAATATATTTTCATAAGTGTCTATTTCAATAGCCTTAGGATTCTGATGAAATAATGTTTTGTCGACTTTAGGGTTATGATGAAATAGAGTTTCAATGATTTAAAGATTGAAATAAAATACCAGTGAACTTAAGATTCTATGTTGATAAAATTTCACTTTAATTATACTTCTTAAGTGTAAATCTATAAAGAAATTGTTAAGAGTTACATAAGGAAGTAGTTTTGGTATATTGTCCTCGTATAGTTTCACAGTAACAAAAGAATATATTTCTTTGTTCGTAAATTCTTTATTTCCTTATTTTTCATAAATATTGCTTTTGTTTGTAAACGATTGGTATTAGAGATAAGGTTCATTGTCAAGATATCTCTACAAAAGTTTGATGTTGAAAATTTTAATAGATCGAATAATGTCACTCTACAAAATGTTAAGAAATGAGTGATTCTTGTTCAGAAGGGATGTCCAGAATCATTAAAAGGTGAAGAAAAATTGTTGCAGAATTTGGGGGCATTGAAGAAGGAAAATATTTTTTTCAAGGTCATATACCATAATACTATTGAGTCGAGGAAACGAGGTCTTAAGAGAAGTGATTGATGAAAGTAGTGTTGCTTTGTTATGGAAATAACTTAAAAGTAAGTATAAAAAAAGATCACTTATTAATTGTTTACATCAAAAGTAGTATTTTCGTACATTAAAGATGTCGGAAAGTACACATGAAAAATTTTCGCTGATAATTTTAATCGGATCATCTTGGATTATAAGATTTTAGGGTTAAAATTAAGGATAAAGATCAAGCTAAAATACTTTTATATTCTTTGCCCAATTTACATGAGAATTCTATTGATATCATCTTATATGGTAAAGAGAATATTTCTATCAATGATGCGAAGGATGCTCTGCGATCCAAAGAATTAAAGAAAAAATTTGTGGCACACATGGATATGTATCATATATAAGATTGGTTGTCAAGAAAGGAGAATAAGGAAAGTGATTCTGAAAACATGAGTAAGTCATGATAGGAAAGGGATTCTGAAAACGTAAGTAAGTCACGATCTAAATCAAAGGCTAAAGTTGTTTGATATTTTCACTATAAAGTTAAAGGACACTTTAAGAGGGATTGTCCATTGTGAAAGAATGGAAAAGAGAAATTGATGGAAAAGAAAGTATTTTTTTAGTATAAAAAAGATCAAATAAATAAGATGGAAGAGGTAATATGGTTTTAAAAGTGAGTAATTTTAATTATGAAAATCGATAGGTGATAGACACTAATACTGTCTTTTATCATATAACTTTTAACAGGGACTAGTTCTATTGTTCTAAAGAATGGAGTTATCTTGTCATATTAGGTGATGATAGGTAGCGTGCTATTAAAGGTAGTGGTTCAATGCATATTTAGATGTATGACAAAATTGTTAGAACATTTGATGTTTGATATGTTCTTGAGCTTCGAAAAAATCTCATTTCTATGGATGCTCTTGATTGATAAGGGCATAAGTTTTCTGGTGATGATAGACAACGTTGACTATGACGAGAGAGAAATTATAGTATAACATCTATATCTTAATATAAAAGACAATAATTGGATCGATAGTTGTCTCTTCATCTTTAAGGAAGAAAGAAGGAACTGTGGTATGACACATGCAAGAGAGTCATCTTAGTGAGCAAGAGATGATGGAACTTTATAGGGGGAGTTTATTAAAGTATGACAAATAGTAGAAGGTAGAATTTTGTAAGTTTTATGTGTTTGGCAAAAATGTTTGGGTAACCCTCAAGAGTATAGTGTTTGAGGAGTGGCATATGTTTGGATATATGAAAAATTCATGCTAAGTTCGATAATGAGTAGTACTAGTTCAAACATGGTACTAGAGCAGCTTAAAACATATGTTAAGGGGCTGAAAATTCTAGTTCAAAAGATAGAACAATGTTAAAGAGATAGCATCAGCGTGGTATACCCAAGGATAAAGCGAGAAAGACCGTCAAGCATCCAAGAAGATATGGTTGGTCAGTATGCTATGATCATTGGAGATAGAGATGAAAATATCATTCAAGGGACTATGGAAAGTCAAGTGAAAGATAGATGAATGGAGGTTATGATAAATGACGTAAGATTTCACAAGATTGAGAAATTGACTACATCTCGTCAAGTCTTGTTAAAAATGAAGTAAATCACATGTTAGTATAGTGCCTATAATACGATAACGAATACATGAGAAGGGGGGTTGAATTGTGTATTCCCCTTTTTGAAAACTCTTTCAAAACTGTTTTGTTTAAAAAATAAGTTCTTTTATAGAAACTTTAGTAAATTCGAAATAATCAAAACTTTGAAAAAAAAATTCAGAATTTAAGTAATAAAAAAAACTTTGAACTTTAAGAGAGATAAGGTAGAGTAGAAGTGAACACAGCGATTTTATACTGGTTGACCCCAAACCGTGGGCTACGTCTAGTCCTTAAAAGTCTTTCTGAGATTTCACTATCTCTTAAACGTTTACAAGTATTCTTTCCGAGCCTCTTTAGGTCTCTACACTCAGTATTCTTTCACTCTTAGC
>JANTPM010000004.1:6766937-6787928 GCA_025434745.1 Erythroxylum divaricatum | reverse complement strand
GCTTGTTTAAACACTAAATATATAATATATATTATAATTAAATAGAGTTAGGACAAACTTTTTGACTTAATCTTTTTTATTTCAACTTAATTTGAGTTTTACTCTAAATTTTGAGTTAAAATAACATCGTTTTTATATTTTATTTGAATCAAAAATTTTGAGTTAAAATAACATTGTTTTTATAATTTATTTGAATCAATCTTCTCTAATTTTACTTTAATATAAAATTTAATTAATTTTAAATTTTTATTTATTAATTAGATTAGATTAAAATTGATTTATCAAATTTTACATTAATTATAATTTTGTGAACGATAAAATAAAAATTTTAAGAAGTTCAATCTTTAGAATTTTTTTAAAAAGAGACCCATCTAATTATTTGAACCATTATATAAAAGGAATGACTTGATATGTATATATGAACCCTAAAATATGCCCTTTCCATATTAGTTGTGTGTTCAACATCTCATCACTTTCGTCTAACACTAGTTGGGATGTCCTCATCAAATATGCTAATATTCAGAGTTATATTATTAGTTTAATTTTAAATTAGTGACTCGTTGGCTTATTTAATGTACATAATTTGTGGTATATTATATATAATAAATAAAAACATTTGAAAGATAATGATTACAAATTCTTAATTAAATAAATTTACAAAAAATTTATATTGAATGAATAATAATTTATTAGATTCTTATATTATATTCTTAAACCCCTTATTTAAATATAGAATTAGAATTGTATTTTTAAGAATTGGAAATTTTTAAGAACTTTAATAAAACTTAATTTGAGTAATTTGGAAACAAGTCTCTCGATTAGTTAGGTGTAAGACTACTACTATTAGACCTCTTTGAATCCTACTTGTTTGCAATATTTTTACAATTATTGTTGTTGCTGTTATAATTTTTAACAAATAGCTAAATGAACTATTACTTTAAAATCCTTTTTAAAAAGATTCTTTAGTTAACATCCAAATGTTGCGTAAATTAAGTTAATTTAATTATGAGTGAAATAAATATTTGTTTAATTTTTAGCCTGCAAATTATGTCAATAGGATATTCTGCATTAAGCAAGTCCTGTATGATAAACTCGATCAAGAGAACATAAGTTGGGAGAATCGAACAAAGAACCTTTTGACTTTATACTCTTCTACTCCACCACCTCCCAGGGGCTCAATGCACATTCAAAAGGTAACGGCTGAGGATTCCTGCATTAAAAAAAATTAACGATAATTTTAAAAATAAATTTACCTATCTCTAATAAAAATCAATTAATTAACAACTATTGGACAAAATACATAATTAATTTAAATTAGTTATATGTGATCTAAAATTAAACAATACGCCATATTTAATAGATATAAATTTAAATATATTTAATTATAAATAAAATCAATATATTAAATTAATTCAATTTTATTTATTAATTTCAGATTGTTTTGTACCGATAGTAATAATATTTATTAAGCTTAAGCAAGGAGTTATTAATAATTTATTAATTTAAGGATAATCCAATAATTATAAATCATTTTGGTAATCATATTTAATTATGATACAAAAGTAATCATTTCTCTCTCCGGCTCTGTCTCGAACTCCACCCTCTTTGTTTAACGTTCGTATTCATCATTGTTGAGGTACTGTATCTATAACAATGTTGGTTCCGAAATTCAATTTGATTACATTGAAGGACACAACTTTGATGATAAGCTTAGTTAAAGTTCGCTTTAACCGAAGTCTGTCTTGGTTTTGTTTTTTTTCACCTTGTTCTTATGCATGTTTGGTGCAAGTTTTATCTGATTGCGTCGAATGCTCGCTCGCCTTTCTGACAATTAGAAGATTATGCGAATGAAAAAGTTGGTTTCTTGAAAGAATAATATCTTGGGTTATTTTTGTTTTGTGCGTACCAAAAAATGGTAGAGTGAAAAACTTGTGTTGTTTGAGAGCATATTTTCAGTGACAATTCCAAGCATTTTTGCCTTAGGAGGAACGTTTCTGCATATTTGCCTATTAACTATTGAAAATTATATTATTTCTATAGTTTTTTGAAAAGTTGATGCTAGTTTCCTTAACAAATGTAAAGGAAGGTAGTTTGGTACACTTTGCAGTCCATATATTCGATGAAATGCCTCTGAAGTAAAATTTTTGGATCATTTCAGTAGATTCTGGGGCTCAAAGGAACTTTGGGGCAAATTCTACTTGTTTCTGATGGCTTTTCTTAGTCTCTTATTGTTTGAACTTATTCGTTTTCCACCATTTTCGGTTGAAGTTATGGTGAATGTTGATCATGTAAATGGAGGGTGAATCATCTTGCTTCTTAGGTGATTATCACTCAATGTGGCTTGTGGGTCTCCGTAGTCTGTATGTTGGTTATTTGGCGAGGTATGTAAAGCTGCAACGAAGGAATCTTTGTAGAGTCGATTTGTTATTAAGCATCCCTAAGAAGGGTAAGCGCTTTTTCTGATTAAAACACCCGACTAGGCACATAAATCCATTGCATGAACAATTCTTAGATAATCATAAAAAATTTGTGCAAAGCATTGCTTATAAAAGATAATCCAGTATGAAAACTACAATCACTATATTCTTTCTTCATGCAATTAATTACATTACGTCAAAGCTTTTATGATCCTTATTTGCATAGATTAATCATTGGAATTCATCTTACTGTGTGGCCAATACATAAATGGAGTTTTATATATTTGAATGAGCTTGACATTGTCTTCTTAACTCAATTATTCAGTTGTAAGAACTGCTTCTGATTAGCTATTTATATGTTGAAGCAGGTGTAAATCTAGAACAAAAGCAAGCTTTTACTCATTATTCTGCTGTCCCAGAACGTGGTGATATCATCCGTAAAGGTTCTGGAATGATGACGTTAGCTAAGGATTTAGCTTGTCTTATCGAGGAATCTTCTGAGCCTGACAAGAGAAGGCCCAAGAGTCGCATGGAGCTTAAGAGGTCACTTGAACTCAGCATAAAGAAAAGGGTGAAGGAGCAATATAAGAATGGGAAGTTTCAAGACCTAGTGGAAAATGTAATTGCGAATCCACAAACCCTTGAAGATGCTTACAATTGTGTTAGACTAAACTCCAATGTTGATGTTGCATCAACTGCTGACAATATCTCTTTTGAATCCTTGGAAGAAGAGCTCTTGAGTGGGAATTTTGATTTTAAAGCAAGCAGCTCCACTATTTCATCAAAGGGTGAAAAAAAAGAAACTCTAGTCCTTCCAAAATTGAAGTTGAAGGTCGTTCAAGAAGCCATTAGAATAGTATTGGAAGTTGTTTACAGGCCTCACTTTTCTAAGATTTCTCATGGTTGTCGAAGTGGAAGGGGGCATCATACAGCAACAAAGTACATCAAAAGAGAGATCTCTAATATTAACTGGTGGTTTACTTTAATCATAAACAAAACCATGGATACTTCTATCTTTGATAGACTTATTACCATAATGGAGGACAAGATAGAAGACCCCTGCTTATATAATTTACTCAGAAGCATGTTTGATGCTGATGTAATCAATGTGGACTTTGGGGGATTTCCAAAAGGACATGGTCTACCACAAGAGGGGGTGTTGTCTCCTATTCTAATGAACATATACCTCGACATGTTTGACCGTGAATTTTTCAGACTTTCCATGAAATATGAAGCTCTCTGTCCAGGACTGCATAGTGGGGAAGCACATGCCAATTCCAAGTTACGGAGCTGGTTTAGGAGACAGCTAAAAGGCAATGATATCACAATCCGAGATGATAACAATTCTGGTCCAAGAATTCATTGTTGCCGTTTCATGGACGAGCTGTTTTTTGCAGTTTCTGGGACTGAAGAAGTTGCCCATGGTTTCAGGACTGATGTAGTTAATTTCCTGCATAATTTTTTGTATTTGGATGTAGATTTTCAAACAGAAATATTATCTGGCACAGGACCTCAAGGAATTCGCTTCTTGGGTACATTGGTCAAAAGAACTGTGAGAGAAAGCCCCGCTTTTAGGGTTGTTCACAAGTTAAAACACAAAGTGAAGTTGTTTGCTTCACAAAAAGAAGAGGCATGGGATATTGGGACGGTGAGAATTGGGAAGAAGTGGTTGGCTCATGGTCTAAAGAAGGTCAAAGAGTCAGAGATCAAGCATCTAGCTGATAGTAGCTCAACTTTGAGCCAAATATCCTGTTTCCGTAAACCTGGAATGAAAACTGATCACTGGTACAAGTATTTGCTTAAAATATGGATGCAAGATGTCAAAGCGAAACTTGCAAACAGTCAGGAATTCATCTTGTCCAAGCATGCTGTGGAACCAGCCCTTCCCCAAGAATTAAGAGACTCATATTACGAGTTTCAAAAACAGGCAGAAGAATATGTTCAATCAGAGACAGCGGCAACTCTTGATCTTCTAAAGGATTCCAGCTTACCTGCTGAAACCATCACTCGAATCCTGGCTCCTGTCAATGAAATCCAGAAGCGCCTTTTAAGATATGGGTTGATCACGTCCCAAGGACACTCCTGCATGGCACGTCGGCTTATATTACAAGATGACAGTCATATCATTGACTGGTTTTCTGGTATTGCTCACCGTTGGCTCAGATGGTATTCACATTGTGACAATTTTGAGGAAATAATGCTGATAATGCGGGACCAAGTTAGGAAATCTTGCATTCGCACATTAGCAGCCAAGTATCGGATTCATGAAATTGAAATAGAGAAAAAATTTGATCTAGAGCTAAGCAGAATCCCCTCTACCCAAGAGATAGAGCAAAATTTGGTCAATGAGGTATCAAATTCTGCAACTTTTGGAGACGATGAGGCATTGTCATATGGAATTTCATATAGTGGAGTGTGCCTACTGTCATTAGCAAGAAAAGTGAGTCAGTCGCGGCCATGCGATTGTTTTGTTATGGGGTGTTCAATTGCTGCTCCTAATGTTTATACTCTACATGTGATGGAAAGACAGAAATTTCCAGCATGGAAGACGGGATTTTCAACTTGTATCCATCCCAGCTTGAATAAAAGGAGAATTGGGTTATGTAAACAACACTTAAAAGATATATATGTTGGAAATATATCACTTCAGTCGATTGATTTCAGTTCATGGAAATGAAGGTATAAAAATCGTAATTCTCTGGTAGCTTCCTATCCCCTAAAAAAAGTGTTAACCAACTTGCTTTTCTTCTGGCATAATTGCTTTAAACAATTAGTTTGTTTTCCTTTTTAACCTTTTTTAATGTGCTGCATTGACATTCTTAGAACTTTATTGTGACACATGAAACCTTGACTGTGCTTGTAATTAGTTGAAACTATGGACTTCGCATTCTCAGAGTATTCAACATTTGGGAGATAATTAGTCCTTCATGTTTTCTAAGATAGAGAAGAAGCAATTGCAGAGATGTTGAAATTTTCTTTTTGGTTTAGTTGGGAGTTTCATGATGGAGGTTTGGAAGAAGGGGGAGATTAACACCATTTGAACTAAAGCTCACCGGCCAGAGATGGATGATATTTGTAATATCTTTGACAGCATGTCGAGGTCCTTCTTAAGGAATTTGCATTCTCAAGCTATGTTGGTGTAGAAAAATTTAGCTCTGGTACTGTATTATTCTTTTACTTTTCAGTGGCTTATGTTCTGATATTTCACTAAATAACAGAATTACGTGCAGTTCTTGCAGCAGCCTTTTGCGTGGACAAGTACACGGGCAGGAATTAATTCACTATAGGAACCGTGTTCAATCCTCAATATACACGCCTCTCATATGTAAAGTAAGCAAGTGCCCCCAAATCTAGTCGATAGCTTCTGGAGTGTGTAACTGTGACTTTTGAAAAGACATCATACATTCCTGTTGTGACCATTTTGGAATTTGTTGGTCACCTTTCACTTGCGAAGCTTGTCAATGAGATTAATTTATTGTGAAAAGGTATGGGAACAGAGCAATTCCTGTGTGCTGAATATTACTGAGTTAGGCTCTAAAGTAGGCCGTGAAGAAAATGATGACACTATGCCATATGAACTTCTGAAACTGTGGGCAACAACTTTTTGACATTTTTAATCCAAACGGGTGGTCGATTGTTCAGTGCTGTAGCAGATCTATCGTGCAGGCTCAGCTTTTTCTTTTCCCCTGCCTCTGGTAATAAAGAAAGTGCTTGTTCTCATCCTTTCTTGCTCGTTTACTACCGAAAATGGGGACTAGTTTTTCCAGATTATCTGCAAGTGCCTTCAACCTTTAATTATTAAAGGGGTATATTCAAAATATTTGATTTTTGACTCCTGCGACCCCTTTGTGGGTCATCTACGAACTTAGAGAGATTGCTCTGTTTTCTTTAACATGTCGTGTCAGAGATGTGTTCGTAAGTCAATATTCAAACCAAAAAGGTGCACACTAATCTACTGGTTTGATGTTTCTAGTAAGCTAAATGAACGCAAATTTGGAAATCTTAATCCATTCAAACCTGCAAATCAAAATTTCTGAAATTTGCATGAACGATGTTGTCCTGTCCTTTGGAACGAAGAACAGGGCTTCTTATCTGTTATCAGATTTAATTGGATTCTGTTATCTCCTCTTTGAATACGTACAATTAAAAAAAATCTATCATGAAAATTTTCGAAGAAAGGTTGAAACTTTGAGTCAATTTTGAAGCCTTATGTCACAAAATTTAATGGTTATCTGCAAAGAATTGCTTCACAATAGCTAAACTGTTGTGTAATTATGATACCCTCAGCTTGGAGGGTCTTTCAGGTGATTGGATGAATGCAACCGGTACATAAATTGACACTTCACATAAGCAAATACACCATATAGAGACCAAGACACCATGCTCCAAAGTTCTGAAGAAATCATACGATCTCACTTGGATCTCAGTAGCTTTAGGAGCATTCTTGCTTTTGTTTTGGTCCTACTACTGCACTGACTCTGCAGAAGCAAGAGCAGCTGAGTTAAAACTCCTGCGCATATTGCTTCTTCCCTTGACTGTAAAGATGCTGTGCATAGTATAATCAGAGAGTTAATGGCACTTTCACTTCCCTCATGATCTGAAACCCGAAAAACCATCTTAACTATGGTTTCAACCCCATTTGGGCTGTTGATCACTCCTTCCCTGGCACTTTCCAGGTCTAGCAGAAGCTCAATTGTGGACATTGCCTTAGCTGCCAAGATTTTTTCATGGCTTCTAGTATTATTCATGTATGTTAATAGACCATTTATAACACCTTGTTGAACCAAATTCTCTCTGTTTGACTCCAAGGAGCATAGTCCAGATATGGCTTTAATTGCAGAATCTGATAACTGGTGATTCTGATGAAGAGCAGCAAGCACCAAGCCATATAAGAGTTCCTGGCGTTTTCCAAACATCAGACAAAGTTCTCTTGTCTCAGGAGACGATGATATTCTCTGTATAAGATGACACAAACTGCCCTTGATCATGGAACTTCCATGATCAAATAAAACTTGAAATGATCGCATAGTGGACTCTTCTTTTAGCACGTTTAAGGCCTCATATTCTCCAAGAGACAGCAACTTTAGGATGCAACGGAGTGTTTGCTCCACAAACATAACACGTTCTGGGAATAATCTGGTTCCAAAAAGTAGTTTCAGCAACAAAGGTAAGAAGTCTAGTTGCAGAAAGTAAGAACAATTAGATGGTGATTCTTCTGCTAGAGCTTGGATCCTGTTGAGTGTCAGAAACTTCTGCTCCAGGGTAACATCTGGAGATTCAAGGTTGTGTTTAAGTAAAGATAAACACTCCATTGCTGATAAGTAATCAGGGTCAATTCGAGGACCCATTTGCAGCCACTGATCGATCAAATGACGAAGAGTGTGATTAGGCACCATGGATACATCATGAAGCTTCTGCATTGTAACAGGGCATGTGAGATTACCTGCTCCAAGCCATTTTTCTATGCTTGATCTATCATAAGTTTGGCCTGTACACAGAGTCACTGGATCTTTGAACAAGTCCAGACTAATTGGACACCTGAACAAGTGGGGTATGGGCATTTCAGGTTCTTGCATGGAACGAAATCAAAGATTGAAGAACCTAAAAGCTTCAATGTTAAAAAGTTGATGTTATTGGCTGAAAATTTCAGAATCTAATAATTGGATGGATGTTAAGTGCGAACACCGTCCAAAAGTTCACAGGAAATGAGAAAGATGATAGTTAGAATACCAATGCAAGAAGTATGAATGATAAAGGACAAATCTTGTAAAAGCACTCATGAATTAAACAATGCTAAAAATGGATGGTGGAAGTGAACTGTTTTCTTTTTCAATTCAGAATCCTGAGGCTAAAAGTTCAGGAAAGGAGCATCAACTTTCACAGAAGTGGGAACTGAGCTATCAATTAGCTCAAGAAACCAATAAGAAAGAGACACTCAAACCCAAAGGAAAAGCAATTGGACCAAAGATCAAAGCTTTTCACCTCCAATGCATACCCAAAAACTTGGGGAGTGTTCAGAAACACTTTCAGGGAGCTTAAACATCAGCAATGGCAGACAGTGACAGATGGGTGTTTTCAGAGATAGATAGTGAAGAAGAAAGGCTATGGAGGCAAAAGGGCAGCCTTAGTTGGAGGAATGAGATGGGAACAGCAAGATACCAAGCACCAGATGGGACCAAACAAGGGCTTAACCTTATCTCAGTGAAATTGGAAGAGATTGAAGCTAATAATATAGAATAATCATGTGTTTGAATGGTCCCCTTTGAGCCCTTTTCCTGTGCCTATCAATGGAGTCAAACTGACCCAAGGCCAAAAAAATATTGTTAATGTCCTTCAACTTTGAATCTGCCCCACTTGACAAGAAAATTAAATTTGTACTTGACACCAAGAAACAGAGTAAGAGAGAGGACGAATAAGGTTTGGTCACATGATGCATGGGAAGATCAATAATTTGAAGGAAGCAGAACTTGAACAGAGAAGAGGATAACCAGAACTATCTTGTCTTTGTTGGATACCAGTTGCCTTTTCAGGCTTATACTTGGCTTTATTTGCAGTTGTAAGGATAATATGTAGCACATGACAGTGGGTCGGGTTGAACCAAAGTCGGTTTTATACCCGAATTTAATTCATAAATTATTTTATAATAATCTCGAGTCAAATTTCAGATCTTATCAAATTGAACTGAAACTGCTCCATGATCTACAATATTTTTCAATTGCTTTAAATTCCAAGTTTGATTAAGCTCATTTAAAACATTTGATTCATGGGAAAAAAGAAGAATAAAAATTCAAATTTGAATTAAATTGATCCTCAAATCTAGAATTTTTTGTATTAAACACAAATTCGAACACAAATATGACTAAAATGAATTTTATTGTTGATTTTAGACAAAACTTGATAAGCATCACCTACGAGATTCAAAAATATCCAATCGAGTTAATGTAAAAAGTCGGAACTTATTAAACAAGAAAAAAAGATTAAAACTCGGGTTTGTATCTAGTTTAATTTAAGTTCAGAAGTTTCTATAATTTTAGATCGGATCGAATATTATTTACCAACCTATAGTTTATCACCCAAAAAGACTAACAAATAGTATCGTATTTCTAGACTTATCCAAATCCCGCAATAAATATATTTTTTATTGTTATTGTTGTTGTTGTTGAGGAAAAAAAAGAGGCATCTGTGCTAGGATTAAAGGTTTTAGAAAACCTCAACAGAATAAAATTATTCCAATCCAAAATTTTGACTTAAACCTCAAACAACATTATGGTTAGGTGCGACGAAGGGAATATAGTGACCTATGACGTTTTGACCACCTAAACTTTAATTCCAACCATTTGATCTATATATAAAGTGTCCTAAATTACATATTTTAAATAAATTATTTAATAAATTAACTAATAACAGTTCATTTTAATTAGATATTTATAAGTTCAAACCGAGATCTTTTAAATTATTAAGATTTATAAGATTAGTAAGTAGTAAATCAATCCCATTAAAGATTTAACACTAATTACACAAATATAGATAAATTGATTAATTATCAATACAAATATTTATTAAGTTAAATAATGAAATAAAATTTATCTTATTAGCAATAAAATCAAAAATAAAACTATTTTTTATTTGAAAAAACTATAATGATTGAATTCAATTTCTAAATTATATTGGATTCGAATAATTCGAGTAGAGTAATATATTCTAAAAATAATATCTCTTTTTCTAATCATAATCCAACAAATATTTCAATGATTTTCTTGTTCATATTTCGAAAATAAAATTAAGGTCATAAACAAAGAAAAAGGGACAAGTGATTAAGTTAAGATTACGGGAAGAGAGAGATTTTGAATACTATTTTGTCTTGCATAGGAACAATTCAACCTTCAACTGCGAATTCCTTACATCATGACGTTGTCTCGATGCTTTTTTAGTTACCCTTTTCTGCAAGTTGTTGTTTGTTTTTCTAGTATTGTGTAATGAATTGTATCTTAGCTTTGTTAAGAGACAGGAATAAAAATAAATAATTTGATTTTAGTGACTTTTGTCTTGAAAAAAAAAGTTGATAAGTATAAGTTAGTTTATATTATTGAAAAATATTTTTTTATTATTAGAAATGACAAAGATTAAGTCAGACTCGAATTTAACTCGATTTGTCAAATCCTGTTCACTATTGTTAAGCTTGTGATTTTGAATTACATACCGTACCGGCCGGAGAATCATACAAACTAGGGGCACTTATATATTGGGTGTAAATAGCGGTTGATAGGTGCCTGTTTCGTCTAGTGCCGACTGATATTTATAATATCAATCATATACTGGTTAGTATAAATTTTTTTGAAATATATATATTATTAAATTAATGTTATAAGTTAAATTAAATTAAGATATTTATAATTTAGTAATAATTAATTTTAATTAATTGAATATATAATATATTTAATTGATAGTAAATTAAGTAATATATGTTTTTGTTTCATTTTTAATTTTTACATGTTTATCTCCTTATCACGAACTTTTGTTGTAAATTATAATAATTTGAGAGTTAAGAATGATTTTTTGTTGTTGTATGTTTTGATGAAATTATTATTTATTATATAATGAAAATTGAAATTGTAATATTTTAAATACTTTATATTGTTCTTAATTTTATATTTGTATGATAATAATTGTCTTTTTTATATAAATTGTAGTTATTATTTATATGTGAAATATTTGAAATTATTGTTATTTCATATTAATTGTGATTATTATTTATTATTTGATTTTTTAAGACATGGTTAAAAATATAAAGTATAATTGTACAATATAATAATGAACTATTTTATAATTTTACAAAAATTTAAAAACTATTTTATAAATTTAAAAAATTATCCCAAATAATATCGAGTATTGACTATTACTAATACAACAACTTACTAAAACTCAATTCGATATTAAAATTCGCATCTTTTTTACCTAGCCCAAAAGTCTTTTCGTTCTCAAACATCCTTTCGAATTCTTGAGAATTACGATTCCAGGCTCGTTGTAGTACGCTCTAAACTAAAAGCCATAATAAAGTGAAGAGAACATTGGGCTTTTAGTGGCCCATTGAAAATTGTAGGGAATCGAATGTAAAGAGAAGTGAGGGAGTTGATGCTTGGGAACTTTTCAATGCACTATTTCTTGTGGATATACAACGATTTTCTCATCTTTTTCAGGTCTCAGGAGGGCTCACACCTGACCTTAATCTTAGCACAGCCATTCCCAATTAATCCTGAAACCTCCAAATTCTGGCCAGTGGAATAAACTTGTCCACTTTCTATACATTTTCGACATGCATTTTCAACTACCATAGCTTCACCTTAACATAAATGTGAAAATTAACGCATTTTCATGCGTTGGAAAGCCTTGAGTTCGATTTTTTTAAGCTAATTTACATTTATCAATCATCTGTTGATTAATACGCTTGAAATTATAATTACTGTTCAAATTATCGTTGCAAGAGGAAAATGATCAAGTGACATTAAGGGTTGTGAGACCTTGTTGCTCTGTGGTAATATGCAGAATCGATGTTTTGTGATCACGAGGACACGTACCAAATCAATTCCTACCCTGTTTCGCTTACCTGCCTATAAGATAGTGGTTCGTAAACAATCAGCAATCTATTTGTTCCGTGAAAAAGGGACCAGAATCTAAAAACCTATCTATCCTTAATGCCAATGGTCCTCCATCTGGCATCAGATCGTCTGTACCACAAATTCTGTACCTATTCTGTGCCAAAACTAAAACGTCGACGTTTTAATTAAAACTAACGTCTCCTGCGTAAGCCAAGCCAACGTCTCCTCTGCCTAAGCCAAGCCAAGGTCTCCTTCTTCTTATGATTTTGCTTCCCGCTTTACTTCTTCCATCTTCCTCTTAGACGCGTCTTCTGTCTTTGTTTTATTACAACCGCCCTTTTTGGTCACACAGCACCATTCTTTGGCTTCCTCGGAGCCGCTGCAGCCCTGGTTTTCTCGTGTAACACCTAAAACTAATTCAAAGCCTTCAATTTCTCAAACTACCGTTTTCGGTGAAATCAAGTTCGATCCGTTTTAACTAGATTTGGTGTGCTCGAGCTGCCTATGGTACGGCAAAGAGTGGAGTGGGTGTTGCGTCGATGGGTGTGATGAGAACGGAGCTTGTAATGAAATCAACTGTGCCCGCCGTTGCTATGGCTGGTGTTCTTGGTATTTATGGTTTGATTATTGCTGTGATTATCAGTACTGGAATTAACCCAAAAGCTAAATCGTATTATTTTTTATGGCTACGCTCGTCTTTCCTCTGGACTTGCTTGTGGGCTGGCCCGTTTATCTGCTGCTATGGCCATTGGCATTGTCGGTGATGCTGGTGTTAGGTACTCATAATTTGTTCTGTACTTTGCAAGCTCCGTTCTCATCATACCCCATAATGAATAGAAATGCGTCGACTATTTGCACTTCTATCTAAGAGCAAGAGAACTACAATTATCGGCCTGGGTCAGAATTGATTAATATGTGACTGTAGTGACAGAGAAATTGAATCATGTGCATTTGCTCTCTTTAGGTGTTGCCCTTTTTGTTGATGTGTAGGTGATGGCTTTCTTGTTATTTTCCTGTTTGCTTTGTTCAGACTGGCTCAGATGGTTGCATTTGCTACTTTGAGTATGACGCAGTTCAACAAAGTTTAGAATTTATAGGGATGAAACAAGTAAAAGAATTGAGTTTGGTTCGGTCTGTCTCAGCCGTTAAAGATTCCCCTGATGAGAAGGCTAACTGTGGATATGCTATTGGTTTTGCATCAACAGATTTTATAATTTGGAACTTAATAACTGAGACAAAGGTATGACATCTCACTTTTTCTCATGTATTGTGAGTTTCATGATCAGTTTCCTGATGTTTAATATGCTTGGAGCAGGTAGTACAAATTCCGTGTGGTGGATGGCGACGTCCTCATTGTTATTATCTCGGTGATGTACTTGAGACGAAAAACTGCTTTGCATATGTCAAGGTACCTTTTTGGCTTTAGGTGGTAGGTTACACTATATTCACATTGAAAGTAAATGGTAGGCATTATGTTTTAGTTTTGTGATTTATAGATTTCTTGGGCAAACAAGTTATTTCAGTTGACACACAATAAATGGAGCATCAGCATAGAAGCATATGTACTGTTAGGATCATTAATGAGTTTGTATGCAGACCAAAATAAAACAGAAACATGTTATTAAGTTGATCATGGTTTGGGGTTTGTACATCCATGGACTTAAGCCACTTTTTAGTTGTTCACTTTTAATTGGTCTGGTTTTAATCTTTATGATGTTCTTTGTCTACGTTTTCTTGCTCAATTTTCTTTTCCTTTTTCGTTTCTTTTTCAGGATGAAATAATTTATGTTTATCAAAATTGGGTTCCAGAAAGAGGGGGGAAGATATTTCCTTTGAATTTACATATTCAGTTCCATGGGAGAGAAATGCATTCGTTATGCTTTGTTTCTGAAAGTTTGTTTCTGGAAGAAGATGGAAAGCACGGCTCTGTTCATAAAACTAGTTGGATTGCTACTGGTTGTGAAGATGGAACTGTAAGATTGACTGGGTATGGCATCACTTGTGCTCCTTCTAAACAATGATTCACATTTAATATCTAGTGTGCTGTGGGGGTTCATCTGTTTTATGTGTACCATCACAAATTATCTTGTGGTAGCTTCATTCCATGCTTCCTGTCCAACCCTTACTGTTCTGTGTGTTCATGTTTCCAAATTCATGACTGATGATTTATCTACACCTACTTATTTTTGGCATAGGTTTACTCCTGGAGTTAATAGTTGGTTTACTTCAAAGCTGCTTGGGGAGCATGTTGGCGGATCTGCTGTGAGAGCAATTTGTTATGTTTCAAAGATGCACATGAGTTCTCTAGATTTGATGAACTTACATGATTGGAGAAGTGGACTAACTGCTTATGTAGAGAATCCCCGTCTACTGATCTCAGTAGGTGCCAAGCGAGTCCTAACTGCTTGGCTACTGAGGGATAGGAAGTTAGAGGAAAAGGAAAGGACACAATCTGAGGAAGAAAGCATAGATGACACAGAATATTTTCCCTCTTTGGGAGACTCCTCATCAATGTCATTTAAGTGGCTATCCACTGACATGCCTGTTAAAAATTCCAGTATCTGTTCGAAGGCTAAAATAGCACGAAAAAATGGAGAAGCATCTGAAACTGTTTCTGACATGGAAAGTAATGCAAAATTTACTTCTTGTTTGCTTGATAGTGAATCAGATTCATCAAGTCATCATGAAAACAAGCATGAAGATGATTGGAGATACCTAGCAGTCACAGCTTTTCTTGTGAAGTGTCCTTCTTCCAGGTAAAATAAAGACAAATTCTCCATCATTTGCAAAAATCTTCTCTTCTTGTTGACTTACTTATCCAGTAAGCTAGTAACATAAACGTTTTCTTCTTTTCAGGTTGATTGTCTGTTTTGTGGTTGTTGCTTGTTCAGATGCGACATTAGCATTACGAGCTCTTGTTCTACCACATCGTTTATGGTATTGATCAAGGAATAAATTTTTTATCACTAGAGCAACCTAACAAACTTTTAAGATCATTGTCCTGTATTCACTTAAACTACATACCTCCTTGCAGGTTTGATGTTGCTTTATTGGTTCCATTATCATCCCCAGTCTTGACACTGCAGAATATCATTATTCCCATGCATCTGCTTGCTGGAGGTGATGATAAAAATTGATAATATTCTTTGTTGGAAATCATGGGATTTGCTTACTAGAATGCAAATGGAAATTAATTTCCCCTTTGAGTTTTATTCATTCTCTTTTGTATGAACATTCACAGGTAACAGGCAGATGGGAAATGTATATCTTGTGGTTAGTGGAGCTACTGATGGAAGTATTGCTCTATGGGACCTCACCAAGAATGTTGAAGCTTTTTTGCAGCGATTGTCAGCCCTAGATGTGGGGAAGTTGATAAATTGCCAAACACGTCCCCGCACTGGAAGAGGAAGTCAGGGTGGGCGATGGTGGAGATCATTGAGTAGCATGTATAAGAAGACATCACGTGCTTCAGTTATTTCTAAAACTGAAGATAGGACTAATTCCATTTTGGTAAATGATAACAAAGGTAGAGGAGCAAAATGTGATACTGAAAGCTGCACAGCTGGTTATTCAGAAGCCATGCCTGACGATTCATGTGAGCCAGAAACATACAGTGTTTCTCTGCAGATATCTGAAATACAACCTCTAAATGTTTTCACTCATGTTCACCAATCTGGCGTCAACTGTCTGTATGTTTCAGACATAAAAGATAGTCAGAGTTCTGGTGATACTCTCATGTTCAGTGTAATAAGTGGTGGTGATGATCAAGCACTTCACTGCCTCAAGTTCCTCTATTCAACATCTTGTCAGTGTGGCCGAGATTCAGTAGTAGGTTTGCCAAATTCTACTGACATAGCTACATGGGAGAGTAAAGATAACTTTGTTCATTCTCAGCAAAAGCAAATGAAGGTGCCTGGGATCAAATTGGTATATCATGACAGAGTCCCCTCGGCTCATGGTTCTGCTGTAAAAGGTGAAATAGTGTTGTTCCTTTTATTAGAAAGTTATAAAGTACTCCCATATGCATTTGGTTTGTTGTTTTCAACCAGCATTTTCCTTAAAAATCTCATTTAAACCAATTTTCCTTTCACTGTTGACAGTGGTTGGTAATTTATTTATAAACGATCCATTGGTTTACTAGACCCATGTGGATCTATCTGTTGCAAAAAATATTCAAAAAATGAGAGTATTTTTAGGTCTACGTACAAGGATCTTAAATTGTCTCCTAGGATATGATTTCACTCTTAGAAATCCTTCTATGTCACTTTCTGGATGGGAAAATTTTTCAGGGGAAGTAAATCTTTAAAGGGAACTGCTGGTCTTTTTCTTTTCTGACTACTTACAGATAACTTTGGTTGGTTCCATGAAGGTATTTGGACAGATGGCACTTGGGTGTTTTCTACAGGTCTTGACCAGCGTGTTAGATGCTGGCTTCTTAAGGAACACTACAAACTTACTGAGAAATGTTGTTTGATTGTCTGCGTCCCAGAACCAGAGGCACTGCAAGTAAGAGCCTGTGGCAGGTGATCATAGATGCAAAAATCTACACACGTCAGTTGATGAGTCTTGTTTAATCTTTGAAGAAAAAGCATTTCATTTTTATACTGCTGTTTTTGTTGATTAATCAGGAACATGTACCAAATTGTGGTGGCTGGAAGGGGGATGCAAATGATTGAATTTTCTGCTCAAGAGTCAAGGGGCATGGATATGAAAGATACCAGTAGTACTGGCAATTTATATTGTAGGTGATGAGGAATGGATATGAGAGATACGAGTAATTCTGGCAATTCATATTGTTGCAGGCGTCTGAGTCCGGAAGCAAATATCAACTGCATTTTAGAATCTCCCATCTTGTTAGGCATGTCCTGTTACTCATTACTGATACCTGTTTTAGTGAGCTAGAATTGTACATTTCAAAGAGAACCTTTTGTCTCGAATTCCGGACAAACGTGGTGCCATATCTAGTCAGAGTTATTTTTATAGGGAGGGTGACCAAAAGAGCAGCAAGATGACATTAGCCCCCCAAGTCAAAACAACTCTGGGGGGTTAAGATTGTACTTATTTTAGTGTATTGGATGTCTCCCCACCTTAAGCCAACGGAGAATATTTTGAGTGGGGAATGAGATTAAAAACCCACGTGTTTCTGGTGTTTATTCATAATGTCACTTTAATGAACTTGACTTTGTCAAAGGTTTGCGAAATGATGAGGCAGGTTACCTAGAGGCATCATTTCTTCGCAGGCTCCAAACCGAGATTAACAGTGTTTTTTTTTTTTTTTTGGTGTAAACCACCCGGTATCTGACGCCACATGGATAGCAGACTAATTTGGATTTTAGACGGGTAGGACCATATAGGCAGCAAAGCTCTCACTCACGAGTGTGACTTTATACCCAAAGACTTGAAATCAAGATCTTGATTAAGGAAGGAGGAGTTTCAGCTACTCTACTACAGCACTTGTGAATTTCTTTTAGCGAAAACTCTGCAAATCTCAGTGTCAACTGTAAGCCCCGCGTTGGTCAAAGCTGCCAAAAGGTATTATATAGCATTACGGCAACTTGGCGAGGTTGAATGGCTAAAATGCTTTGATCATGAATCAGAATACCTCCCTAAATTTAACACCACTCCTTTGTGTAACATTGAATCACCTGGGCTGGAGGAGAACAGGTTGAATGAGGGTCGGACCAATTCTCCGGTCGATGGCCCTTTAGTGCCTTAAGACTTCCTATCTTAAATTTCAATGTAGAACTTAGAGTTGCTACGTTATCAGGCGCAAGACACCTTATCTTATTTTATAGGCCAATATTAGCTAAAAACACAGTAATTTTAATTTCAACTTATTCTAATGTCCTGTTGACACGTTAAGGAGTGCTTTCGTCCACAGTTTTTGAAAATGAGCACTGGTGTGACATCTGTCACTTGCATGTGCTAAAATTTCCCTTGATTTTTTTTAATTTTAGTATTAAAAAAACATGATCAATTACCTAACCTTATCAACACAAATGGTGGCTGTCCAGTCTTTCTATTAAATTGCGTTGTCTGTGCCTTTGACGTTTCTGGCACCAGACCCTAAAAAGGAAAAGGAAAGGAAAAGGTAGACTCTACCTTCAATTTTGTAGTATGAACCTAAAAAAATGCTCTTCCCCGTAAATTCCCTTCTCCAAGAGTCCGCTTTGCCGTCCAGGTTCGTAATACACTCTTCAATTTCTTTGTGGTTGCTGACTTCCAAGCCTGTACGACCACACTAATTACGTAGACCATTTTGCCCTTCCAAGAACTCTCCAGGTCAAACCAGGAAACCCTTCAATGGTATAGGATTACACAATAAGCCAAGAGTCACGAAGATAAACGTGACATTCCAAATTGCACATCCTTTTTTTTTTTTAATTGCACATCCTTTCACGGGCATGAATCACGAGGTTTTAAATATTATTGCGTCAGTGTACTGTTTCACTGTAGTAAATAAATCATAAAAAAGGGGCATTACTTTCTAATCTACCAAAATGAAATCTCCACCTCCACCAACCCCATTTCAAATCTCATTGTGTCAGTCAGCACTACCAAACTCAACCGACTGGTACGTGCCGGTCATCCCTTTCCCCAAGCTTTTGGGAGACTCGTGTAATGATTCTTTTCTTTTGCACTCACTCATTCTCAACTAAGATCTTCTGTCTAATATTATTCTGTTTTATAAAATTTTAACTATTTATTTTGTGAGACTCATGCGAAATTCACACGAAATTTATATAAAACCTACATAAATAAACGGTTGAGATTTATTGAATACAATAAAACACTATAATATTATATAAGAGATCTGGACTCTCTTACTCAACCCTTGACATACCCAGTTGCGTTTTTTTATTTTTTATTTTACCTTAGTTGCTGCCACGTTGTTCATTGGTTTGGTTTAGTTTAGGCTCAGCCACTTGGACCCAAAACCAAGGGGGTAAGTAAGGATAGCGATGGGGCGTTAAATCGAAACGAAGTATGTATGTAGGATAGTCGTTCATGTCATTGTAATGGTTTGCTCACCAAACGCCACTCTTCACCGTTCAATCCTTAAAAGTCATCCTTCTCCCAACACATTTTCTAAAGGGACTCTTCAAGTTGATGTTCAAGACTCACCAACCCCGTTTCTTCTTGTCTTGCATTATTTTAAGTTAAAACACGTGTTAAGAAACAACCTAAATACGATTCATTTTTATTTACATATCAAAATTCGAAATCTTTTAGTAACTTTGTGTTATATGATTTAAAATATCTAAATTTATTAAGCGCCCGTTACTAAAATAATTATGAATTTCAAGAAAAATCTTATTTTTAATTATTATAATCAGACAATACATTCACATGACATAATCATATTATTTTACATATTTAAGTTTAATTTGATATAACTATACTATATTAAATAGCTTCTTTGTAAAATACAAAAGAAAAGTAACCCTTGTAGGAAAATTAGGTTGAGATATGATCCTGACTGTAGCGCAATAATCACGAAATTTTTTCGTAATTTTTTATTTCTCGAAAATCAAGATCTATTTAATTCTATAAAATGATTACCACGAATCATAATAAAAAGCAAACTTAATTCGTACCTTATTCTGAAGTTTGATCTTTGTCTTATTATAGCCTTCGAACCGTTTCCGAAATTGATCTGTCTCAACCACTACAGTCACACAAATATCTGGTTTCTAACTATATCTACAGAACATGTTGAGAAAACTCTGTAACTCTTACAAAGAGGGTTAAGCATAAAGTGCTAGCTCTATAGAGCTTAAGCCTATTTATAATAAGTTGTGGACATTTTAGTAATTTAATTAAAAATAAATTTTAATTTTAATTAAACTTTAATTAGAATTAAAAATAATTCTAATTAAATACCAATTATGCCCATATAAGATTCAATAACTTATATTAATCCTTATTATTAAATATCTCATATTTAGTTATAAAGTTTTTTAAACTTTACAATCAAGTCAAACTTAATTAAATTAACTTTGCTTTCTTCAACTCATTTTATATGTGAGATCCATTATGTTCTCAAATATGTGGGCAATAATTATAAAATCTAATTTTAAATTAAATCAATTAAAACTCCTTTTAATTTATCTTTAATTATCCAATTAAATAATTTATAATCATAGATCAAGATTGGCGTTTAGCAACGCTTCATGATCACCCAAATATTTAGGAATGTTAAAGTGGTTTTGACTAATCTTTCTGTGCATAATTTTTCCATATAATTCAATTCTTTCATTATACAATATTCCGATTAGACATAGAGCATGGAGTTAATAACTACTCTATTTTTAGTCTAATCATATTAGATCTCCGTCATTAGCTATCAATTCAATTAATGACATTTGTAAACTATTTAAAAAACATCATTTCACCTTGGCCAAGGATTTCTTAAATTAATACCAATTGAGAACAACAAAATATTATCCATAATTACTTTAGGGTGATGAATCCTATCTTGATCATTCAACTATCTCCATATAGTTCGTGTATCTTGATCATTCAACTATTTCCATATAATTCATGTATCTTGATTATTCAACTATCTCCATATAGTTGATGTATTTCGTGTATCTCATATGATCTTTAATATCTTTTGAGATACCAAAATGTATATAAATACATGTAAAACCATTCAGAAAAATATAAGAAATACAATACAATTACATACCAATTGTCTTCCTCTCCTTCTATTCATTCATGGTATTACAGCTGATACATTAGCTTCAAACATTTCATCCTGTACAGCCACACCCACTCATAACCTTACAAACAAAACTACCCACAAACAGTCATTTTCATCAAATACCTAACATACACAGTAGAAACAACACATTCCTATCACAACAATCACAATGGCTAACCTTACGTATCCCACTCTGCCATTCAACCAAATAACAAATTTCTTAACAACACAATTAGACTCATCCAATTATCTCATTTGGCAAAATCAAATT
>JANTPM010000004.1:6706549-6730350 GCA_025434745.1 Erythroxylum divaricatum | reverse complement strand
CGACAATGTATAGTTCCGTCAGAATCCGGCAGAATCAAAAGTGAAAATTTTAAAATTGTTTCTTTTTAAAAAATATTAATATTTTATTATATTTAACCATAAATATTAAAAAACATAAAAATAGAGTTAATAAAAAATAAATAAGATATAAGTATCCATCAATTTAGATTGTCACTACATCTGTATCTAAATTTATATCTATACCTATTTTTTACATCTATTTAAAATTTATTTTTAACTTATATATATAAATATTAATCGAGTTAAAAATTCCCTATAATCCTTGACAGTGACAAAGGCGTAAGAATACGCATATATAATTTTTATTGAGAGTTTTTAAATCAAAGACACAAGCAGACACTGACAGTGACACGAATCTGCTTTTTCTGTAATTACACTGCAGAATACCAAATTTTCTAATTTCTAATGGAATTCTAAGTTGATCGGTTGGCGCAAGCAAAAGTCTCTCTCTCGTTTAGTACGTGTAACAGTTTTAATGAGCATAATTACGTGGAGAGCAGTTACGTAATTTTGTCGTAAAGGAAAAAAAGAGTTAGTGGTAACACGCAGGCGGCAGGTCGCAGGCATGAAACTGAAAGTGGGCAAGATCACATCACACCCGAGTCCACCAAAATTTAGCGCGTGTTGTTTACATTTTTATTTTTATTTTTAAATTTAGTAAAAATTTTGTCTGATTGAATTTTTAATTTTAGTTTTTTTCAATTTTTAAAAATTATGAAAATTATAAATAGTTATTTTTGTTTCCTGTTTTCTTTTTTTCAATAATTTGATTTACTATTATTTAAAAATTTATTTTTTAATAAAAATTATGAATAATTTAATTCAAAATTATATTTATATATTTAATAAATTAAAATTAATTATCAATAAAATTATGAATAATTTAATTTTATATTATTTAATTTAAAAATATAAATATTTAAATAAAATTTTATTTAATAATTTAAATATATTTCAAATAAAATTTAATTTATAAATAAAATTTAAAATATTTATTTGATTAAAATAACATGTTTTTATTAATAATTTGTTAATAAATATTATATAAGTGATTAAATAAGTTTATTAATTAAAAATAATTTATTTTTAGGTTTTATCTAAAATGTAATTATTATCAATGATAAAAATATAGCTAAGTTAACATTAATATTAACAATCAAACAAATTTTTTGTTTTTATTCAAAAACTAAAAATAGAAACTAAAAATTACAACAGAAAAATAAAAGCAGAATTAAAATGTCCCTTTGACATTCAATTTAATTCCACGTTTATTTTAATTATTTTTAAGTTTTGTTAAAAACGTTTAATTAAAATTTATAATAAAAAATTGAAAGTTAAGATTTATAATAAAAATTAGATATAAAGACATATTTGATTTTATCATTTATTTTTTACTTTTTAATTATACAGTTATATGATGATATTATATTTTAATTTAATCATTTTAATATTCTTAAATTAATTAATTAGCATTATGATTACAAATAAAATATATGAATATATAATTAAAGAGATGTATACATCAAATTTCACTTGAGAGCTTGTATTTTCATTTACACTTTTCTTAATTTGATGTTTATTTTCAATATATCTATAATTCATTGCTTTAATTATGCATTTTAATATAATTATGTATAACACAACATGCAATAAAAATAAAGCTTTGTTTTTTATATCATATGTCGGCTTGTTCGAAAATATAGGGAATCTTACAATAACAAGTTATTGTTATTGTTATTGTTAATGTTTTAAGACTAAAAATAATGACACAAGATATGAATAATAAAAACATAATTTCAAGGGATAAATAATAATTTTAAAATTTATAAATTAAAATTAAAAGGTTTAAATTATGGCAAACAAATAATTTATTTAAAAGAATGTAACTGAAAAATAATTTTTTTTAGAAAGTAACTAAAAAATTATTATGTACAAAAGAAATAATAGTTGTAACAATTTTTTTTTAAAAAGTGGCGTGGTTATGGGTTGGTGGTGGGCACATGAGCCGTGGATCCCCCGACCAGTTGATGCAGATCTTTTGGCCATTTCCCTCCGCCAACTGCCCATAGCTTGCACCACATAGTCTCTATCGAATTCGAACCACCCACATGACAGGAGCCCCTTTACCCGACCAAGACCAGCGCATATATTCTTCACCGCCTGCCCTGCCCCCTAATCGTTCACAATAAATTGATTGATTTCAATTTCAAATATTTAAATGTATACATGAAATAATTAACGCCTCAACGTAAGGAGCTTGGCCAAAGATGAATTCGCAATAGAAGAACAAGAAAAGCTTATCCGGTCCAAGAAGCAGTTTTGCGAATAAAAAGAAAAAACATGGGAAGTGGGGTGGATATATTCTTCGCAATCCCACGCTGCACGAGATAGGAATTAGGAACTAGACTAGATACTCTCCAACTCAAGGCGTTCGCTTTGCGGATCTGTTAACGAGAGATGACAAGAGAGACATAACTATTCCGCTGGGCGGACAATATGAATCTTTAGGAACATGACGTCCAAGCCATGAATAATTGCAATCATACTGCCGTTGTAACTAATGATCAATACAGATTCTGTCTCAGCCCAAATAATTGTCATGTTCAACACGAAATCTAGTCATATGATTACATGATTGGTTGCTTATGGATGGATCACTCGTGCTAGGCTCAAGTCCAAACTTAGAACGACACATGGACCAATCAACCCATCTCATAGGGATTAACCTAATTCCTATAGGTATTTATAATATAAATTCGTTACCTCATCATATAAAAAATGTACGATTCTTATAACCTTATTTTTCTCTACTCACTAGCTACCAAAAGCTCTCACAAAAATTGACTTGAGCGTCGAAGGAGCTTACCTGAAATCAACCCCCGACGTACCTTTATTGTTTTGCAAGTATCATCAACACAGAATCAACCAACCTCATGGATCCAAGCAGCAGCACCTAACCCTACTATAATCCGACTGTACCATATATATATATATATATATATATAACAAAATTCTGAGTCTCTCCCCAAAACAAGAGACGAACTTCAAACCATAATTGTAAGTTTAACTTCCCAAATGGTCAGCCCAAATTTAATGGGCCGGTTCATTTTCTGATATAGGTTGCAAAAGACAAGACAGATCCAGATGGGAGCGAACCATTACCCGGTTGCTTCTTATGCTGGTACTCATCTTTTAGGCCAGCTAAAAGGACACCAGTAGCTGGAAAATGGCAATCAAAAGAACAATGCATTTGAGAGACAAAAAGTGAAAAAAAAAAGGGGAAACAAAAGAGCCAATAGTTGATATCCAATCCAGTAATTCCTATTTATTACTAAATCCTTTCTATTGTTGTTGTTATTAGATTAGAGCTAACCTGTCAGCACATAGAGCCTCATTCAGCTAGCCAATCATCTAACCCAAATTGGTGTGGGAGGTGCATACCCTAATCGCTTAATTAAGAGGTTCTAGGTTCGATCCTTATCTTTGAGAATGCAGCAAATTTTTGGATTAATTGTAGCCCCCATATGGGATATATCAAGCAATAAAGAGAGATTAGTCACCGACTTCGGCCCAATTTATACCTCTTAAGAGAAAGAAAAAAAAAAAAAGCTAGCCAATCATCTAAAACACCGAATCTAGTATCGTGGAACCCTCATTTGCGAAAGTGGTGAAGTCAAGCTAAAAACAGTAGAGTAGAATCAGCCAAGCGAATTTCAACATATACAGAGTCTGGTCTTCACCTAACCCTAAAGAGGAAGAGCAAAAAAGTAAAAGTAAAAAGAAACAAAGGAAAGGATAAAGTCGGCGGTTTGTGCTTGAAATAAAAATTCCGCGTTTAAACCCGTTTTATTGTTCTCTAAACTCCCCCGATTTCAGGTAAAGTCAACAAGCGCGCCCAGAGGAGACTTTTACTCTAATCGTCGCAATCCCTTATCGTCATCTCCTTGGCTGGCTTTTCGACCCAGATCTCTCCCCCACAACCGCCACTGTCTATCGGTGAGTTGCTCACTTCTCATCAATCAACTGAATTTCGACACTTTGCCTTAATTTTCGTTTTGTATTATATGCTTTCCAATTATTCAACGGCGTTTGATTTTGTTTTGCTGTGTCTCTTTGATCCAATCGGCAAACTGTACTTGATGCAGTGGGTGTTACGGACGGTTACTATTTTCGTTACCTTTCATTTGATTTTTGCTGCGTATTTCTGTCCGTCATGTTTCTGTTTCGATAAGGAGTTCCAATAAAGCTTTTATGCTTCTCTTTGTTTTTTCCCCATCTTTTTCGCCTTCTGAACATGATTTGTTGTTGAAAGCATAAGAAGAGAGAACGAGTACGAATTATGAGATTATTTGGTACCCAGACCATGAACAAGTGTGCTTGTGAAAATTGCATTCCTTTGCTGGAGATGATTTGAACTAGAGTTCGTTTTGTGCTTGTTTAAGCAGAGAGAGGAATTCTCAAGGGTTTGATTGAATCATGAGCTGCTTCAGCTGCTGTGCAGAGGACGAGATCCATAAAACTGCTGATAGTGGAGGTCCCTACCCTGTTAAGAACTCAGCAGGTATTATTTTTGTTTCCGTTTGAGATGTTATGGATAGAATTTAGTTAACTATTTGTTTAACCAAGCTGTGTTTCTACTAGCAGGTAATGTTGGCGGTTTCCGTGGGTCAGAAGCTGTACCAAAGGGTTCTCCTCCAGTCAAAATCCAGCCCATCGAAGTCCCTCCAATAACGTTGGATGAACTAAAGGATGTTACTGACACCTTTGGGACAAATGCCTTGATTGGTGAGGGCTCGTATGGTAGAGTGTATTATGGGGTTCTTAAGAGTGGTCAGGCCGCTGCCATCAAGAAACTAGATGCCAGCAAACAACCTGATGATGAATTTCTAGCCCAGGTTTGTTGAGAACTGAAAATTGTTCTTTTTCTATTATCATATTCTTATTTTCTTCTAAATGTGTAATATTTGTCCAATTTTTTCAGGTTTCTAGGGTGTCGAGGCTGAAGCATGCAAATTTTGTACAGTTGTTGGGCTATTGTGTTGATGGAGGATCTCGTATACTTGCCTATGAGTTTGCGTCTAATGGATCTCTTCACGATATTCTTCATGGTACCCCCAATCATGCTTCATACTTCAAGTACACAGGGATTTGGGCTTACAAATATATTTATACGTGTTGTGAATTTATCTCATTTTTAATATGATGAAAAGTTTATTATGTTTAGAGCTAGTAGATCATTTCTGCAATTTTCAGTCCATTGTTTGACCGGGTTCAAGTCTTTATGAATGATTCTATGGACAACTTGGGCAAAGGATGGTTGTGTTTTTCTTCCAGTTCTTCTACTAGGGATCTTTAACGCAATGGAAAACAAACTTTAATACCAGGAATAGTACCTATTTAGTGTTGAAGAGGGCTAGTGGGATGCCTGCTTGTCTAGTGAAAGATATCATTGATCTTCTAACCATGTAAACTTTTGTAATGTGCACATGATTTCATTTTTTAGCTTCAAGATAATTTATTGCTGATGGATGTTGAGAATTGAGAAGGCATATTTATGATACTAGGTCAAGAGAGTGAAAACTTGGTTCCAATGTTGAGTAATCTCTGCCTTATTTTGTCAATATCTTGTTAACGCAGGTAGGAAAGGTGTTAAAGGAGCTCAACCTGGTCCCGTCCTTTCATGGCAACAGCGTGTAAAAATTGCTGTTGGTGCTGCCAAAGGTCTTGAGTACTTGCATGAAAAGGCTGATCCACATGTCATTCACCGTGACATTAAGTCCAGCAATGTGCTGATTTTTGATGATGATGTTGCAAAGATTGCTGATTTTGATTTGTCAAATCAAGCTCCTGATATGGCTGCACGTCTCCATTCCACTCGTGTTTTGGGAACTTTCGGTTACCATGCACCTGAGTAAGCTAATTGTCTTGATGATTTCTCCAACTCTATTCATTCCTCTTCTATCACTTTAAAAATATACCGTTATGAGGAAACAAAGGGACTCGATACACGTGAAATCATCCTTTTGAGATTGTCATTTGATGGACTAGTTCTGTGTTTCCACTATGTTAGATTTAGAATTTCATTTTCCTTATTTCCCTTTTGTTCAACTGTAAGTTACTGGACATTCTATATCTGGATGTGTGAACACCTTGAATGGTACTTAATAGATAAAACTGTTTTCTTTATACTGTTGGGCAGATATGCAATGACTGGACAATTGAATGCCAAGAGCGATGTCTATAGTTTTGGTGTTGTCCTTCTCGAGCTTCTGACTGGGAGGAAACCAGTTGATCACACATTACCTCGTGGACAGCAGAGTCTGGTGACATGGGTACTAATCTGATTTTCTCAATCAATTGATAATACTTTGTGATAAAAGCTCTTGAAAAGGGGAAAAACTGCCTCCTTTCTTTTCCTTGTTTCTTGGAATCCTGGTTGATTACTAAATCTCGTAATGTATAGGCCACACCAAAACTGAGCGAAGACAAGGTTAGACAATGTGTTGATGCAAGACTACACGGAGAATACCCGCCAAAGGCAGTTGCAAAGGTGCGTCAACTTTTCAAGCTTTGAGCTAATCAAATCATCCAAATGATGTTCTTTTTATTGAAGAAATAGCTCGTGTATTATTTGTGTCCAACTCTATCCACTTACGTTTGTATGGGATTAAGTTTTCAGCTTCATTCACCAAACTAATGTCTAAACCTGTGCAGCTGTGTGTTTGTTGCAGTCACTCCCCATTGGGAGGAATCCTGAAGTAAAAATTGTAGATATGAGGTGTTATTCTCTGAATCCTATATTCGTCTTCTATTACAGATGGCTGCGGTAGCTGCCTTGTGTGTTCAATATGAAGCTGATTTCCGGCCGAACATGAGCATTGTGGTTAAAGCCCTCCAGCCTTTGTTAAATGCCAGGCCTGGACCTGCTGGTGATACACCAAGCTCTTGATTATCGTTGGATCTGTTGGTGAATCGCAAAGGCCCTAGATTATAGCCTTTTCTCCCTATCCCCCGCCTTTTCCTGCAATGTGGGCACAATTGGACAGGTGTGCAAGCACTAGGAAGGGTTGTAAGAAGGTTGTGGTAAACTATTGGACTAGTTCCCGGGTTCTTCCGTCATATGCTATGGATTGATTTGTTCATAATGTGTGAGCCTATAAATCGCACCATACAGTTTTACCTTTTCTCTCATTCTCCTTTTTGGTTTAATTTCATCTGCTTCAGCCGTAATTATTTACCAGCTTCTGGACTGATTCTATCCTATCTGTAACATGCTTAGATGTAAGTAGATGTGAATGGGTTCATATTGTCAGAAATTTACTGAGTTCCATGAAATATTGGGATTTTCTTTATTCTGGCCTATCTGGACTTTAATTTTGTGAATTATGATATTATCTACTTTGATGGTGTAGAATTGGTACAGCAAATCAGTTGACAACAATTGAACACTCGTATAAGGAATACAAATCTATGATCACCATTCATGTTAAAAGTGGGTCAATTATACGGTGCATATTCAATCTTGCACCTGAGTGCATGGAAAGGAAAAAACACTTGAATTTATCAGCTATGAAGCCTTAGTTCATGAACGGTATATTTGTTTATCATCTATTTCAAGCTTCCAATTTCCGTTCACATTGGAAAACTGCTCTTGCATTACTAAACAAATCGTTGTGTGTTTAATCATTAATGCCATTAGAAATATATTTCAAATCTATAAAAGCATTATATAATTACGAGCTGTTCTACAAATTTTGAAACAAAAGGAAAAAAAAAAAATACAGGCTTGAGATTACTATTCCAGATCTTAATTCTGGTAAGGTTGAATCAATCAAGGCTTCCATCTCCAATGGATTGAAGCACATAGTAATGTAAACCAATCAATTCTCAACTTATCAAGGAAGAAAAGGGTTGTGCGAAGGATTCGACTCTTTCTGTTTTTTGTAAGCCCTGAAAAGCAGAAATTAAAAGAACTAAGAGTGTTTTTATATGTTCAAAGCTTCAAATAGAGAACAGACGATGATCTACGAGGATTGGAGGGAGTCCGTTGGAAAGTGTTACCAACCTAGTGGCACGAGAAGCCCCAAGCCCAACTGTACCCAGTATTATGAAAAGGAAAGGGATGCCGATGAAGGTAGGATTACTTCTTCCCCTGTTTCCTCTAGGAACACCAGTCCTCACAACTCGACTATATACGCCTAATCATGAGAAATACCAGCAAAGTTTAAAGAAGGTAGCTCAGAAGAAGTAACACGAAAACGGGATGCAAGTAATATAGTTACCTGAAGTTGAACCTTCACCCACTGCACCTGCAATGGCAAACATATCAAATTCAACGAATCAAGTTGGAGTCTTGAATGGTCTAGAACGGCTCATACAATCAACCATTATGCAAAACAGTGTGACTTCCACTCAAATCATCGTTTGCAAACTCATCCAAATTACCACCTTTCTAGTTGGACATCTTGTACCTTATATGAACTCAGACACGTACATCAGTATATGTGCTCAAGATTTGGGTCTCAAATACAGAGAGAACAGTAGTCCCATGTTTTGGCAATCGCTTTCTAATATTTAATTCTGTTTCTGACAAGTTCAGTTAGTAGCATATATTCTCAACATAAGGAAAGTGATGACTTTTTCTAAGACACCTCCTTTCCTGTTACATTCTTATCACGTAATGACGACTGGATTTCAAATGATTTCAAGAAGACATTCCAATCTCGATTTCTTTAAAGGTGGTTCACCAACATAAACACCCGTAACAGGAGGTTTGCCCTTGTGTTTGTGATATTGTTATCTCAAATTTTATTCTCAATCATATGCAAATCCTTACTTTCACTTGCAGCAACCCAACCTCCTGCCATTCTCTTCCTCCTCATTATATGAGAGCATGTAGAAAAGAGATACCGCTTTGAGATCAAGCTTGCAATTCATCGGTCTGTTTGCTGCCACTTGACATTATCCTTGATTTTAAGATATACTCCCTCAGGAGCCTTATCACACTAAGCAACTTCCCCAGGGATCCTCGCTTAGATGTTGTTAAACCTGGTTTATATACCCAGTAATTGACTTCTGCAGTAACTTACCCAAAAAAACAATACGTATTACAGTAGTTACGTATTACCTCTTCTTTTTGTTTACATCTTGAACAATACAAACCAGGCTCCACAATTCCTACTGATTGAGGAGCAATTCTTGTAACCAGATTTTTGTAAGTAATCACTTCCCTGCTCTTCTGTTAATAAAACAGCCAGGAGTATGACCCTGTCATCACAACTGTTTGAGTGATAAGCTAAAGAAGGTTCTTCATATTCAGTTTGCCTTCATTTCCTTTCAGGTTCTTTCTCATATTGAAACATACCTCCTGGGGAAACTTATCAAAATGAGTAACTTCACCAAACACTCTAGCTTCCCTAACCGTCCCACCACTGCCAATTTTCGCAAAAACAATTTCATTTGGCCTTCTTTCCCTTTCATCTTGAGCAATTCCATGCTCCCATCCCTGAACGACTTAACTTTACAATCAAAGAGGACCCATCTTTTCAATTATTTGGCAGTAAACACAACTGCAGCAACTTTATAGGCTATGGCTGTCATTTTGCCAGATATGTTAACATCAATAAAGATTTATATGTAGTGGATACATCTAAAAGCAGCCTGACAGTACAAGAGAAAGATAATAACTCCAATAATGTGCACCAGACACGAGGAGGACACAACCCTAATTATGTAGTTTACCAGACACAAGGATGAAACTAATTACATAATTTATCAGACAACCCGAATTACAGTATACTATAGAGCAATATATTGAGGCCAATATTGTGCACCGGACAAGAGGAGGAAACAACCCTAATACATAGTTTACCTTTTTGACACAACAAAACCTCTCCAAGTCATATCAATATTGCAATATTAAACTATGGGCCATTTGATAGTTTGCAAACCATGATCGTTTAAGGCATACCCTTCATCTAATGTAGAAAGGAGAATCACCTGGAAGCAGGAAACTGTAAGCTTCTGAAACCTGTAGATGAATGCATCATTAGATTAGACGAATTGGGCGTCAAGAAAACATTAACTTTATCGTGAACAATCCAGAACCAGATTAAAATGCTCAGAGACAACTGTCGCTAGTTTAACAGTTGGTATTGAAGAAAGAAAAATGGGGAATAGGCAACTTATTGCTCCAATCAGACAACTATAGCTACATTTATCCTGATGTGATGACTGGATTCTTTGAAGCCAGTGTCATAAAGGAGTACTTGTAGAATCAAAATTATCAAACTCGTAATCGAGTTCTTACATGATATAAAGAATAAAAAAGGAAATTGATGAAGCTTACCATTTTGAAGTGTGACTCGGCACGAGCCTTTTCATGGGTAGGAAAGAGATCAGGATGACATTCCCATACCTTCTTTTTATAAGCAGCTTTAACCTGCAAAACCCATTTCAATTTAGTGACAGAACAAGAAAACGAGAGAAAGAGAGTCTACATTTTATACAAACAACATCTATGGCGAGTTGTTGAAACACCGGATTGACTAGCAACAGTTAACAAAAGCTGTAATTGAATAAAAAGGAGAGCAAAGCTTTAATCAACTGAATAAACCAGATGATCTAGAAAGACAGCCAATTCAACCAATGAACTTGAGTACCAATAGAGATGGACTCGTGAATAAAAATACTTGATCATTGACATAAGACATTACCCTGGAGCTAGCAGCTGTTAGACTAGAGAGAAAAAATAGTGGATAGGATAAAACAGCATATCATGGATAAGAAAAGATGAAACTTGAGAAAGAAAAGAAAGAAAGAGAGACAAAAAGTTAGGTGGGTTTTGGAAGAAATTAAGGGAAAGGGTGATTACATACATACCTGAGAAGTGCTAGGGTGGGAGTCGGGAGGCAAGCCTAGTAACACCCTCGCCTCATCGCCATGCATCTCCTTCAAATTTCTCCTTTTGCCTTGTACTCTCGTCCTCTTCTTTTATTCTAATAATATAAATGTTAAAATGAGGGGAAAAAAAAAAGAAAAAAGAAGAACAAAAATTTGTTTACCGAATGTTGTACTATCCCTGACACACAGACAACAATCTAATCCAATCCCTATACCAGAAAATTTACTCTAACTCAGTTCCCGTTGTTGCTTTTCTTTCCCCACCTGAACTCAGGTACTTCTTAATGTTACGAAATTACAATGTTGTACTGGTCATTTTTGTATGCACGGGTGCCATGAGTACAGCGTTGAACTCATGCCACGTTCGTTACTCTTTTACCGTTGATCTTCTCTCGCATGCGAGTGCTCTGTCCCACATTGAATAATAGTGATTTTACGCTGTTATTTTTCTGAAAATTAATTTTACGTTGTTATTGGTCAGTACTATTTCAGAGTGAGATTATGAAACGACGTTGCTTTATCATCAGGTAAGAGAAATTGTGAAGCCAGTGCAAATTGGAAGCTAAAAGGAAGAATATAGGCGGCGCTGCCTCCTGTCTCCGTTACCAGACTCCGCCTGAACTGACCACTATGAGTAGACATGGAGGAGTTTTCAAATGGGGTCTCAGTGTTATGTTGCGTTCTTTAAACAACCAACTTCAATCTGCCTCTGCAGTTTCGCATCCAACTCCTATTAAAGCAACCACCTTTCTGCAATCCCACATCGCAGATTATGCTTCTATGTCCGTTTTCCGCTCCTATTCTACTGGTACCATGCTTGTGTTTATGTAATTGCTCCAAATTTTTGTAAAGTCGTAAAATTTAATCACTTCTTAATTTGTTTGTTCTGGTACTGTTCTCTGTGTTAATACCAGAGTTGCATTCAGAGTTATCACATGACCTCATCAGGATCATGGAGGGAAGGTTATCGGCTATTGAGCACAGAAGTGCTTGCCTTGAGAATTTCTTAAACAAGGTCATTTGAGTTATTCTGATTGATCCATTTTTTTTTCTTTGTTTCTTCTGTATTCTGTTTTTGAAGTTGTTTCTTCAACTTCTTTTTTTATAAGAGTATTAAGCAATGTCGCATATTCTGGTGTTGCTTAAAGCCAGAAGCCTCGCCAGCTGAGTATTCAAAGGCCAATAAAGAGCTCAGCAAACTACGCGACTCAATGGAACTTATAAGTGAGCTGAGGACGAAGCAGAAGGTACTTTGTTGATTTGCATCTCCTTTTCAATGGAAATGTAGTTGACAACTTATTTGATTCGTAAGGGTTTGTCATCCTTTAAATGTTCGTTAAAGGTTTTCTCATCTCACTATGTAGGAGATTGTTGGTTTGAAGTCACTAATGGTTGAATGTACCGAAGACAAAGACATGTTTGAAATGGCAAATGAGGAACTGAGTCAGGCTACTGAAGAAGAGAAACGAATTCAGCATTTGCTTCTCAAGTCTTTACTTCCAAAAGATGATGCTGATGAGAGGGACTGCATTCTGGAAGTGAGAGCAGGTAAATACCCTTGGAGATTAGTATCAAAAGTTGAGTTCTATTTTCTGTTTATCCTCTTGTTTCTATTATCAAGTATTCCTTTTCTTGTTCCTTTTTAATTTGATTTTTACAGTTCTGAATTTGACAAAGTTTTGGATCAGGAACCGGAGGGGAAGAAGCTTCTCTGTTTGCAATAGACGTATTCAAAATGTAAGACTCTGAACACTTTTAGCTGCATCGCCATACACGGATTATATTATGAGAGTCTTATTTTGAAAACGGTGATCTTGTATAAACTATAACAGGTATGAGAGATATTCACAGAAGAAAGGCTGGAAATTTGAAGTGGTTGAAATTACGGAGTCTGATCTGAGGGGATACAAGGTTTACTTTCATTGCTTGTTAAATACTATTTTGCTGGTTTCTGATTTGCCATCTCTTAAACTGTTGTTTCTGATTGTTCATCACTGACAATAGATTATATTTGAAGCCCTAGAATTTGATGCAGAGCTAATTTTTGTGATTGTTTTCTTGTTCGTAAACTTTTTGATCTCCCGTTCAGGAAGCTAGTGCAGCAATTTCAGGGGTTGGTGTTTTTGGGAAACTTAAATTTGAGAGTGGAATTCACAGAGTGCAGGTATTTTGCTGCTCGTTATCTCAAGCATGCGTCATTTGTGGAAGATATAGCTGTTTAAAATCATATATTATTCTTGTGGCAGCGAATTCCTGTCACTGAGAAGTCTGGCCGTATCCATACTAGTGCAGTCTCTATTGCTATTCTTCCCCAAGCTGATGAGGTGTTTGCCATTACATTCTAAAGTCATTAGATACACCATTTGGAATGTTTGAATTAATGTTTTGGGGCATTTTGTTTATCTTCAAGTGTTATCTTTGGGAGAGGTGCTAAATTTAATCATGAGAGTTTATTTTCTGCCATGAAACTGTGACATTCTAAGATTCACAAAAAGTCCAATTAGGACAACAAATAAAGGGCATGAAGAGCCATGTCCCTTGCAGTGACACAGTTTATTTGGAGCTTCTGCAGGTAGATGTTCAATTGAGGAATGAAGATTTGAGAATTGACACGTATAGATCTGGTGGTTCAGGTGGTCAGCATGCAAATACTACTAATAGTGCTGTTCGAATAACACATCTCCCAACTGGGATAACGGTATCCATACAAGATGAACGATCACAGCATATGGTAAATTTACAATTAATAGTTTCTGTCATTTTGCTTTCAAAGTGATTTGTAACTTTAGATTGGAATTGTCCTCTGAATTTCAAATATCTCACGTGCTATACACAAGGATTGCGAAGTGGTAGTATTAAGTGTTACCCGATTTTAACATTACTTTTTGTTGTAACTAGCTGTAAATGATGTAATCGGAGATTATAAGGGGGTGTTGTTGAAGCACTGTGATGTACAAAAGCTGGATAACTTTGGCCACATAAGTCATGTATTGTTGGATATTGCATCTGACTTGCACGCAGGGTTGCATTTCTTTTCTTAAACTGATGTACGACAGGCATTTCAATCGAAAACTATAAGATATAAAAATATTTGACAACGAGTCAGCTTGATAAAAGATGAGAATCTATTAGAAAATTATTTTTTTCTTTTTTCTGGTTGTAGCGATGTGGTTTACATACCACGGTGACTTAATTATTCATTATCACTTTGCATGATGTTGTTATGGCAAGATTAGCAATATGACAGCCATATGATGGTTGATTCACTTGTGCTAGTTTTTGTTCTGATTGTTTTAGAACAAGGCAAAAGCCCTGAAAGTGCTATGTGCAAGGCTATACGAAATTGAAAGGTCAAGACTACAAATGAGTCGATCAAAACTTCGGTCAGATCAGGTAAAACAATGTTTAGGATGACTTGTGTCAAGTCAAGAGCTACCATGCTGTCTTTATTCTCAGAATGACTCATGTAACTTTGTCATTTTGATAGATTGGTAGTGGAGACAGATCTGAACGCATCAGAACATACAATTTTCCTCAAGGTCGTGTAACCGATCATCGTATCGGTATAACTCATCATGCAATAGATGACATGATGCAAGGAGAGAGCCTGGACGTATTCATTGATGCTCTTCTTCTGCAGCAGGAAATGGACGCGATTGCATCATTCAGTACCCTTGACTGAACTTTTTCATTCTACTCCCGGCCTGTTTTGAGTGCCTAGCAGTGGTAGATGTTTTTACTTATTACTGCCTTTCTTTGAATAAAAACCTGATATAAGCTGTCATGTTTTTCTTGCCGTACACCTTGTAGGCTCTCCGAATTCAATTCCAGATTGCGATGTAAAACGCAATACACAGCTGGTTGACAGAAATGTTACTATTGTTTTTCTTGCCGTACACCTTGTTGGCTTCTGAAATCTGTTCCAGATTGCAGAATTTGAGATGTACAGCAATAATTTTGAGTTTGACCCCACACCGTCACATAATCAAAAGGTATGTGGATGGATCACCCCCGCACTTAATTAGATGGCGAAAGTCATGAATTTACTCCGACCCCAACCAGTACGAAGAAAGCTAAATGTCTAATCATGAAAGAAAATAACCCAAGAGGACGAGATGTCATCATTGTACGAATAGCATTATTAAAACAAAACGTCTCTCTCTATCTTTCTTTCACCAAGCAAGAATAGAATACCATATTTTGGTTGTGCGAAATGAATGATTTTTAAATGTAGATTCTAAATAATCATTTTCAAATATTTATAACGTCGTAATATGTTTTCTCGTCCATACAAAGACGATGAAAATCTTGCAAGGCGATGAGCAATACCTGAAGATGTAGAGCAAATCCTGGGGGGTCCAGTGTTGTCCGGACTGAAGGAGACAGGTGAACCAATCTAACTCGACCAACCCCTACCTTGGACACGAGATGGATGAAAAAGCGGGTTTGGCTTAGTTTCCGTCAACATAAGATAATACAAATAGAGAAAAAGATGAAAGCTTTTTCCGGTTTCCTTTATGTGAGCATTTTGGTTCAACAAAAATTGCACCCAAGTCCTCTTCAAATACAAAAGGTCTACGAAAATGACCAGTCGCGAAATGGGATTGCTTGGAAATCGCAAAAAAGCATGTATTGGGTAATCCTGCCCGCAAAAGTCTCTTTCTTTACTTGCAAGGTAGAAGTTTGGAAAATCAATGTGAAAGAAGTAGAACTGTTGTGATTGGCTTGGGGATGAAATCTGTTGGTTCCTTTCCACTATTGGTTAAAGGAATTAAAAGATGTATTAAACAAAAGTTTACATGTGACGCCAGTAGTTACGGATCTAACAACAATTGGAATCCAATGCAAGACTTTGGAAACGATGAGATTCTGGGTCTTTTAAGAGTTGCAACATATGGTTAATGAAGTGTTAAGTTTTGTCTCCATCTGATTATTGGTTTCCGTATTTGGGAATTGGACCTCAAGGTAAAGAGAGTTATGTTGTAAGTTTCTATGTTCGGTTTATCAGTTGCTTACGCCTATAGATCTAAACTAAGCAACGCCAATTGTCTCTGACACAGCCGCAGGCCGTCTCTCAGAAAGCAAACAAAAAGAGAAGATTTTTGCAGTTCATTAACACACAATCTGACACACTCCCCAAAACTCAGGGGTGTTAGAATCTAGTCAAGGGAATCAAACAAACTGGAGAACGAGATTCGCACACTTCTTCGATGAATATTATAATCTAAATGACCAACCGGGTCACCCTTATTTCCTCCAAAAAGAGTCGTAAGAAAAGTGTTCAAGACTAAAGAAAAGGATTGTTTCCCAGTTTGGTCATTGTTCTTGTTGACATGGGCGATTTTGGTGAAGGGTCTTATGGGTGGAGCTGGGAGGAGAACAAGCAGTTTGAGATGGCTCTTGCTGTGGTTGATGAAGACGACCCGGATCGATGGGGGGTCGTTGCAAGCATGGTTGGAGGCAACAAGAGTGCAGAGGATGTTAGAAAACATTATGGAATTCTTTTGGAGGATTTGCAACGTATTGAGTCTGGCAAATTGGACCATGCACTTGTTGGAGAAGAATCTGAGAGTCTTCTGCAAGTGGACTGCGCACAACCCTGTTCTTGGACCGAAGAAGATCACAAGTATGTGCTAATTTCTCTGGATACGAATTGGAAAGCTTATTATACCTGCTCATTAGTTTGATTTGATTTCTCTTGTCCTTTGTCTCGCCTGTCCTATCATGTTTCCATGAACGTTTTTGGTTAGTATTGGATCATTCCTGCCTAAAGAATGTCACAAAATTTTAGTTCTCTTTGGCCGAAGATATCTTTGTCTTTCACGGCCAATAGCAGGCCCGAGGAAGAAGCGGTAACAATTCTTATGTGTTGTGCAGTGACCTAATTTTATCTTACTATATGTTGGTTCAAAATTCAACTGTTTGGTAGTTTCTATGAACTATATAGGACCATTCCTCGAATCCATTGTTAATTTCTGTAATTGACTGATAATAACCAAAAGAAAATTTTCCATTTCAAAGCTTTCATCCTGACAGCATTGTCCTCTGTCTGGTTCTTAGGAGATTTGGGTCTAACGCTCTACAGCTTTCCGTTTAATCTATTTTGGCGTTAGTCAAGAAACTTGCATGCTCTTTATCAAAACCTGTGGATGCTAATTCAACCTCATAGTCAGTCTCTTTCTGGTTTTCTACCGTAATTAATAGGGGTGTTTAGTTTCATAGGTTTGGTTGACCTATCATCAGAGACCGAGTGCCCATATTCATGGATTGTTGCTCCTGTTCTTATCGTTTAATTTCAGAAGTCGCATATCCTCTAGTCTCTTGGATAAAAGAGTGTACATTACCAGCTATTAGGCATTAGTCTAAGTGATAACATGGTAATAACGTTTTCTCATCTACTTGAGTTCAAATTAGGAAGGAAAATCCTTGGCCTAAAAGGACTCTGTTATACCGAAAAAGGAAAAGAGTAGGACATGCTTTTTGCGTTAGATGGTGGCCTGAAGGTTAAGTCTGAGGATGTTGTAGGACATTAGCATTTCATTTTGATGTCTTGAGATGGATATTTCATGTCAATGGCGTCTTGCTTTGTTCATACTCTTGTGTGGCAATCGTATTTAAATTCCGGATTGATCGTTGATCGTGTGGAAACAGAAATGCTCACAATCAGTTCTTTGACACGAACTTCAATTGTAATACAGGATGCTGTTGCAAATGAACATAAGCTGATTGGTGGAGCCAATGGCAAGTTATCAAAGCAGAATTGTTCCCTGTTAAAGGTCCCACCAGGGAAAATGCCGATGACAGGGCCATAAAATCCAAGCTTTATCAGTAGCTCATGAAGGTAACATTTTCCTCTGTAAAGTCGAAGTTTTCAAGTGAAATTGAGATAATTGTAACTTGTAAAGCACAAGTTTCCTCCTGCGTCTGTTTCAGAATAAGGACTTGAATTTATGATTGCCATTTTCTCCTCTTTGCTAATTCTGTATTTTGCTAATCTCAGATGTTGCCTGTTTGCTCCACAAATATAGGGTCTAGGAACATGACGCAATTTAGGATCACATCTGTAGTTCTTTAAAGGAAACTTGTTCCTTCTGAGAAGTCGAGATGCTTTTCCGTGGGGATGGGATGGGGGTGGTGGGACCTTAAAAAAGCGACAAAACATTAACATTGGCTACTTTAATTAGTAAGGAGACAGTTGCGTCTAAACGGGGATAACACTACAGTAGACACGCTTGTCCTTCCAGGGCCTTGATTACCACTAGCTATGGGAATCCCCTGTTCTATACCTTGACGCCACTGGAGTCACATCCATACAGAGTTTCAGATTACTAAATATTAGTTGATGGTCTTGTGTTAGAGACTCAAAAGATGAAGCTTGTTTTTTTCCTTTTAGGAAACTTGAATCTGATTTAAAAGACACGAGGACCCAGACAAATGCCCTTTCCGTTTTGAGTAGCAGAAGATCAACATAATGGGTAAATTGCATTTTTGTGTCAGCCCAGAACGACAGACCTTGGGCCTTCCCCATCGCTATATCGAACGGGGACAGAAATTAACACCTCGGCCTCAATGATTTTTATGGATGCCATTTAACTTGATCGTGCTTTTCCAAATGCGTTTACATTTCAGTTCAGGATTGAGCTGCATAATTATCTGCTTCGTATAAGGAAATAGAATAGACCAAAAAAGGACAACACCGCCAAATAATAGAATCTGTTTATTTATCCATATTTGTATTGCACTTTGATATCACTTGTTGGGCTTTGCTACTATTTGTTAGGGCTCCAAATAAATAACACTCACAACACATCTAAGATTACTCAACTAGTAACAAATTATTCAAAAAATAAAAATGACTAAAAAATTACAAACATAAAATTTCAACGTAGAAAATTTTTCATCTTATCATGAAAAACTCTTTAGTGCAGAATTAAAATTACGGGACAAAATTGACAATGCAATCTATTAAATCAAATAACAAGATATAAACAATAAAGTTTTCGAGCTCTCTCATTTAAGAACACCTCATAAGATAACTACAACTATTCTATCTGTTTTAGCTTTCTCTAAAACTCTCTTAGAAGAATTGTGCTAATCACCTCGAGAATTGAGTATTATATAGTAACATATGTGTGAGTGTGCTCGTGTGTGGGTGCGTGTATGTATGTGAGAGAGGGTGAGGCTGAGTTTTGGAGCAACTAGTAAAGTTGCTCCTTTGTGACCATAAGGTTACAGGTTTAAGTCATGGAAATAATTTATTTATAATAATATAATGAAAAGGCTGCGTACATTATGACCCTCTCTAGACCCCACAAAGCGGAGAGCCTTGTGTACTGGGTACATTGAATTTGTGTGTGTTTATAAATATATACACACACATAAGCATATATACTAATACAACTCATAAACAGATTTTAGAAATCAAACTTTAATAAAACTATAATTGAACAAACTTATTTGAACTCTAAAACATTTCTCTTATTGAGTGTTTTTTGTATTATTCAACTACTATCTTCAAATCTTCAAAAGGATAAGATTTATCACATACAATCCTTTTAATCTAATGAGATAGTTAAGACATCCAAAGTTTAGATTTAGTGGAACTAGTCAAGTAAATATCCATCAAATGGGGCTAGACTCATAACAATCTCCTCCTTCAACCCATTTTGGAGGAGAAATATGGCACCCCAAAAAATCACTTAAATGTCATCCTGATGAGCTTACTATAAAACTTAAGCTTACTCCCGAAAACCATCTTCCTTAGCTTGTTGGCATTATTCTTGTACCAGTTCTTAGTAGCATGTTTGGGTCCCTAAAATTTCTTCTTCAACTTCTACACCAAGCCTCTTTTCTTTTGACTTTTAGTGATTGAACTTTTTAAAGATTCTCTGGCTCCTCTTTGATAGTGACTAGGAGATATTCTGAACTAGGATATCTCATTGAAGGCTTCTTCTCTCTAATTGGACATCTTTTAACATTTGAACTAGTTGTTTCCCTTGCTCATAATGCTTATGGTCCTCTTTTAGATCAACCACATGATGTGTTTTATGTGACACATCACTATTATATTGCCGTTGATCATTATTATCCTGTGCTAGCTCATATTATCCTTCTTCACTTGTAGGCTAATCATCAAAAATTGAAATAAGGATAAAATTCATAGTATTGAATGATGAATTGTTGGATGTAATCTTGTCTTCATTAATGAGATTTGCATCTAATTCATGTTCATAGAAAATGAAGTCCTTACTTCTAACAACCTTTCATTTTTCAAGTTATAGAAACTATAGCCAAACTCCTTATCACTGTATCCAAGAAATATATAAAGGGCAATCTTTGAATCTAATTTTGATATTTACCCTTTTAGCAAGTGTTATAAAGCCTAGCATTCGAGCAACCATCAAGTACGAATATGTTAGATCCTTCCCTTTTCACACTCTCTTGAGAATGTCGATATGCAAAGGGACTATAAGAGTTCTGGTAATCACGTCTACAATGGTTTTGATTGCCTTAACCTAAAAAGAATTTGTAGTTTTGGCGTTCAAAGCACACACTGAACCTTCTTCATAATGGTTATATTCATCTTTTCGATAACACCATTGTGTATTGAATACTAGGTTCCGTGTTCTAATGTCTTATGTCGTGTCTTACACAATATTCTTTGAAACTCGTTGGAGGTATACCAACCTTTGTTGTCGGTTCGGAGACACTATAGCTTCCTCTCTATCTCCCTTTTCACTATGGCATAAAATCTTCAAAAGGTTTCTAGCACCTTAATTTTTGTTTTCAATAAGAAACCCAAGTCTTGCCTGTAACATCATTAATAAACGTAACAAAGTACTTATTATCACCTAAAGACTCTTATCTTTATGGGACCATATACATTAGAGTGCACTAGCTCTAATTTCGCCTTCCTTATAGACTTCTTGTAGAAAGACACTCGATGCTGCTTTCTAACCACACAATGATAATAAGGGTTGAGAGAAATTTTAGTCTTTGCAAGGATAAGGATTTTTCAGCCAGCAAATTAATCTCTTTCTCATTAACATGTCCCAATCTCTATCGCCACAAATCTGGTGAAGTATTTTCTTGAATGGCGTGCAATTCTCTAACATACACCTTCAAGTGCGTCTTATATAGAGTGTAGTAAAACTCACCATAAACAACTGTCAATGCTCTTTTAGATAGCTTCCACTTGCCATCACCAAAGGTGTGTTGGTATCCTTCTTGGTCAAGCATATTCGCAGATAACAAATTGAACTATAAGTCCAGAATATGTTGTATATCTCTCAAGGTCAATATGCACCCAATCTCGGTTTAAACTTAGATGTCTCCTATGATGCTAGCAAAGCTTTGATTGCCCACCTTCACGCTTCCAAAATGACTACTCCTATAATTGGTGAAATACTCTCTCCTTGGAACACAATAATAAAATGCCCTTGTATCTACAAGTCATTCCAAATCTGAGTGACTAATATGGAGTTATTCACTAGTCACAAAAATCAATGCAATTTATCTTCTATGCTTGATGTCACTACTCATTATTGTTATTGTCTTCATCTTTCTGGTTGTCTTGTTTTTTATGGTCTTTCTTCCACTTACAGCAGAACTTCTTTATGTGATCAGGTTAGGTGCAATAGTGATACACCTCAGCCTCTTTGCTAACTCTCAACTTCGACCTACTCTTCAATTTACCTTGTCCTTTGGGACCTCTGCTCTTGCTTCTTCTTCTGTTTTTTTACCATATGAGCCTACATGTTGTGGAAACCGAATTCTTCCTCCTGATCTCTTCATTAAACATGCTCTCTTTTATCACACCTAAAGAAAGCATAGCATCAGGAGAGGAGTTGATGATAGTCATAACTAAATTTTCCTAATTATCAGAAAAAGAACTTAACAGGAACAATGCTTGTAATTTATCATCAAGGGTAATCTTCGTTGTAATCAACTTGTTAATGGTGTCTTTAAAATTGTTGAGATGCTCTAAAACTGGACTTCAACTTCATGTAATCTTTTTAATCAAAGAGACCTTGTTGTGAGCGGTCTGCCTCTCATAAAGAACCTCAAACTTCTTTCACAGCTCAAAAGAATTCGTCTCTTGGTATACATGGTTGAATATGCCGATATCAATCCACTGTCTAATAGTTCCTAAAGTCTTCTGCTTGATCTTCTCCCATTCTTTATTTGTCATCTTCTCTAGTTTAGATTGGACATTGTCTTTTATAATTCTGTCCAGATCAATTGGATCTTAGATATCCTTGCAATAAAAGAGATCTTCCATCATTAGTCTCTATATTGATTAGTTGGTCGATGTTAACTTCATCATAGAGCTATTGTTACTCTCCATATTTAAGGCTCTGATACTACTTGTTGGCGCTTTAAGCAGTAACACTCACAAGATCTCTATGACTGAAAAATTACAAACATAGGATTTTAACGTGGAAAACTCTATAATGTAGAAGCAAAAATTACGAGACAAATTGATAATAAAATCCACAATCAAATAACAAGATACAAATAATAAAGGTCTTAAACACTCTCTGTAACACCCCACTCCTGCAAGACACGTACCCGATATCCTATGTGATATTCGAGTTCGTTTCCCCGAGGGTGGTGTGCTAGAACACTCAATCAATCAAAACTCAGCACAGTTATTTTTGAAAACCACAAACATAATATGCTGAAATTGATAATCAATTCGGGCCCACTTATTTGGTAAAATTTTTCAATCATAACAATACAATCAACATAATTTTCAATAGCCATTTGGGACTTTCACAAAAACAAAACACTTTAGTCATAAGGTCTTTACATTACAAAATAAATCATATACTCCTTTTTACAAAATTTTCAGAATACATAATTTGATACAAAAGTTGTGGAATATACAATTCCATACAAAAAGAAAGAAATAAAATGCAGACGCGAACTGATCCCGATCTTTATCTCTTACTTATATGTTGTAGGGATACTCCCGTTTGCCTAAATGGGTATTCTTCTAATTCTGAAAAATATTTGCAAATTTTGGGTAGATTTTGCGAACTTAATGAGTGACCATTATCGATGACTCTCCCAGTCACATAACACATAAATCACATTCACATCATTTCACATTTTACATTCAATATAATTTAATCATTCATATCATACATATGTAGTGCACATGAGACCCATTTTTTATTTATTACTTTGTTGTGACCGAGTGCTTAAATTGTCTCGTATCTATTGTAGATATCGGGCTCATTTATAACTGTCTCGTATCTGTTGGAAATACCGGACTCATTAAACATTGAATCACTTTCTGAGCTTGAGACTCTTTTCATACTTTGAGCTTTAAGCTCTGATCAGTGACTACTCTGGTCACAACTCCCATTATCTGTCATGCATTCATGTATGGAATGCATCTCACATTTTCGATCAATCAGATCATGAAGCAAATAGTTAATTTAACACAATCAATCACATTCATGTTACAACCATAGAAATGAAGCATATTAAGATGGAAAATGTTACAACCAACATTTTTCTAGCACCCATTAAACACCATTCACTCACCTAATTCAACATTATGTCATTCCCTAATCTATTATCCATCAAAACATCAAAGTAAGACATGAATCTATCCCCATTTCTCATCCACATTTCATCATGAAGCCATCCTCATACCATGAACATTTAACCTCTAACTATCATCAAATCATGTTTCATTTATCAATTCAAGAAGAGGGACGCTTATACTTATTTGATTTACCCAAAGCTTCTTCAATCATCATGAAACTCTAGCTCTCCAACATACACGATCATCACAAGTGGAGGTGGAGTAGGTTAAGTTTTCTAGTGGTAAGATGATGAAGACAACCAAAAATGGAAGTAGCAAG
>JANTPM010000004.1:6612620-6625695 GCA_025434745.1 Erythroxylum divaricatum | reverse complement strand
ATTATTTTTATTTTTTTTTTAATTTCTGATTTTTTTCATTTTTGATAAAATTAAACCTCTCTCCTATTTCATTCGTCTTTCCTTCGTTTGACCTCCGATTTTTGTGATTTTCAAAGCGTTAGGTTTCAAAAACAATTTTCTACGCCTTTTTGGTAAATTGAGAGTTTCGGGTTTTAGTCAGAAATTACGGATAAGATTAAAGCGAGTCAATTATATGACGGTTTTGGATATAAATCTGTTTTTGGGCGATTTTGTGATCTATAGAGATCCGATTAAGGCGATTTCTGATTTTATTTAACCTAGAGATATGGAATTTCATTTTAGCTTAGGAATTGGATTTAATTGTGGGGCCTAAGCAGATAAATTTTTATTGGAGGAAAATTAGGGTAAAATTATCAAGATTTGTTTGGATGACATTAAATTAAGTTCGATTTGAGGTTCCTTTTGTGGTGAGGAATTCCTCCCTCGTGAGAGGCGCGTCCAGATGTCACGGAGGACGTCGGGCCCGCTACTCACCAAGGAGGGGTTCCAACACTTTAATTTGTCTCTCACCATTCAAATTTTAATTAAACGACAACGTTAAAAGAAAGACCAACAAATCAATACAACACATCATTTGTAGTTGTATTTAATCTAGTTAAACATTTTTTCTAGGAGTTAATGATTCTTGACTTAGCAAATTATGAACCCCTAGTTGCTATAGTGACTAAAGGGATTAAACAATTATGTATTCAATGTTATCCGTTAGTTCCATTTCTATGGGTCGTGTCTGTTTCTTTGAAGAGTCATGCCCTTTCACTTGAACCATCAGGTCCTTTGGTTGTTTTGATGGAAGACAACAAGGCATATATAAAGATTGGGTCCCTAGGCTTTATAATGATTATGCATACACCATCATTTGCATTTGTTAAAACAATATTGATTTTCATTGATAGTATATTAGAGACAATTTTTTTTCAGAGGTGAGTTGCTGGATGATCACTGGAGAACGGCAGGCCGCACGACTGAGGATTTTGTATTTGAAATCTGTACTCGGACAGGAAGTTGGTTTCTTTGATAAGGAGACAAAGACTGGAGATGTTGTTGGTAGAATGTCCAGTGACACAGTCATAATTCAAGAAGCCATGGGCGAGAAGGTACGTACAAGCATATACTAGGTCAGCAGAAACAAGAGAACATGGAAGGACCTTTGATCCGTTAATCCCTTACCTGTTTGCTCCTTATATGATATGATACATGTTGGGAAGTTTCTGCAATTGGTATCAGCATTTGTTGGAGGATATGCAATAGCATTAATCAAAGGGTGGCTTCTTACAATCGTCTTGTTATCATCTCTTCCTTTAATTGTGCTAGCTGGTGCAGTCATGTCGATCATGATGGCTAGAATGGCATCCCTTGGATAGAATGCTTATACGAAAGCAGCAAATATGGTTGAGCAGACGATTGGCTCAATCAGAACAGTATGTTTACAGGCACTTGATGATAGATTAGAGAGGATAAATTTCACGTGTATGTTTGCGCATCTAATTTCTTGACTCTAACTGCAGGTTCAATCATTTACAGGGGAGAAAAAAGCCATTGAGTGTTACAAGAAGTTTCTGGTTGCTGCTTACAAGTCAATTGTTCGGGAAGGCATTGCCTCCGGATTTGGTCTTGGTTTGGTTATGTCAACAGCTTTCTTCACTTATTCAATGGCAATATGGTATGGTGCAAAGATAATACTGGAAAATGGATACACTGGTGGAAGAGTATTTAATGTGATTCTTGCTGTCTTGAACGGATCAATGTGAGTTCAATTCTGAGCCGAATATGTAACGTACTGAATCATATTTGTGTACCTACTTCACGCATTAGCATATTTTCTTAGCATCCTTTTTGTTGACATTTTAGGTCCTTAGGGCAGGCATCCTCCTGCGTGACTGCTTTTGCTGCCGGTAAAGCTGCGGCCTATAAGATGTTTGAGACAATCAATAGAAAGCCAGAGATTGATGCTTATGAATTAAAAGGAAAGATATTGGAAGACATCCAAGGAGAGATAGAGTTGAGGGATGTATATTTGTTGTTTATTTTTTGTCACCACAGAAAGGAACGTTGTTGTTCTGTTTTCGTAACACTGCACTGTTGTTTTGAAAAACACTGCCGCAGGGAGCACTCTGTTTCTTTTGTAAAAATACAGCAGAAAAGAAACTATTGTTTTTCTTTTTTACGACACAGCAAGACAGGGAGGAGAGAATTTTTTTCTTTATTCCTTTTCCAACAGCATATATATTCATACAACATATCCGACAACAAAGAAAACATAACTACAGTGAACTGTTAACATAACTGCAAATACATAACTGTTTGTTTAAAAAACCAACTAACATATGCAGCGTTTAATCCAATACATTAACAATATTTCTCTTATCCAGCAAGTCCTAACGAGCAAATATTTTGTGGGTTTTCACTTTCCATCCCAAGTGGTACAACTGCAGCTTTGGTCGGTCAGAGTGGAAGTGGGAAGTCAACTATCATCAATCTAATAGAAAGATTTTACGATCCACAGAACGGCGAAGTTCTTGTAGATGGCATTAATCTCAGAGAGTTTCAACTTAAGTGGATCAGACAGAAAATAGGTCTTGTTAGTCAAGAGCCTGTTTTGTTCACAACAAGTATTAAGGACAATATTGCTTGTGGAAAAGATGGTGCAACCACTGAAGAGATAAGGGCTGCCTTGCAACAAGCCAATGCTGCCCAATTCATTGACAAACTGCCTCAGGTGCTTGTGGTTTCTTGTAACTTTGTAGATTGATGCCTCAGTTTTCTGGATAAATTGGATTAATTATTTCGTTCGCGTACTTCTATTTTTGTCTCCAGGGACTGGACACCATGGTAGGCGAGCACGGTACTCAACTTTCTGGTGGTCAGAAGCAGAGGGTTGCAATAGCTAGAGCAATTATAAAAGACCCACGGATACTCCTTTTAGATGAGGCTACAAGTGCCCTTGACACAGAATCAGAAAGGGTTATGCAGGAAGCATTGGACAGGATCATGGTCAATCGAACAACTGTAATAGTTGCCCATCGATTAAGCACTGTCAAAAATGCTGACATGATTGCAGTCATTCACAGAGGAAAAATGGTTGAAAAAGGTTCCATTTTTCTTTTTTATCTATACAATCCAACAATCACTACGGAGCAAGAATCCATTATTGATTCTTCCAATACAATATTACATTTTAAACTCGTTGAAAATTAAAGAATGATAATCAGAAATCTTCTGAAGTTGTTTGTGATTGAATAGGTGGGCATTGGGAGTTAATCAACAATACTGAAGGAGCATATTCCCAGCTAGTACGCTTGCAAGAGGTTAATAAGGACACAAAACAAGCAGTAGACGACCAGGATAAATCAAGTCTTAATTCAGATTCCTTCAGAAAGTCAAGTTGGACTTTTTCCATAGGATCATTTGCGGTAGGGAATAGCAGTAGATATTTCCTCCGTCTCAATTGATTTACCTACAGCAATTGAAACTCTACCAGAAGAAACAGTCCCCAAGCCCCCACTTCGCCGCCTAGCAGCTCTCAATAAGGCAGAATTTCCGGTGCTTATCGCTGGAACAATAGTTGCTATGATCAATGGGCTAATATTTCCAATTTTCGGTTGGCTTCTCGCCAAAGTGACTAAGACATTCTACGAAATGCCTCATGAATTGCGGAAGGACTCCAGGTTCTACTCGTCAATGGTTCTGATCCTTGGTGTAGTATCCTTAATCCTATATCCATGGCAATCGTATCTTTTTTCTGTTGCTGGTGGCAAACTGATCCAGCGGATTCGTTGTATGTGTTTTGAAAAGGTGGTCCACATGGAAATCGCCTGGTTTGATGAGCCTGGGCACTCAAGTGGCTTGATTGGCACTAGGCTATCAGAAGACGCAGTCACAGCTCGTGCTTTGGTTGGAGACGCTCTAGCTCAGATGGTTCAAAATCAAAACACTAGCTCTGCAATAGCAGCTTTAGTCATTGCCTTTTCTGCAAGTTGGCAATTGGCAATTATTGTCATTGTGTTATTTCCTCTGATAGTAATCAATGGGTTTCTTCAAGTAAAGTTCATGAAAGGATTCAGTGGAAATGCAAAGGTATGGCCTCAAGCTACTATAAAATCTTCAACATGTATGTTATGGGTTTCTAGTGAAAATTACTAACGGGGATTACAGATGATGTATGAGGAAGCAAATCAAATTGCAAGCGATGCAGTTGCGAGTATACGAACTGTTGCTTCATTCTGCGCAGAAAAGAAGATGATTGAGCTATACAAACGCAAATGTGACGTCCCTGTAATGACAGGGATAAAGCAGGGGCTGCTCAGCGGATCAGGATTTGGATTATCATTCTTCATGCTGCTTTCAGTATATACAGCCATTTTTTATGCAGCAGCTCAGCTTATTGACCATGGAAAAACCACATTTGTAGATTTTTATCAGGTGGGCATAAAGTCATTGTCCTTGAATGTTGTTTAGATTTGAGTTAATCATGTTTTATTGAGAAATTATTTGTATATACGTCTCAGGTATTTTTTGTGTTAGCTACAGCAGCTACTACAATTTCTCAATCAAGCTCCTTTACTATTGATTCTTCCAAAACAAGGACTGCTGCTGCCTCCATGTTTGCAATTTTAGACAGAAAATCCAAAATAGAATCAAGTGACGAGTCAGGAATGACATTGGATCATGTAAAATGAGAGATTGAAATTAGACATGTAAGCTTCAAGTATCCGTCTAGACCAGAAGTTCAAATTTTTCGAGACCTCAGTTTGGCAATTCATTGTGGGAAGGTGATTGTTCTCAATTTATTATGTTATCAACATTGAAACCGGAAGACAAGTTTTATATGTGTCAAATCATAAGTAAGCTGATCCATTGTTGATCTTTATTCTTTTAGACGGTTGCATTGGTTGGAGCAAGCGGAAGTGGGAAATCGACAGCAATTGCATTGTTACAGAGATTTTATGATCCAGATTCAGGACATATAACTCTTGATGGCATAGAAATTCAGAAATTCCAGATTAAGTGGTTGAGACGTCAAATGGGTCTAGTAAGCCAAGAACCAGTTTTGTTCAATGATACAATCCGGGCCAACATTGCATATGGAAAAGGAGGAGATGCAACTGAAGCTGAAATTTTAGCTGCATCAGAATTGGTCAATGCCCACCAGTTCATCAGTAGCTTACAACAGGTTAACCTACACCTACAAACCTCCTTATACTCGATAATAATCATTAATCTAATAGTTGCATATGGTCGCTGGAACCGAATGTCTGACTTTATGCAAATGTATAAAATAAAGCAGGGGTACGACACGGTCGCAGGAGAACGAGGGGTTCAGTTATCTGGAGGCCAGAAACAAAGAGTAGCTATTGCCAGAGCTATTGTGAAAGATCCAAAAATATTGTTGTTAGATGAAGCAACTAGTTCATTAGATGCAGAGTCAGAAAGAGTTGTCCAAGATGCCTTAGACAGAGTTATGGTGAACAGAACAACAATTGTTGTGGCCCATAGATTATCCACCATTAAAAATGCAGATGTTATTGCTGTTGTTAAAGATGGAGTAATTGTAGAAGAAGGCAAGCACAAGAAGTTGATCAAAATCAAGGATGGCTTTTATTCCTCCTTAGTAACACTTCATAGGAGTCCTTCAACTTGACAAGTTTAAGGAAAGTTATGCCAGAGAGGGATTGATTGAAACAATATTTGATCAATAAATTTGTCTCATTTTCATTTTTCACTAGTTCTATAACTTTTCAACGTGGGATTCCTACTCACACTTGACATTCCAATAATCTTCTCAGCAAGTGTGAAATTTCACATTGGGCTTAAGCTCTCCCTTGAGCGAAAGCCTTTTGTCTGCTTTTTTTCTTAGCAACTCGAATATATAGCATTACCAAGAACCCTTTTATTCCATTGATCTGGGACTATCAAGAGTCTCGTTGCTCTTCTTCATGAGAAGGCAACCACGGGATCTGACTACTGTCTCCTTACTCGTCCTTTGTTGAGCCATCAGCTCGAATACCACTTATTGGATTTGGAAAGCCTACTTTTATGGGAGATCTTTATTATGAATCTAGTGAGGAAACATACTCATAAATTTTGACACTACACTTCAACTCAAAACTTTAAGATATTAGTTTTATGGGTCTTTTCTATTTATATATCTTTTACTAGTTCTATCGTTTTCTAATGGGAGATTCTGTAATGAACCGTTATTCCAAAGGCAGTGAAACAGTAACCAACATAAGCAAAGTTCAGGGGTGTATTTCTGGGAATTGAAAATGATGTTTACATTTTCCAGAAATTGAAAATGAACTAAGAAGAAGAAGAAGAAAAGGGAAACAGGGGAATTAGATGAGAAGAGAAATAGAGAGAACAGGGGATGAGAAGGAGACTTCCATTTGCTTAACAATTTTTCCATCCTTCAATCCTTGGCACGCTTGCTATATATAAAGCACTTTGTGTAACCGTTCTTCACTCTTCATAGGCTTGGGCCAATTGTTTAATCCTTTTCTAAGTTGAGTCTTGCCTCCCGTTATACTAGTTCATAACATATTCCTACTCATACTTGACATCTGCTCTTATCTGAAGAACTAAAAAAGCTAATAAAAATTAAATTTCCGTACTCTGACAAATTTTATTTATTTAATGAACTTTTGTATCTAATGAATATGAAACAAAAGACATGTGGTAATAATTATCCAATGAATATGAAATAGAAGATAAAAGGTAATAACGGAAACACGAAGTACACTAATTACGTATTTTTTTAACTAGGAGGTGCATAGATTGTTGTCTTTTTCCTATCATTTTCTTTCTAGAAATCAGTTATTGAATGCAAATATTGGATAATATTGCCCCATCATCACGTGATTATTCTACTTCCATAAATACTCTCTCTTGTAACACCTCTGTTCATCAACACATGTAAGCCTGGAAATTAGTGATAAAAATATTTTAAAATAAATAATAGGAAGGACATGCATAAGTACAAACTCAAAAAAGTACAACAATGTTAGCATGCTTAAAAAAAAATTTCAACGTGCTAAATCGTATTATTACAGATGCTAGAGTATAAGTATTAGTGGAAATAATTGACAAGTATATGCAGAAGTAGATATGATGTTGTTGATGCTCCTCAAAGTCATTGTTGCGAAGTTGGTAGTAGTTGACCTGAAAAATAGAATTCAAGGGAGTCAGTCCTCACTGAATATCGCCTACGAAAGCTAATAACATGCTCACACAATATACAACCTATACTAGTAGAAACACACATATATGATTCATAACTAATCATATTTAATACACAATAAATTGTGAAGAAGGAATATTTGTAAGATCCTAGTCGAGAAGGAGAAAGCTTCATAACACTACATTTTGAATATTTATAGGGAGTTAAGCATGAATAACAATGCAACTATAATCTATATTCAAATCGTTATAAGACTTTCTTAATCCAAAGTGGTTGTAGGGAATTAAGCATCACCAACAACAAGCCGTCTAATATCATATCTCAATATCATAATGCAATCATCTCTTCTAATCAAACCAATGCGCATTTAGCTCCAATTCATAACCATTAAATGACACTTCCTATAGATTTTTACCCTTCCACAATCAAAATCAAACACATCCACACACAATATAAATACCAATCATACAATTTCACAAAATAAGCACTTAGTCATGTGAGTACTAACCTAAATGTAAGTAGTATGTCATAGGTACCCAAACCCTATCACGGTACTATTCACATAGGCATCACAATAATGGGTACACAAATTACATGTGTACATATATATACTTGTAGGTGCTTATATATATCACATCATATGCATATGTCTAAGGACAAAGGCATCTATCTTGGCTTAATACATCATTAATCATATTAGTATAAAACCATATTCAATAAATAGTATAGATTTAGTGTCAATAGATAGATATGAACTTATATGATTAATGTACATATTAGTTTGCACCTTGTAATGTGAGTCCCACTCCTGATACTTATAAGACCGTAAATATGAGGGTGAAAGAGTATATGTGTGTGTGTGTGTGTGTGTAAAAGGGAGAGGGGATGTTATCTCCACTCCTTACAAAAAATTGTCCTCAATTTTTACAACAATTCTCTATTAAGGAAACAAGTGTGGATACAACTCTTGTATTTTTTTTCCCTAGTGATCTCCTCGGTATTGTCAATTCCTCCATACTACCTTATCTATAAGGATTTTCTTTGGCCATAACTAGCACATTTAAGAATCCAAATTAGGTACTGACTCCACTCCGTAAGTCAGATTCTTGTTCACCTCTACACTTTACAACTGACCTACATGAGAAATGTACTTACGAAGCATAGAAATGTGATATATTGGGTGGACTTATAATATATTTAGAGGTAACCAATTGATATACTATATTTCTAAGTCTCTCTATGATTTTTTTTCTTTCCAAACCTCATCACACCCTTCATCAAAGATACATTTAGAAATATGGTCACCAACTTGAAATTACACATCCTTGCACTTTGAGTTTGCATAACTCTTATGTCTACTGAATGTTATCACCAGTCTTTGCTTAATCAATTGAATCTTCTATGATGTGATCATGATTAGTTATAGGCCCTTCAACTTCCTCTTGCCCACTTCCTCCCAGGACATTGATGATCTGCACTTTTGTTCATATCATGCCTTGTAAGGCACCACCTCAATGCTATTATGACAGTTGTTATTGTAAACAAGCTAAAACAGAGGCAAGTGCAAATCCTAATTACTACTAAAGTTAATCACATACATCTTCTGCATGTATTCCAAGTTCTAAATTGTCCTCTTAGATTATCCATCAGTCTGAGGATGGAATGTTGTACTAAAATACAATATGGTATCTAATGCCTCTTTTAATTTCCTCAAGAATCGATATGTGAATTGTAATCTTAGGTTAAGATACATTATCCGCTTGATATATACTCATGTGAGCTTAAACACTGAATATATGATTTTCATAAGTAAGAAATGGGTTGAATTCATCAACTTATATATGATCACCCAATTTGAATCACATCGAGTCCATAGGCCGACCACGTAATTGTGATCTTTTTCCTAATTTCATTATATAATTAGTAATGGTTGTAGCTTACTCGAGGGTTTCTAATCCTCATCTTTTACTTGTGAGCAAGTCAAGCACTTAGAGACATATTCACTCATTTTTTTCTCTTACCGTCTCATTAATACCTATCTCTAATGTTATGATATATTTTGGTGGAACCCAAGTATACATTGTATTCCCTATAGTATGCTTCTTCTAAAATCTCCTCCTTTAAGTTGTTTACATCTAGAACACATAGTCTCCTTTTCATCCTTAGTATAAATCCCCCATCGATCTTTAAATTCGAGTGACATCCTTCTCAAACTTCATACATAAGCTTTTCAAGCTTAGGGTCTTGGCCTTAAGTGACGTTAATCTTGCCCAACAATAATGATCGTAGTTTATTGCTCATCAATAGTACTCTTGAATTTGGAATTTAAAATTGAGTGCCTTGATCCATCAAATCATGTAACTACTTAGTCAAATCTCTCATCTCTACTTTAATATATACCAAACTACCCAAGGACTTCCTACTTAGTACCTCTGCTATAATATTTGCCTTTATAAGATGATAATGAATCATGTAGTCATAATTTTTTAATAGTTCTATCTACCTTCTTTGCCATAAATTTAATTCATTAATCAAAATTATATATTTTAGACTCTTGTGATCCGTGTAAATTTCACATGTCTGACTATATAGATAATGTCTCCAAATCTTTAAGATATAGATCACTATTGCCATCTTAAATTATGAGTAGGGTAATTTTTTTCAAGTTTTTTCAATTGCCTGGAAGCAAAAGCAATGACCCTACCATTCTACATCAACATTTAGCCTAGGTCGACTCTCAAAGCTTCATGGTACAATTGAAATCCTCCATCTTCAATTGATAACATCAATAATAAAGTTGTAATTAAACACTCTTTCAGATTTTAAAAGCTCATCTCATTAGCATAAGATAAAATAAAATGAGCATTATTTTGCATCAAACATGTTAATGAGGTTGTTATCTTAGAAAACTCTGGGAAAAATCTTTGATAATAGCCTACCAATCCTAAAAATTTTCACTCTTTTATCATTGTCTTTAGTCTTTCCTAGTTTGTTACAACTTCCACCTTCTTTGGGTCAACTTGTATCCTTTCTTTAGATACCACGTATCTTAAGAATGTTATACTCTCAAGCCAAAATTCACACTTCAAGAACCTAGCATACAATTGATGTTTTGCAAGTGCCTGCAATACCACTCTTAAATGATGGGCATGCTCCTTATTTGTTTGCAAAAATGTTGATAAAGACAAGCACGAACCTATCCAAGAATAGTTTAAACACTCTATTCATTAGATTAATGAAAGTTGTTGGAGTGTTAATAAGACAAATGACATTACTAGGAATTCGTAATGGTTGTATTGAGTCCTAAAGGTTGTTTTAGGTATATCATATCATTTGATCCTCAATTGATGATATCCAGACCTTAGGTTAATTTTAGAAAAATACTTAGCACCATGAAGTTGATCAAACATATTATTGATTTGGGGTAATGGATACTTATTGTGGATTTTCATCTTATTCAACTACCTGCATTCAATACACAACTAGAGAGAATCGTCCTTTTTCTTTACAAACAATATTTGTGCAACCCCTGGTGAAGTGCTAATCTTCATAAAGCCCTTATCCAATAAGTCTTGCAATTTTTCTTTTAATTCCTTTAAGGTTGTAAGTGCCATTCTATATAAAAATATAAAATTAAGAGTTATACCAAGTAATAGATCAATGCAGAACTCAATATCTCTGTTTAGAGGTAGCCTTGGTAACTCTTTAGGAAATACAATTAGAAACTTCTTATTGTAGCATTTTGGAGGTTGATAATTTCTACAGAACTAACCTTAACTGAGGCTATGAACCTCTTGACACCCCTATTTGAGCATCTTATTGGCCACTAGTTTCGAAACTATATTGGATGGGATGGTCCTCGTATCTCCTTCAAAGGTAAACTCTACCTCATACGAAATTTGAAATACCACTTTCTTCTCTCTATAATCTAGGGTGACATAATGCCTAAAAATATGTCCATCCTTAATATTATATCAAAATTTGTAACGGGTAGCACCATATGATTTGTTGCCAATATCCTACCATAAATTTCCATAAAACATGAGTTATGGCATCACTAAAAGGTGAGGATATGGACAAGGATACATCCACCCAATTCGATCCTACTTCTAATCTTATAGTAAAGGTGTCATAAAAGAATGGCTTGCTTTTGGTTTTTATTAAAACTTTAGCTTTTAATTTAAGTAGAGAAGAATACTAGTTACAACCACATGAAAAACATGTGCATCTTAGGGGTGAGGGTGAATACCTTGAACTGACTATAACCTGTATGTAGGGAACTAGAGGACTATCCTTGACTACAACCTCTAGATCTACTTCCTAAATGCTTCCCTCTAAAACCTCACCCCTGTAGGGCACCAAATTGTGGTCCCCATTGTGACTGTTGAAATGGAGGTTGCGTCACATAAGAAGAGTTTCACTAATATCTCATTGATAGATAGTCCCTAATTAGAAGCCCATACTAGTCACATCTGTAGTAGCCTTTTAGTGGTATGTAGCATAGGCCTTAGTGTGCCTTACCATACTGTTGGAAAATGGAAGATGTTAGGCTTGATTTTACTGTTATAGTTGTTAAAAGCTGGAGGGTCTTGTTGAATGTTCCCAACTCTACCCTCCAATAAATAAAACACCCTGCTCCATGAGGATCCATTCCAAATGCTTGGTTATATCTATCAAAGTAGAAAACTTCTCCTGATAACTCATAGTCATGCTAACGAAAGAGGCTTCTAACCCAAGTACATATTGATTGTTCTTCTTTAACTTATTTGAAACAATCTTTGAGACATATTGATAGTATAGTTTATTGCTATTACTATTGAATCATCATCATCAAATCTTGAAATATGGTATTGTTAGCTTCTATTCTTGTTAAAAACACTTGCATGTCAAATGCAAGTGCCTCGGGAACTCCCTGTGACACCTTTAGCTCTTCTATAAGTGCCTCTCGAGTTATGGTTGTCCTGCACCTACCACGCCTCCCAGTTGAGACATTGGGGTTAGGCACCTCATCCTATGCTAAGGCCTCATTATTTCCCTTTTAGTCAAGTTAGATGAGAAATTGTGCACATTTGTTCATGCTGATAATGGAAGCAAATGAATGATTAGTACCATTGATTAGAATATATGAGTATTTTGAGTAAGGAAGTTATTTTAAATAGAGATTAAATTCTTATATGTCCTTAATAATAAGTAGAACAAGACCATAGGCCTCAAATTTTTTAATCTAGGCTTTGATACCAAAATTTTCACGACTCAAACAAGCAGATAAAACCTAAAAATTGAAGCCTTCAAATCACACATAAACCTGAATACCAGTGACAAAAAAATGTAAAATAAAATTACGAGCATGTGTAAGTATAAACACAATAAAGTATAATAATGTTAGTATGCATTTGTAAGCAAAATTTTCAACACGCTAAACCATATCACTACAAATGTTCAAGTACAAGTATAGGTAGAAACAATTGAAAAGCATATATAGAAATAGATATGTTACAATCGACGCTCCTTGAGGTCACTACTACGATGTTAGTGATAGTTGACTTAAAAAATAGAGTTAAGAGGAATCAGACCTCACTGAGTAAGTTCATATAGTCTTATGACACTCAATAGCATGCTCACACAATATACAGTTTATAATAGTGAGATCATATAAGTGTGATGCATGACAAATCATATGCAATGCACAATAAATCATGGAGAAGAAATATTTATAAGACCTTAGTCCAAATGCAAATCCTTATAATAATACATCTCGAATGACTGTAGGGAGTTAAGCATCACCAATGACTCAACCATACACCTATACTCATATAGTGGTAAGGCTCTCTTAGTCCAAAGGGGTCACGGAGAGTCTAT
>JANTPM010000004.1:6593792-6606209 GCA_025434745.1 Erythroxylum divaricatum | reverse complement strand
CTCCTCTCCCTAACTCTGTATATAAACACTGTTTTTCCGCATTCTAATAATGAGAAGAATCATTTTCAAATTCCACAACTGTCACTGTAATCGACTGATATATCTACTTCATCAAATTTAATCATAGATATATCAATTATTAAAAGTGGGACATACTTTTTAGTGTACAATATATAAAGATTTTGTATTTTTTTGACTTTCAATTAAATTTCATAAATTTTACAGGTATTTGTTATTTGTCAATTCTTACTATAAATATAATTATTAAACACAATAAATAAATTTAAGATGCTTCACTTACCATCCGTAATATGAACATAGCCTACCCAACGACTGACAAGGTACGTATATCTACTTCATCAAATTTTACGGTAGATATATCAATTATTAAAAGTAGGACATACTTTTTAATGTACAATATATAAAGATTTTGTATTTTTTGACTTTCGGTTAATTTTCATAAATTTTACAGGTATTTGTTATTTATCAATTCTTACTATAAATATTATTATTAATCGCTATAAATAAATTTAGTTGCAATCCTTCAAGCCTACCTAACGATTGTTCAAGTAATGTTATACTGCGTGGACTTGTCTTTGTCTTTTAGTCGGTAATTGACGGTGTAAAGTTAAGCTTTCTGTTGAATTAAGTAAAGGCGATTGGTTAGCAGGAAGAACAATAATAAAAATGAGAATATATAGTAAAAAATGGGAATGAATATTATCATTATAATTATAAGGATTAGTTAAGAAGAAGGAATGATTACTATTATTATTGATAGTGGTTAATTTGTAAAAAATATTATAATTAATTAATTATAAAATAAAATTATATTTAATTAACGAATGAATTATATTTTAATTAATTACAATATTTTAATTAATGAATGATTTATATTTTAATTAATTATATTTATTTAATTAATTAGTATTAAAAATATTTTTAAAAAGAGTTACTACTAAAGAATAAGTTTCATTCATCTACTAAATGAAAGTATAGAGGATTCCTCAAAAGTGAGATATCAAACTATTACCTCTATAATGATAATTAACAACCAACCACTCACTTTTCATTATATACTCATTAACCCTTTCCAAACCCAAGCCCATCAAAAACCCCCCAGAGTTATGAGTTTGTTATCATGCCCATGCAATTATGCTTGACATATATTAAGTTTCTCATTTCTTCCATATACTATCAATCTACAAAGTCGGAGATAGCATATTTGTTGAAAAAAATTAAGGTTAACTATCTGAAGTAGGGATTCGGGATATGGAGAAAAGACTTTCTGATGTAGCCACAACTATGGATGAGGGTGAGATATCTAGGTCAAGAAATCTAGCATATGCGAAGAAGAGCTCTATCAAAGTTGGGTGAGTGTCAGAGAAGGGTAGAGGAGGAGATGACAAGACTAGAACTGTTCCATTCTATAAGCTCTTTACATTTTTTTTTGAAAAAGAAAATTGATTAAATGATAAAGGAAATGTTACAATAAAAACAAAGGTGCTCCAGGTAGAGGCCCAAATACAAAAATTAAAGGAAAGGAGTTATCCAATCATATTAAAAGAACAACGGAGGGATTATAACTCTAAAGCCTTGGAAATTAATAATGTGGAACAGGCTGCTGCAACTTTATCAGCTCAAGTGTGCTTTGGAACCCCAATCGAAGAAGTGTGAGTTCTCTCCAAGTAGATCCTTATATTCATAAAGATTCGCGTACATTTGGATTGCATATTTGATGTAGGTTGTCAGTCAGAATTATCTCCCATATCTCTTCTAATATTAAGGATATTAGACAGTCTTTAGTGGATGTTTTATGGCTGAAACGTCGAAGGTTTTGCTCCCTCCACAGCCTGTAGATACAAACTCCCAACACAATAATGTGGATAGGTAATTGCGCTGAGAGGCCATTAGTAAATTTTAAGATAGTTGTTCCTAGATCCATCCAATAACATGAAGCAGTGACATAATCCCATATCAATTTGTTAAAATGACACTAAAAAAAGAGATGATTACAAGATTCAAATTGCAAGGAACACATTGGACAGTTTTTATCCGCTTGGATATACAGAATTCGATCTGTTGTAGAAAGTTTGTTCTGGATAGCCAACTAGTAAATAAAAGATATTCTTAGTGTTAAATGCTTGTTCCATACCTTAGGAGCCCAAGAAACTGTGGATCTATGTCTGCGTAAGTTATCACAAATGACTCTGTTAGTGAGCTTATCAATTGGTATCCTTTTCTAGAAAAAGATATCAAGTTCCTACAGAGTGGGAGGATAGTTAGGCTAATACTGCAATAAACTTCAAGGAAATTTCCATATACTTCCCTCTATGAAAGTATTCATCCGTGTTTTTAGAGAAAAGAATGAAGAAGCTCTTGGAATCAGTTGTATTAAGGGTCCCCTGCTGGACCAATTGTCGAACCATAAAGAGACCAGATGATCCATCCTTAATTTCATATGAGCTTTCTTGTTGAGCAGCATCTTGCAACTTTAGCAAATGTATGAGGAAAAAAGAATAGGTACCTTTTGGTTTAATTTCCCATATGCTATTCCCCCTAAGGATGTATACATGTAGCCATTTTATCCACAAGGTTTTCTTGTCTTCCAATATCCACCATAATCACTTGAGAATTAGAGAATGGTTTGCAACTTTAATGGAGAGGATGTTCAATCCCTCTTCTTGTTTTGGAAAACTTATATCAGCCCATTTCACCTTTGCGACTCCAATATTTCTATTTTAATGACTCCATAAGAATGATATAAGAATCTTTTAATTTCTTTGATAATGTTTTGAGATAAGAATATATGGGAGTTCTAGTATACATGAAAAGAATTAAGGATGGATTTGATAAGCTGAAGCTTACCCGCATAAGAAAGTGATTAATTCACCAAGGACTTTACTCTCTTCTGGATCTTGTCTAAGAGAGGTTGACATTCTGAAAAATTTAGTCTCTTTGTCGTTACTAGAAGACCAAGGTAGAGTAGAGGAGGATTCTGCAATCTTATGCCAGTTGCCTTTGTAATTATATTTTCTATGTTAGCTGCACCTTTAGATAAAAAGGAAATGGCTTTTGTTTTGATTAATTTGAAGACTAGAAATATTCTTAAATGCATTGAGAGCACGCATATAAGAATGAATAGACTCCATATCAGCCCTACAAAAAAGGAGGAGGTCATCTGCAAGACAAAGTTTAGTAAGATCAAGTTTCTTACATTTTGAATGGTGTTTGAAGTTGGGATTAGAAGTGGTCTCCTTCTTTATGATTGCATTAAGTATTTCCATGGCAAGTATGAAGAGGTAAGGGAAATGGGATCACCCTGTCTGAGACCCCTTGCAACTTTGAAGTATTGGGAAGGGGACCCATTGATTAGAACCGAGAAGAAAGCTGAAGTGATACATTCTATGGTCCACTTAATGAACTGATTTGGAAACCCAAAAGCTTCCAACATATATCATATGAATTTCTAGCTGATACTATCAAATGCTTTGTGGAATTTGATCTTCATTGTGCAATTCGGAGGGCTATTAGAGGTAGAGTAACCATTCAAAAATTCTTGAAAAATAAGTATGTTATCTCTAATGTATCTATTTGACAAGAATTCACTTTGATTTTCATCTATTAAAGGAGCAATAACCCTTTTCAATCTAGCTGCCAGAATTTTCGATATCACTTTATAGAGGAAATTTATACTAGAAATGGAATGGTAATCTGCAAAGCTTTTTGGATTTGAACCTTTGGGAATCAAACACAAGAAGGTTTTGTTGATTTCCTTGAGAAGAACTCCATTTTTGAAGAATTCGTGAATGACCTCCTTAACAAATCCGCCAATTATATTCTAAGAGTATTGGTAAAAGAAACCATTAAATCCATCTGGGCCTGGGGCCTTCTTACCATTCATTTCAAACATGTTTCTTAATCTCACTATCCTCCATTGGCTTAGTTAATAAAGCAAAATCTGAATGTGAAACTTGTTGCAGATTCAGTTGTTGGAGATCCCCAGTAGAAACATTTGTTAATACATCTGTGCCAAGGGAAGAGCTAAAGAATCTGAAAGCTTCTTCATGTATCTCCTTTGGATCTGTGATGACATAGCCATTATAAGAAGTGATGGAAAAGATTTTGTTGCAATTCTTTCTGGCTAGTATCAAATGGAAGAAAAATTGAGTGCAACTATCCCCATCCTGTAACCAGTTCATCCTAGCACGCTGCTGCAAAAGGGAGGAGTGATTGTTAATAGCTTAAAGATAGCTAGAGAGAGCATGTTTCTTTTGATCAATTAGAGTTTGTATTGCGGGATTGGAGGATAATAAATTCTACACCCTTGTCAATTCCAATATAGTATTGTTGATAGGTTTAACAGTAGGCCCTTTGGATGAATTCAGAAGCTTGAGCTTTTGCTTGATAAGTTTTAACTTTTGTATACAATAGAATTGTTTTGTCCCCCTAATGTTGAGTATAGCTCCTTCTCTGCAAGCAATAGCAAAAGCAGAATTCTTAACCAGATAGTTGTTGAATCAGAAGGGATGGTGATTAGTAGCTAGAGTGGACAAATTTGAAACAAGAATGGGCATATGATCTGAAAACAAAGGATCCATAAAATTTGCTAGACTATTGGGGAAGGGTTGAAGCCAAATATCATTAACAAGAGCTCTGTCTAGTTTTTTCCTAATGAACTAACCAGCTCTTTACTTATTTGACCACATGAAAGAGTGGCCAATGAATTTGAGGTCAGTTAGCCTTACATGTTCAACACAGTCCCATAGATCTGTAGAGGAATTTCTCAGGCTAATATTACCCTAAGCTTCGATTGCATAGAGAGTGGAGTTGAAATCCCCAAATACAAGTGAAGGTTTATTTACGGTAGCACCAATCTGGCAGATACTGTTCCAAAAGTCTCTACGCTGAAATTCAAAATTGCTTGCATAAACAAAAGATAAATTTAGATCAAGATTTCCTTATGGCAATAAGATTTGCAAGTGCATAATCTACTCATTTGCTTCTTGTAGTTCCACTTTAATCTCCTCTGAATTGAAAGATACAATTATCCTTCTATAAGCATGATGACTATGATTGGAAAATAGTCTCCATTGAGGACCCAAAATATTCAATTTATTCAGATTCACCAACTTTACTTTTATTTCCAGTAGTCCAAGTAGTAGAGGTTTTTCTCTTCAAACAAAATCCTTTAGAGCTAATAATTTTGAGGGACAATTTATTCCTCTAACATTCTAAGACAAAATAGTCATAATAAATTAGAAGTGGTCTTGAGGCCTTTACCTTTTCCTTGTTGGGATTTTCTTGTTGAGAATGAATGCGAGTTACCACTGTCTTCGTCTTTGGATATGTCCTGGGAGGAGTTTGAAGTATCTTCTGACTTGGGCTTACTTTCCTAAGATGAAACATTTGTGCAATTTGTCTCTTCATGTTGGGAATCTGCAGCAACAACTAATGTCTCTAAACAAGGAGGGGCTTTGTTAGAAGTAATATTTTCCACAACATTAGAATCCTCTAAAGAACCCTCATCCACAGCAGGGCTATCCTTATTCAGTATTGATTCTGGTTGCACATTAATAGTAGCAATTCTTACCGTATCACATTTATGAATCTCAGAACCATTCAATCAAACAGAATTATGATTACTATCCGACAGTTCTTCATCCTCTTGATTCATTAATTCTTGATAAGTACCTGTCTTGAAGAGTTTACTTGAGGGTCTCCAGATAGCAGATTGAGTCTTTGTAGGGGGTCTCTAATGATAAGAAATAACAATACTATCCTCCCATAACTGATTCCCATCTCCTAGCCTCATGATTGGTATTTCATTAGGAAGATCTTTCAAAACTTCAATACTAACATAGATACGGGCGTAACTAATCCTTTTTTCAAGTTGCCATGTTTTTGTCCATGCATAAAGGTTTCCCGATATAGCTAGCTAATTGGCTAAGTCCTTGAGTTGTCCAATACTCAAAGGGAATGTGATGGAAGTTAATCCATATAGGGAGATTCTAAATTTTTATAGTTTCAAGTTTCAGTCCAGGTTGTCAGATTTGTAGAAATATGGGTTAACTCCTAAAGTGCCATAGACCCTCTTCTAATATTTTGTTCACTGTAGATATGGAGGCGAAGGACAAGAGGATTAGACTGTCTTTCAAGATAAATACATCAACAAGACCTCTAGTTTTCCATAATATATTAGCCCAACACATTATAAGATGAAAAGCTGATCTCTAGTTTAGGAAAAAACTAACTATTGTAGCTTTCCAACAATTAGCTCCTTCTTGAAGCGTATCTAGATCTAGACAGACAATTATTTTCCCCTCAATTTCAGTCAGTGGTTTGTAGGAGAACATAGAAGCGATGGTGTCCCCTATCGCTTGCTTCCATATTTTCGACGGTCTAGAGACAGCACCAGATATTGAAGGCCAAGGAGTTTGGGGAGGATGAGATGGGTCAGAAGGTAGCGGCGTGAAATCCTCAGTAGTGTGGGGTGAGGAATCTGGGATAATATCGAAGACAGGAAAATTGAAAAAGAGATAGGAAAAGACAGGAAGACCCTCAAAGGAGGTTCTAAGCGTGGTGGCAGTGAGACTGGAGATGGAAGATTATGGAAAAGAAGAACCAAAGAGAAGAGGACGCAACGAGGATAAAATGTTTCAGGAGAAAGATTAGGCGGGTGTAGGGAATCTAAGCTGAATCTAGAAAGAAGGCAAAGCATCTCTCATAAGATTTTTTGTGCTTCTCTATATGGATATCTTGTTGATGATAGTTGGCACTATTTCTGCCATTGCTACTGGACTATGTATGCCCATTTTGACTATTCTATTTGGACAAATATGAGATTCTTTTGGACAAAATGATAACAAACATGCACTGCATGTAGTTTCCAAGGTATTTTTAGTAATAAATGGTCTTTACAAGCAAGAATTCCTTGATCTGATTCAAAACGTTAAATAAGGAGACTAATATACAACTTTCTAACTTAAGAAAAACGTGACTATAGGATTTTCAAATTTTCTAGTATTTTCTTGTAGTTAGAAGTGAAATATGAAATACTGGAATGGCTATTATTGTTATAGTTACATTCTGAATGCTTATTTAATCATGGTAAACTTTAAGGTGTGTACGAGAGTTGCGTACTTAGTTGTGGTGACTGGTTTAGCGGCATATCTCCATAAATGTAAAATTACTATCAAAACCTCAAGATAAATTACATGAAATTTGAAGCAAACATTAATTGTAAATCCAAATCCTATTCGTTTGGTTCTCAGAGGTTACTTGTTGGATAATCATTGAGGAAAGACAGGTTACAAGAGTAAGGACTTTGTATATGAAAATTGTACCCAGACAGGAAATTGGTTTTTTCGATAAGAAACAAACATTGGAGATGTTGTTGGCAGAATGTCAGGTTACACAGTTTTGATACAAGAAGCCATGGGGGAGAAGGTATAAAATTGTGCTGCTAGCTCTAAACAATGAGGGGAGCCAGAAATTGGGTCATATCAAACCTCTGATCCATATGGTGCTTATTTCATGCAGGTCGGCAAGTTTCTACAGCTAGTTTCAACATTCATTAGGGGATTCGTAGTAGCACTAGTCCAGGGTTGGCTTCTTACAGTTGTTTTACTGTCATCCATTCCCTTGCTTGTCTTAGCTGGTGTAGTTGTTTCCATCATTTCAGGTAAGACGACATCCCTTGAACCAAATGCTTATACCAAGGCAGCAAATGTAGTTGACCAGGCGATCAGATCAATCAGAACTGTTTGTTTACACTTCCTTAATCCTAATTACACCATCTGTTAATCATGATATTATCTATACCTATCTAGATATGATATTAGTTGGGATTTAATCTAATCATACAATTTGACACTATTGATTTTTACGTATCCTTTAGTTAAACTTAGCTATAAATAGACTTATCATTGTACATAATATATCACACAAAAAAATAAATTATTTTTTACTATATTTCTTGAATTAATATCAAAGTATTATAAACCTTAGGCAGAACCTAGTCACAGGTATAGATGTAGAAGAGTCCTTGTGACCTATATAGGGAAGTAGAAAAGAAGGGTAAACTCACCCTAGGTAGAGTCCTCACAAAAATTAATAACTCTGAAAGTCAAAAAATGAGATTTATTCTATCGTAGGAATCTTTTTATATAGGTTCACTCCTTGAATGGCTACGGGGAGCTAAGTATGACAACGACCCAGCCATACATCTATACTCATATAGCCATAAGGCTTTCTTAGTCTAAAGAGGCTAAGGGGAGCCAAGCATCACCAACAGACCAGCCTTTACTTAATACATCGAAAGTCACAGTCACAGTCACAGTCACAATCACAGTCATGTCAATAATATACATATCAAATAAGCATTAACCATGATTAGTCAGTATCAGATCATAATACCATTTTATAATCATCTCTTATAATCAAACCAATAAGCATCTGGTCTTGATGCATACCCATCAATTGACACATCCTACATATTTTTCCTTCTCTATACTTACAGTTAAACACATCAATACACCATCCAAATATCAATCACACAATTTCACAAAACAAGCCCTCAATCATATAAGGACAGTCATAAATGCCTTCAGTTTTCCATAAGAACCCAAACCTATATGCATATACTTAGATATCAAGGTAATATTTGTATAGACATCACGATAATGACTACATAAATTACATATGTACATATATATATGTACATATATATACGTATGTGTACCACATTCACATGCATAAGGATAAGACATCTATCTTGGCTTAACACATCATCATTCATATTAGTATAGAATCATATTTAATAGTTGTCATAAATTCGATATCAATATATTGATATAAACTGACTTGACTGATACATTAGATTGTCTAAACCTTACAATATGGGTCCCACTCTTAATGTACCTATAAATTAATAAAGGAAATATCCTATTCAGTGTCATTTACAAGTCAATTAACAACTTATGACTGATTAGGTTTGCTAAGATTGTCTAATTATGAAATTCGACCCTTGATCCTATTCTTGCTTAAACTTTCAATGATTTTTATTTCAAAAACTGTTAAGAATTTCACTATGGTTCTTAAAGGAAAAATTTATACAAATTTTTAAAACTTGTTTTAAAAAGTTCTTAGAAGGTCTCCAAAATTGTATCTCCAATGCCTGGAATTAGAATATTCTTTCAATTATTGAAACATTTTTTTTGGTCTCAAAATTCAATGATTTTTATGCCAAATAAAAGCTCTTGATGAGTAAGGACAACTTTTACAATAGCAAGAAATTCAAACCAATCTTAACGAAATGAAGAAAAATTATTTCAGATCCCTAACCTCTATTTTCATCAATCAGCGGTGATACAGATAGTGATCGTGACATGATCATAGGGCCTTTTATCTTGACATCGAGGGGAGTATAATGGTGGTGGTGATGGTGGTTGACAACACTCGTCGAAAGTGACAGATCGAAGATTTAAGTGTTTCTCTAGTTTTTGCTCGATTTTTTTGATGATTTTGATGTTGTTATGAGGTAAAATCGGTATGATTGTGATGGGCTCGAAGAGAGGAGTTGGTTTTTGTATATGGTTGGCTTGTTAAAATCATTAATAGTGAAGAATAAAGGAAGAGGATGGTATCATGAACAGTAAACTTTTTGGGGTAAAAATGAAAAATAGAAACTATGGTGGTGGAAGATATATATATATATATATATATAAGGAGGTACTACAATCTCCCCTCTTTAAGAAAGAATTTATCGTTGAATTTTACAAAAATTCTCTACTAAGGAAACAAGTATGGATAAAACTCTCGTGTCTCTAACTCAATCTTCCAAGTGATCTCCTGGATAATACCATTCTTTTACATCACCCTAGCTATAAGATATGCTTTGACTGAATTCAAAATAGCTACTAGGTTCTCTTTATAGGTCAAGTTCTTATTCACCTCCGCTCTGTAGTTGAAGTATATAAGAAGGATCATAAATGTATTTATGATGTATATAAATGTGGAATACTGGGTGGACTTGCAACACATCTGAAGGAAATGCCAATTGATATGCCATATTTCCAACTCGCTCTGCTATCTCATGAGGACTAATATACCTTAGAGACAGTTTCTTTTTCTTTCCAATCCTCATAACACCTTTTATCGGGATACCTTTAGAAATATGAATTCTCTAACTTAAAAAACTTTGTGCCCATATAGCTATTCTATCTACTAATTGCTATCTTAGTCTTTGCTTGATTAATGAAATCTTCTCTGATGTGATCTTGATTAGTTCTGGGCCTTTCAACTGCATCTTGCCTACCTCTTCCTAGCATATTAGTGATTTGGATTTTTGACAATACAATTCCTCATAAGGCATCATTTTAATGCTACTATGGTAGCTATTATTGTAATAAAACTCGATTAGGGGGCAAATAAGAATCCTAATTACTTCCAAAGTCTATCACGCACATCCTTAGTATATTTCTAAGGTTTGAACCATCCTTTCATATTGTTCGTCAGTTTGAGGATGGAATGTTATACTAAAATTCAATATGGATCCCAATGCCACCTATAATTTACTCAAAAAATGATATGTGAACTGTGATCCTTGATCAAAGACTATCGGTATAGGCACCCCATGGATACATATTATCTGCTTGATATATACTCACACGAGTTCAGATACTGAGTAAGTAGTTCTCAAGTAAGAAAAAGGCTGACTTCTTCAACAATCATCCAAATTGAATTACATTGAGTCATTGTATAAGGTAGGCCAACTATAAAATACATTATAATCTTTTCCTATTTCCATTTTAGAATTGGCAACATTTATAGCTTACTTAAGGGATGCTCAACTTTTACTTGTTGAAAAGTCAAGTAATTATAGACATATTCGACTACATATTTTTTCATATCGTCCTACCAATACATGGGTGTCTAATGTAAAAATACATCATGATGGAACCTAAATGTATATTGCATGTTGTATAGTGCACTTCCTCTAAACTTTCCTCCTTAAGGTTCTTTACATCTGGAATTTACCTTTAGCATACCTCCTCCATTAATTTCAAAATATGTGTGGTTTCCATCTTGAACTTTATATATAAGCTTTAGATGATTAAGGTCTTGTCCTTAAGCAAAATTGATCCTGTCCAATAATATCAATCGTAATCAGATGCTTACTAGTAGTACTCTTGGAACTGAAATTTAAAATTGAATGACATGATTCATCAAATCATGTAACTCCTTATATTTAATTCCTTATGCTGAAATATATATTTTAGACTTTTGTGATCTGTGTAAATTTCTCACATTTAACTATAAATATATGTCTCTGTTAATGGGCATTCTTACATTAATTTTTAATACATAAATTGCTAAACTCTTGTCCGTTTAATGTTTGAATTGCACTAATTAATAGTTAAATGTTTTAATTAGGTAAGAAACCAGCTGGTGGGCGTGAAGATGACTAAAAGATGGCAAAAGGAGAGAAAATGCAATCAGCTGGTGGAGTAAATAAAATGCTGGAGGCGTGCGCAGAGAGGGACAAAGAATGAGTCTTGCGTGGGACAAAAAGATTGATTACATAGAGAAAAATTCAAAGCAGTGGCGGCGCAGAGATAAGAGAGCAGTGTGCTGCATGGGTTGGAAAAATATACAAGAAAAGCGAGATTGGCGTGAGTTGGTACAAAGATGAGACAAGGAAGTAGTTGAAAAAGGTGAAAAGAAAATAAAAGTTAGCTAGGCATGAACCAACGGAAGCATTAGCTGACAAAGAAGAAGGTAGCAAGTTGTGGGCTGCGTGGAAAAGAAGAGATAGCATGCTGGTGAGAAACAAATAAAAAAACGCTGTTGGAGAAGAGTAAGAGAGAGAGCAATCAATCCCTCACTAACGACACATCCCACTCAAGCCTCTCCATCACTCAAACGTCAAAAGCACATGGTGGCTTGGAGAAAAACGACAAGTTGGCAGCTGATCTGGAGATCATTGTTTTTACACAAAATCCCAACCAAAATCACTCTAGATATACGTGTTGAAGCAAGAAGATTTGAGGCAGCTACGTGGAGTCGCTATAGTGGAAAACATTAAAACATGTGGAGGCTGGGGAACTTGAGATGTTGACATCTATCTAAAGGCAAGAACGTGAGCAGTTGTGGCGTTAAGAACCCTCACAAAATTATTATTCTGCACATACAATCGAAGATACCTGGTGCCTGAGGGGAAACGTGAGCTGGAGCTTTCATTTTATTTTCAGTGCAACACTAACAGCCCTCACACACAAAACACTCTCCACTCAATAAAATGATAGTAGTTGGCATATGAAGAAGAGAGGAACAGGATAGGGCTGAGAGGAGAACGTTTGGGATTGAAGAAGGAAGGAATTAATTTAAGCTGGTGGTGACAAATGATGTTGAAGC
>JANTPM010000004.1:6549403-6564112 GCA_025434745.1 Erythroxylum divaricatum | reverse complement strand
AACTTCGTCTGTGGTTGACTTAGTTGTTGTAACTTCGTCTGTCTCGGACTTTGTCTGTGTACATCTGTCTCGAACTTTGTCTGTGTTGAGTTCGTCTGTATCTGTTTTGTTATTCTTGTATATGATCTCTCTCTTTTTATTATACATCAAAACTATTTTTATGTAAATTCATTCTGACTTAACATAGTGGAGAGAAAATTCGAAATGATTATTGACTCCCTTAGAGATCAAATTGATTTTTCAGTCCTTCATGAAAGTTTTAGGTTGCATTTTGATCTTTTCATTGATATAAAGTATGACATTTTTGGACAATGAATTAGAAAGATACGATTTTTAGAAGTTATGATGCTACTTATGATTAAATTGTCATACGGCCACTTTGTGTGAACTTTTGACCCTTATAGAGACTAAATTTGGTTTTGGGTTCTTCATTTAATTTGTAGAGCCTTCTCTTAGATTTTATTTGATACTAAGTTTGTAAAATTTGAAGTTCTGAGTCAAAAGATATGGAGTTTAGAAGTTAGGTTGTCAGTGAAGAAGAAAGAGTGCAGGTCCACCCGAATGTCACGGTCATGCATGCGCACGATCACGACTTTGCGGATCCACCAGAATGTCGCGATCGTGCATGCACAAGATCGTGACTCCGCTGGTCTATTTGGATATCGCGGTCATACATGTGCACAATCACGACTTCCCTATTTGTTTAAAAAAGACAATTTTCTGAACATACTCCACTCTTTTGGCCATAACTTTTCCGTTTGACATCCGATTGACTTGATTTTTGAAGCATTGGATTCCTAAGACATCTCTCTATCTCTACATGGAAAATTGTGGATTTTTGATATTAAATTGAAAGAGATTGATTTAATCAAAGTAAGTTGCATAATTTTCTAAACATGGTTTAGTATTTTGGTAAATTCTTAGTCTGCGGAGATCCAATTGAGTTGATTCTAGTCGCAAAATAAATTAGAGATATGGAATTACAAATTATCTGAAGGGACTAGATTTCAATTCGGACTTTGAGACTTTCAATTTCTAAATTGAAGTTGGGTTTAGTGTTTAGTCTTGGATTAGTAAGAGCTGAAAGTATTTTGGCCATAACTTTTGCTCTAGTAATCCAAATGAGGTGATTCTTAATTTGGATTAAACTAGAGAAATTGAGATATAAATGTTATGAAGGACTTAAGTTTCAATTTAGTCTTTAAGAATGCCAATTTTTGGATGGAAATAAATTGCTGGAAAATATGTTAGCATAAGAATAGTCCGTAATGTTTAGAGTATAACTTTTGGAACAGTGAACCAAATTAAACGATTTTGGTGGCGTTATGAAATTAAGACAATAAAGATCATTTCTATAGAAGGAAGTTTTAGCAAATTCCTTTATTTTGATGGTTAGAAAAATGTCCTAAAGTAAGCATGTATTAAAATGAATTTTAGGGGCAAATTTGGAAGACCACTTAAAGTGTTAAGTTTTAAGGCATATATGTAAGGGAATTATGGTCTTTTTGGCATTCATTAAAGGTCAAGAAGAGTGGTTGTTGTTTTTAAAGAAGTGAAGCACAACACTTAGAGGAAAAAAGAACAAAATGAAAGAAAGAAGAGTGAAGCTTTCGAATGGGAGAAGAAGGAAGAAGAAAGAAGAAAGGGAGGTTAGGGTTTTCGATTTTTATGAGTTTTCAAGAAGAATTTTAAGATGATTCAAGAGGGAAAATGTGGAAGGAGATGAAAGCTTCCTATGGAGCTAAGAAATTCTAAAAATGGTGAAAATTAAGGTAAGAGGAATTTTTGACTTGTTAAATTTTGAAAGAATGTTGGGTTATTTAGCTTAAGGAATAAATGGGTTTGTGATTTCCAAGCTCAATTTTTAGTGATTGCTTGGTATAAATTATTCAATTTTTGGATGGTTATGAATTAGGAATTTTTGTCTTAGATTAGGAAATTGAAGTGAGGCTTTGGAGAAATTGAAGCTTTGGACAAGTTTCAAGCATAGAATTGAGCTGGGTACCGTGCTTATATTTTGAATTATAAGCCATATATATGTTTTCGGAAAATTAAGAAAGAAAGTATTGAATTTTTATTTGTTTCCAAATGTTTTAGAAAAATTGTTACAAGTTTTAAAATGTTTTGATAAATTAAGAAAATTTCTGAAATTATGAAAATTATTACAAAGGTTAGATTTATTGTTTCAAATGAATTTGATAAATTGACAAAAAATTCTAAATTTCGTTATGCTTGAATGATTTGTTAATTATGAAATTTTATGCATTCATTTGACTTTGATATTTGAGAATCCTTAGTTGTGAATGACTGAATAATTTCTATTTGAATTTTTACAATTATGGAAATTTATGAATGACAATTTGTTTGATATGACATGATATGAAAATCAAGCTTTGAAAATGTGCCTTCGGGCAATCCAATTTTCAAGTATAAATTTGTGTGTTATGTGGGTTTGGTTAGGTCCCATAAGTTGAGTCAAGTGCACTTGTCTTTTAGGCTTCGCTTGCCTGCCCGCTAGTGGCATTGGAGCTCCATTTAGGACTCCCATAAGTTCACGGCTGCACCGGACAGCTATGCGGGAAGGTGTAGTACGTTCTGTTCACGGCTGCATAGGACCGCTATGCAGGAATGTACAGTACGTTATGTTTTGGATCGACCCAAACCATTCTGATGTGTTATGTGCTTTTGATTTTGTTATAATGTGATGCATTTTTTAGGTGATGCATTCATGTTTTAAGGTTGTTCATGATTTGTGAAAAAATTTGAGGATTGTGAGAAATGAGAAATTGAGGTTTGCAACCGCGAAATTTTTGGAAATTTATTACGAATATTTTGAAAAGTTGAAAGGTTTGAGAAATAAGCTTTTGACGAGTTTTCTATTGCGAAATTTATAAAACGGCAAAAGTTTTAAAAAGATAATTTTTGCTTATTTTTCAATTTGTAAACATGATATCCACGAGCTGTCTAGCTCACCCCCTTTCATCCCCATCTCCAGGTATTGAGCGGAGAGATCGGATAAAAGAAAGTCAAGGCATCTGTTCGATTTTGCATATTTTGAAATTTTGTGTAATTTAGACTTTGGTATTTTTTTTTTGTTTATGGCTTGGAATGCCATTAAAGTTTGTAGTGTATTTATTTTAGAATGTAAATGAATTCTAGACTTGTGTATGAAATTGAGATATAAATTTGTGTATGATTATGAGATATGAATTGTGATTGTATATGAATATGATTGGTTTGGGTTTGGATTGAGTTATGAATTTGTATATTGAATTGAGATATGATTCTGATTATGGATTGAGACTTATTGAAGTGTTTTAGGTATAGAATTGTGTTTGTTTATGCTGGGATTCTGGACAGGAGGTCCGATGAAATATGTTGCTGGAATTGAGATATTGAAGTGCTTTTTGTGTATGGTTGATTGTCATGCATGAGATTCTTAAAGAAAAATAAGTATAAGATGTTTTTAAGGATGAGATTGAGATATGCATGATTAAGAAGAATAATATGTTTTGAGTTCGAAAAAAATTGATAAATTCCAAATGAGAAATTGGAATGGCTTTGATAAAGAATGAAAAAGAAAGAAAAAAATGTATACCGGTTTTGGTTTTTTTTAATCGGTTTAGTCTAAGGTTTCCAACGCAGGTTTTTCCAAAGTATGAGTTCACGGATGTCGAAAATTTTGATTGAGTTCGTTTTAACTGTTTGTGTGCTTTGATCCGATTCTTTCGCTTTGTTTTTCGATTCGCTTTGGAATTGTTTTGCTTTGTAATCCGTTCCTTCGATTCATTTCGATTTGTGATTCACCTTTCGTTTCGCTTTGTTATGATTCGATTTCCTTTCGTTTTTTGCTTCCGTTTTTGATTTTTTTCTTGTTGGGGTCCGATTCTGAAATCGGATCCCAAGACAATAACTTCCTCAAAATGTTATGATCTGTACATGTATATATATATACAAGATGTTCTTATATATACTGTCTCCAAGTTTTTAGAGCAATTACTAGTATAGAAACTCTAAATCAGGTATCGAATAGTCAACTCATAGGACTTTAGTTGTCTCCACATATATGAAATCACCTTATTATGCTGCATTAGATTTTATCCAAATTTCTTATACAGCATCATTGTATACTATAAAATCTCCAAATCCATATAATATAATTAATATTAGTATAACTCCTCAAAATTCTCTTTACTTTCTTTACTCATATGTTTTACATGTTTTCCTTCACATATTCAAACTATTCTTCTCAACTTTTCGAATACCTATAATATATCATTAAAAAAAATTTTGCTTGGATCGCTTAAATCTTCGATACCACAATACTGTCAGGGCAATTGCTAACTTTAAACAATTATTACCAAACTCCATATGCCCATAATTAGTTCTCATAATTCCTTAAATAACTGATTCCTTAATGAGGTAGCACTGTCTCACGTTATTTTCAATTTTCCAATTGACTTCCTTTCTCGAATGATTTTCTCAATTCATTCGATTTCCTCTGATTTCACACTGAATTATTATACTGTCTGCTCATTCATACTAATTTCTCCACATATTTCAACTTATTTTCAATCTTAATTTCCTGTGTTGATAACACATTCATCAGATCTTGTTTGTGTCTTTTATACTTAATGTCACCTCAAATTCAAGAATCCAATCACATAGTTGGATACTTTATATCAAGAAATGCATATACTCTCAGTAACATATTCTACATCTTATGTTTGAGTCTCCATTGGGATTAGGACTCCAATATCATTTCTGAATTATTCTTTCATTGATCATTCTTAATATAAACTATCTAATCTGTTTAACCTAATTCAATAAAATCATTCTTCGAAAGAAGATTTCTTGCTACTATCATCAATAATATTCATGCAATCTTTATCAATTATCTGTTATCATCATCACATTATCAGCTATCCTTATTACCTCAAGAGGACCGATTTCTATCGTTCTTACAAGTCATAATGTTCTAATCACCAAAACTCAATGGAGTAATGAACATACTTACTATCACATATGCTTAGATGGGCATCATTAATTTCATCCCATTTTATCCACATATTTATCTCCAACAATTCACAAATTTATATCTTACATGATTGATACTTTGATCTCCATTTATCATAGATGATATTCTTCTTTTTATCTTCGAATTCATTACTCATTGTAACATCATCGACATTCTCAATCTATCCCCGATTGATCATTATAAGCACTTTCATGCGTTACTCTAGTTCCTCTTAGACTTTAAACTATGGGAACTCTGACTAACAATTATCCACTAAGTCATAGATTGCTTCCTATATCATCTCATTATCAGATAGGTACTCACAATAACAATTCAACTTACCCTTTTGAACTTGTACATATATCGCTATCATTCATCTCATCTTCCAATAATCCTTCACATTACATCTTACATATGTATATTCGCCATTAATTCAAAATTATAGATGTATAATCATCATAAAATTCTGACCTCAATTCCACTAACACATTCTTATGGAGGATCATAACTCTTGTCATATTAATCAAACAGCCACTTCGGTTCCAATTTCATCTTCTTAAGATCATAACAATTTATGTTTTCCTTACATTCTACTCGTACACTTTAATCTCATCATTTCTACTTGTCTCCCTATTTTCCTCAAACAATCCATGATAATATATATTCACATCCGTATCACATTCAAGGGTACACCTTCACAATACAATATTGATGTCATATTCAATTCCACTAATATCTTCCTATACCGGATCATAACTCTTATCATTTCCACTTATGTCTCTATTTCTTCTCAGTCAATTCATGAAAATATTTTCATATCCATATCAATTCAAGCACATAACCATAACAAAATTTTGTCACCATATTCATTTATATAATCACAAATACTGCATCTATGTCTAACATATCAGACTACGTATTATCCACAAACTTTCATTTTCTCACATACTGCTAGATCATCATTCTTTTTTGCTAAGTCTATTTACTCGAACTCTTAACAATCGCCTTTGTGATTGACACGTACTTCAAAAATTGCCCATGTAAGATCTCAATTCTGTGCTCTGATACCACAACTCTTGGGCGCCGATCCCGAAACCTAACTCTTGCTCTGATACCACAACTGTTGGTCACCTCTACTGGAGCCCAACATTTGGAGTCATAAGAAATATGCTAACATTTCTTCAAATTCAGAATAGATTTTGGGAAACCTCAAACTGGAATTACAATTTGATTTCTTCAGAACCTTTGGCCCCATTGTCTTAAGTTTCTAATGATACCAAAATCAGTCAATATGGTTTAGAATTCTAAGAGTTAGGCTTGTTCCAATTATCCCTCATTAGTCATCCTTGGCTCATCTTCATTCTCTGATACCATAAGTGTCGGACCCCATTTTTCCAAATCATTCTTATGCTGAAGCAAATATTCCATGCTCAACTTCCATCCAAATATTCAACATCTTAGATGATGAATCAGAGTTCGATCTCTTCATATAATTTGTGAGTCTACAACTCTAGTTTACTCCACATTGAAAATCATCTTAGTTGGAACCCTATAGATCTAGATATATTCAACATGCTAAAGCATGTTTAGTAAAATAACAACAGTTCATACTATTCCAAAAAATTCCTTATCTTTCCTTCAACCAAAACCTTTTTCCAATAAATTCAGAATGATTACAATTTTTATTTAGAGATATAAAAATGTGTCAGGAATCTATTGCTTCAAGAATCACTTAATTTGGAGCTCGGGTTATAAAGTTATGGCCAAGAGAATCAATATTGTTCATGTCCTCAATCACGTCGTATCTATCTCAAAACAATTCGCATAACTTTGAATAGAGATTTCGAATTAAGGTTTTCTTTGAATGGTTCAAAAGAGGACTTCAAGATCTACAACTTTTATGAAGACCTTGAAGGCAAATTCTCTCATCTAGAGGGTCAAAAATTGGACCAGACGATAGGATCATATGAATAGTGCACCAGATGATATGACGTCATCAAACGATACGTCATCACCAAACGAAGCATCCTCACCAGACGATACGTCTTCACTAGACGATGCATCCTCACTAGATGAGAAGTCATCACCAGGCGATACATCTTCACCAGACGATATATCTTATACTCCTGAGCATCTCTAATTTTAAGGACCATAACTTTTGACTCCGATATCCAAAAATTCCATAATATATACCATTGGAAAGCCATAAAGATAATCTACAACTTCCATGAAGACAACTTTGTCAAATTCAACCTAGATCATTCCAGATTTTCCCCTAAACTTAGAACATGAATTTTTCCCTATGGAAGACTTGAAATTTTACATTTTGCAAAACTTGGAATGTCCTGAGCTTAACCATTCAGTTACCATATTGACTTCATTAAACTCTTCAAATCTCAACTCATTTGCCTCATCACCTTTAACTACATTTGATCAGTCATAATTCCTATCTTTCTTTCCATAGTATCTGGCTTATGCATACATATATGCATACATGCTATATATATATATATATATATATATGTCAACAATTTATGTTCCAATATCATCAACTCAAGTTGATTACTTCTTCACGTATATCTAACTTCAACTCACATCGTCCATGCACCATTCACATTTCATTAACATCAAAAGAATAAAGTTTTACAAATCTTTAATGGCATTCCAAGCCACATTACATCATCATCTCAAAATCTCAAATTACAAAAGGTCCTTGAATAAACAAACTTCTTGCTTTCCCAAAATCAACTCAAACTATAAGCAAATTTGGAGAAATGCCCTTAGGCTCTTGATCACTTGGTCTCTTAGCTATCACCTAAAGATGGGATAAAAAGAAGGGTGGGTTTGAAAGCTTGTGGGTAATAGTTTATAATGAAAACAAAAACAAAACCTTTGAAAGCATTTACTTGTCGCAGAAAATTCTCTTTGAGTTCATAAAACACATTTTTCTTGATTTCTTATCGTGTAGTCGAATTTACAAACTAAGCACATCAATGGTTTGGATGGATCCAAAATAAAACATACTACACATTTCGCATGAGGGTCCTGTATAGCTATAAATATAACGTACTAACACAATTTCACATAATGGTTTTGCATAGCTATGAACTTATGGGAGTCCATAAAGGACCTCTATGTCATTAGTGGGCAGGCAGGAGAACTTTTAACTTGGTCAACGTGCACGTGACTTAACATAGGGGACAACCATAAACCTATATAACATGTAATTCATGACTTGTAAACTTGTTGCCCAAAATGACACTTTTCTAAATCTTGACTTTTCATAGACATAAGATATTTCAAAAACATTTCTAAAAACATGATTCCATAAACATGTATCTTTTTACAAAAATTCATTTTCAGAATCTTTTCACATATCAACACAATTCATAAATAAAACATATATTAGATTTTCAATTCATTTAAAAAGCGATAGATGCAACACTTATGATAAAGTTAAAGTCACTAAACTATCTTGATTCAAAGAAAACATATAGTGACTTATTTACTCTATTATAAACATGTACCCACATTGATTTCCTTACTTATAGGCTTGCTCAAAATGTCTCTACTCTTGCTTCTCTTGTCTTTCTTGATTTCCTTGATTCTTTACCAAATGAAGAGATCTTTAGCTCAAATGGAAGCTCTCCTCTTCCTCTACCTTTTTCCCTTCTTGAGTGACCTCAAAATCTCTCTTGAAGGCTAAGAAAATTGAAACCCTATCTTGTTTTCTCTTCTTTTCTCTCAACCACCAAAATCTCTCTTCTTTCTCTTTCTTATTTCTCTTCTTCTCTCCCAATTCATGTTTTCTCCTTCTCTTAAATGTAAGACCACATTTTCTTCTTCCAATCCTACATTTAATGAGTATGTAATGTCCATTTTACCCTTCCTTATATTCCTTATGTTCTTTTTCCTTAAGTGTCATACCAAAAACACCCTTGAACATTCTTATAACCTTAACACTTTAATTCCACTTACCCATTCAATAAATCCTACTAACTTTGACATAATAATTAGCTCAAAAAAGTTAATCTATCAAAACCTCAAAAATCATTTGAATCATGCTTTTCATCAAGAAAAAAATTCGAGGACCAACATTTCTCCCCATTTTAAAAGAATTTCGTCCTCAAAATTCTTACCTGACTGATCTAAGGGTAGGGGTATGCTTTCTATTGTGCTCTTCTATTTTCCATTTAACTCCATCACTCGAATCATTTCTTTCAAATCACCCTAGTTAACGGATTCAATCAATCCTTCCATGAATTATTCAGATATCACACTATCTTATCTATTCCCTCAATATACTTCAGATTACTCATAATTTTCCACTTCCTATGTCGATAACACCAATATCATATCATATCAATATTTTTTAACATACTCACATATATCACATTACGAATCTAAGACATCTTTCATCAGTAGCACTTCTCATAACTATTTCATACAAACCTATTAATGTCAAGCTTAGCTAATCCTTTTTCCTAGCCTGAGCTCACCTTGGCACAGTGATACTCTTAGAGATAATTTATCTTTCACTTAATAATTCACATCACTATAGCATCAATTCACTTAACTCTTATGTCTATCTTACTGTATTCCATGCATTTGGCGTTGATCCACCTAATTCATTCATGTTTCTTGAATCACTTAATTTCTAATATTGATCAATTTCACTTATCAGTAACATCTCTAATCAATTCTTGTTTTCAACAATCCTTGGCCCTATTCATCCAAATAAAGAGGCGGATGAATCTTTTTGTCATCTAACTCCTCATACAGTATTCCAATGAAATCACCATCATACTGATTGTGATACTTGAAGTCAAATAGAACTATAAATAGATCTCATATTCCTATGAACTTCAAACTATAAGCCCTAAGCATATCTCTGATAGTTAAGACCTTCAGCGATTCAAACATTCACTTACTTAATTCGACATTCTTATTCGGTAAATGATGTCCCGGCATATTCCCACCAAGATGTATAACTTACATTACCATTTGTACTTTTTTAACAATATCTTTGCTCAATCATCTTTATCGGTACATATACTTCTTATTTCAATCATAATGTATCATTCTTCCTATTTGATCCTAAACTTCAGATCTATTTTGAATATCTCAATAGGATTCACGATTTTTGAATCCTCAATTGGGGCTTGGTTAATCCTCTCATATGAAACTGATCTTCAATTCCATAACAAATAGTACTTCGATTTGTCCAAAATTCAACTCCACATTCTATGCTCCTTTTTGCACTAGATTTGATAACCTCAATATCGAATTTCTGCTTAATGTATCAGATATAACACTAACTTTACTTGAAATTACTTATTTGTACAATCATAGCCTTTCAGTACTTATATTCATTGTCTCAATCTCGTTTCAATTTTGCTCAACTCAATAACTTCCTCAAACTTTTTTAATCTGTACATGTATATATATATCCAAGATGTTCCTATATATATTGTCTCCAAATTTTTAGAGCAATCATTAGTATAATAGCTCTAAATCATGTATCGAATAATCAACTCATAGTACTTGTAGTTGTCTCCATACATGTAAAATCACTTTATTATGTTGCATTGGATTTTATCCAACTCTCTTATACAACATCATTGTATACTATAAAATCTCCAAATCTGTATGATATAATTAATATTAGTATAACTCCTCAAAATTCTCTTCACTTTCATTACTCATATGCTTTACTTGTTTTCCTTCACGTATTCAAACTATTTTTCTCAACTTTTTGAATACCTTTAATACATCATCAAATTTTTGCTTGGATCACTTTCATCTTCAATACCATAGTACTGTCAGGGCAATTGCTAACTTCAAACAATTAATATCAAACTCCATATGCCCATGATTAGTTCTCATAATTTCTTAAATAACTAATTCCTCATTGAGGTAACATTGTCTCACCTTATTTTCAATTTCCTAATTGACTTCCTTTCTCGAATGATTTTCTCAATTCATTCGATTTTCTCTGATTTCACACTAAATTATTGTACTGTCTGTGCATTCATGCTAATTTCTCCACACATTTCAATTTATTTTCAATCTTAATTTCTTGTGTTGGTAACACATTCATCAGATCTTATTTGTGTCTCTTATACTTAATGTCACCTCAAATTTAAGAATCCAATCACATAGTTAGATACTTTAAATCAATAAATGCATATACTCCCAGTAACATATTTTATATCTTCTGTTTTAGTCTCCATCAGGATTAGGACTCCAATATCATTTCTGATTTATTCTTTCATTGATCATTCTTAATATAAACTATGTGATATGCTTAACCTAATTCAATAAAATTCTTCTTCGAAAGAAGATTTTTTGCTACTATCATCTATATTGTTTATGTAATGTTTATCAATCATCAGTTATCATCATCACATTATCAGTTTATCCTTAATAGCTTAAGAGGACAGATTTCTATCATTCTTACAAGGTCATAATGTTCTAATCACCAAAACTCAATGGAGTAATGAACATACTTACTATCGCATATGCTTAGATGTGCATCATCAAATCATCCCATTTTGTCCACATATTTATCTCCCTCAATTCACTAATTTATATCTTACACTTTTGATACTTTGATCTCCATTGATCCTAGACGATATTCTACTCTTTATCTTCGAATTCATTACTCATTGTAATATCATCAACAATCTCAATCTATCCCCAATTGATCATTATAAGCACTTTCATGCGTTACTATAATTCCTCTTAGACTTTAAACTATAGGAACTCTGACTAACAAATATCCACTAAGTCATAGATTGTTTCCTATATCATCTCATTATCAGATAGGTACTCACAATAACAATTCAACTTAACCTTTTAAACTTTTATATATGTCTCTATCATTCATCTCATCTTCCAATTATTCTTTATTGTATCTTACATATGCATATTCGCCATTGATTCAAAATTATAAATGTATAATCATCATGAAATTCTGATCTCAATTCCACTAACACGTTCTTATGGAGGATCATAACTCTTGTCATATTAATCAAACAACCACTTAGGTTCTAATTTCATCTTCTTAAGATCATAGCAATTTATGTTTTCCTTACATGCTACTTGTACACTTTAATCTCATCATTTCTACTTGTCTACCTATTTTCCTTAAACAATCCATGATAATATATTCAAATCCATATCAATTCAAGTACATTTTCACAACAAAATTTCGTCACCATATTCACTAACATAATTATAAATACTGAATCTACGTCAATCATATCGGACGACGTAATATTTCTTATTTCTAAATATCCATAAACTTTCATTTTTTATATCATTGAAGAGCATCATTTTTGTCACTAATTCTATTAGGTAACTCTTAACAATTACTCTTGCGTGTAACTCATACATATCTTGACTAAGGATCAATTGCTACTGCATGCTAAAACATGTCAAAATACATGTAACTTGATATATATTTCCAAAAATGCCCTTGTAAGATCCTAATTCTGGACTTTGATGCCACAACTGTTGGGCCCCGATTCCGAAGCCCAACTTTCGGAGTCATAAAACGAGTGCTTGTGCTTATTACCATGTATGGTTATTCTAATTAACCCTTATTAGTCATCCTCGATTCATCTTCATTCTTTGATATCGTAAGTGTCGGGCCATATTTTCTTAATCATTCTTATATTGAAGAAAATATTCTATGTTTAACTTCCATCTAGATATATTCACAATACCGAAGAATGTTCAATAAAATAACACCAGTTCATACTATTCCAACAAATTGCTTCACTTTCTTTCAATCAAAACCTTTTTTCAATCAATTCAGAATGCTTCCAATTTTTTTAGAAAGATAGCACAATACGTTAGGAATCTATTGTCTTAAGGATCACTTCGTTTAGAGGTCATATAACAAAGATTGGGCTGAAGGAATCAAACAAGATTTCATCCTCCATCATATTGAACCTGTTCGGGACAATGACATAAATTGCTTTAGAGATATCAGATCAAGGTTATTCTTAGAGAGTTTCAAAGGGAACTTCAATATCTACAACTTTCATGAAGACATTGAAGTGAGATTTTGTCATTTAAAGGGTCAAAATTGGACCAGACGATACATTATGAACAGTGATTAGAAGAAGATTATGAATAGCACACAAAAGATATCTTGCAATTCATATAAATTTCTCTAGAGATATTGGATCAAGGTATTCTTTAGTTGGTTTGAAAGAGGAATTCAAGATCTAAAACCTTCATGAAGACCTTGAGGACAAATTCTATCATCTACAGGGTCAAAAATGTGACCAGACGATAGGATCAGATGAACAGTGCACCAGATGATATGACGTCATCACCAGACAAAGCATCCTCACCATATGAAACATCCTCACTAGACGAAGCGTCCTCACCAGACGATACGTCCTCACCAAACGAAGCATCCTCACTAGACATGTAACATCTCACCCCCGACAGGAAGGGTAAAATAGTAATTTGGCAAAGGTCGAGAGTGATTAGGACTAATTGGATAATGTTACGCATACTGGTATTGGTCAAACAATGAAATTGTGCACATGCAGTATCTGTACATGCATTCATGATTATTTCCCGGTATTGGGCCTAAATGGAATTTTATTGTGAATAATGTGGATATTGTATTTGAAAAATTTATGGGACTGCGTTTTTGTGTGTTTTACATTTTACGAAAATTATAGGAATTTTTTTGAAATTTTTCGGAGAAAATTCCCGGACCGAAAAAATCGTCAAGTGACGAACCAGTTGATTTTCGGTACTGAAAATGCATGTCCAATGGCACTAAAATATTGGGTACATGATTTTAGAATTTATTTATTTTGACCCATTGGAATTTTGGGGTAGAAATTAGAATTGAATTTGGAAAGAATTAAGTGATTTTATAAAATAGTGACATTTGTCACTTGTTCCACCATGTATTAAGCCTTTCACTTTAATTAAAAGCAAGCCACTCCTCCTTTTGGTCTTGACTTCCACGACACTTGCATTTTGGGTGGCCAAAAGCAAATTTTCTTCATGGTTTCCTCCATCTTCGTATGTTCTTCTTCTCCTTGATGGTTTTGAATTTTTTTGCTTATCTTTCCTCCTTCCCCTTTGCTTCTTCTTCATTTAACTCACCAAAAAGACCTAGCTTAAACCTCATCCTTTGAGAAGAAGAAGATGTCGTGTATGGTAAGGAGAAATTAGGAGTTTGTGATAAGTTGGAAGAATTGAAGAAGAGGAAGCTTGATTAGGTAAGATTGGTGTTTATGTGTTGTTTTGTTAATTCAATGTATTATTTGTGATATTTATGAACCTAATTGTATGGGAACTATGTTGGTATATGTGGGCATGTAATTGGTTTGTTTAATTGATGGTTGATTGAGAAAAGATGAATGAAATAGTATGTATAGTGTGTGATTGAAGTGTTTTAGCTTGATTTGGATTGAATATTGATGATTAATTTTGCATGGAAAGGTAAGAGGTTAGTGCTGCCAATTTTAGTTAAAATGCTTAGGTGAAGGTATTGAAGAGGTATTGGTCGAATTCTTAATTACTTAGGATGTTTGCTGGTTTAGAAATGGGGTGGAAATGGTATAGAAACCATAGAAGATGGTTTAGACATAAGTGCTGGAAAATTTACTTTGACCTATTACACTGATTTGAGCATAACTCATTGTGTGGTTATG
>JANTPM010000004.1:6484935-6505305 GCA_025434745.1 Erythroxylum divaricatum | reverse complement strand
AGTGAGGCACAAAAACGCATAGCACAAGGGAACTTCATGAATAAAACGCTGCACTTCATTAAGTTCAATTATACAAAAACAAATAGAGTCACGTGAAAGGTAAGCACATGCACAGTGGTGGACCCAGTCAAAGACTAATGCAAAAAAACAAGATAATTGAAGATAGTCTTTAATTAAAGTCACGTGAACAAGGCTAGCATATGTTCAATAAAATATTTTATTTTTATTTATTTTTATAAAATTTTTATCATATTTATTATATTCCGGTTTAATAGCGGTTCATTACCGGTTGAATCTCTAAACTTTTAAATTTTTCCTTCGATCGGTTCGATGTCCAGTCTGATTTTTAAAATATTGATTAGAACTTAATTCGATATCAAATTTATTATAATATTCGTAATATCAACCTGTAATATTAAGAGAAAATATTTGTTATAAATAATATTAGGAATATTTTATCCTTTATGTTTGGTCCGAGGCAATCGTGGGAGACATGGCCCAACGTAAAAGGATGGTATACAAAGTAAAGCATTTTCTTTTCCGGACTAGGAGGAATTGAATGCGATGAGAAGGGTGACGGCCCAATCACGATATGTAACCCTAACCATCTTTTCATTGACGTTGTGGTCGACTTGTCAATGGCGTCCCTGTGCCGGTCAACATCAGAAGCCCATAAGTTTGACCTTCGGTGAGAAATGTCGCTACTTCCCGGACAGATTGTCTATTCCATTAATTGTAGTCCTACTCAGCGTCAGTTGCTTTTACCCGTTCAATGAAGGAGATGGATGGATAAATACACATGTAGTGGAATTGGAACAGCACAACAGACGACCTAATTTTATTCTTAAGTTTCCTCTTCTTACTTTCATTGTAAAAGGTTTAAAATATGATGTAAAATGATAAATAATATTTTACTATATTATATTATGAATCATTCTTTTAAACAACATTTTATTATATTACATTATGAACTATTCCATAATTTATAAATAATAATTTTTTAATATTATATCCATTTACATTATATTTTATTATAAATTATTTCATTATATTTTATGTTATTAAAATTTTTTCGTCTAATCAAATATACCGTTACGGTTGAATGATAGAGAGCAGCATTAATGAAATCTAGAGCCTCGTATCATTTAATCCTAGCCCAAGTTTTGGACAAGTTCATTAATTGCAACCGCCAACTAAGTATACGACTTTCGACCTTTGAATGCTATGACGTCGATCTACCTTCTACTTATACTCCAATTATTTGCGCAGAAGAATGTCTCATCTGACGAGTTCCAACCAGCGTGCAAGTCTTCCAATCTAAGTGGAAAGGAGAACGCAACACGTTACCATCATAGCATGTTACGGGTAAAACTTCTCGCTGATTAATCTATTTTTGCAGTCGGATAACACTGTGCATACTCACAGTTTCACACGCATAGAACATCCAGATGTCTGATACCTTTTTTTTTTTTTTGGGTTCAAAATGATACAACCATAACACTAAGCAGCCATGAACGATTCCCAGCTATATCCTCTAGAATGATACTAGAACAGCCCACAGGAGGTGATTGAAGAAGAAAAAAACGCCAAGTTCATTTGTTAAACTTTATACGAACTTTGTTGATGGTTAGGTCTATCATAAATTTATATAAATAAAGTAAATGTAGAAATATATTTATTTTATTATTTATTTTTGTATAAGTGATTGTTAAACATTTAAATATATTTTTTGACTTTTATATCAACTCGTGAAAACTTTGATGGATGTATATCAAAATTGTTTAGGTAAGACTTTTCTACACTTTTCATAATATGATTAACTTTTGATAGGTCATGAAATTTAAATGCCTATAAAAGCATATTTAAATAGGTGTAGGAAACCTAATACTCATTTGCAAGCATTTTTGTTAAAGAAAAAGTCACAAAATAACTGATAAAAGTGGCTTTTTTGTGATTAGAAGGTCAGGTCTGAATTAGGAAAACAATATTTTTGTAAAAGAGTATATATAAGAAGCAGTTCATGTATATCGATGATTATCTTCATAGTAGGAAGCCTTATTATGTTGACTTTTAACTTTGACTCGCCTCAGTGGTAAGTATATATCTTATTTTAGTAAAGGTGTTATTTTTGTATCACATTTTTTAAACTTTAATATTAGAAATTGCAAACTTAACAAATGTTCAATACAAAAATATAACATTCTCCCATTTAAATATATAATAATTGTTTTACTTTTTAATAAAGGTGGAGAGAATAAAATAAACTAATATTAATTTTCTTTTTAAAATGATTTCATTTAAAGATAAACTGAAGTCTACTGTCTGATCTCTGTCAAATGTGACATAATTATAATATAATTATATATTTCTAACAACTTTATTAATATGAATGAAAAAACCAAGTACAGAAATTAAGAATTGAGATATAATTTAGTAAATGCTTGTGGATTCATTTTATTGTCACCACTAAATAATGTTTCATATTTTGATTATAATTTTTATAAGTATATCAATCGAACTAATGTAAGAGCCTGTAAAATTTATTAAGAACATAACTGATCAAAATATCTTTTTGTAAAAAAAAAATTAAATTGAATTTTAATATTTTATTCGATAGATTTTGATCTACTTAATTAGATTAATTATTTGACATTTTATTATCCTTATTTTTAATCAAAATTAATTTTCTTTAACATTAATTCTAAAATTAAAAATAATAAACATATAAAAAGCAAATTTCCAACAATGTTTAAGCATGCATCTCTTAGATTTTCTTTTTAGGTTTTATAATCCTGTCCCTTACATTATCCGTGCGATTATTACTTGGATATTTTTTTATTTCTGCCATGCACTGTCAGTCTGCAAGTTGAAAACAGAGCAAAGTTGTCGACAAACTTGGAAGTAAGACTCGTGGACATGGAGAAAAGCCTACAAGCAGCCACGACTATGGATGAGAATGAGGCATCTACGTCAAGAAGTCATGCAGAGGCCGTGAAGAGCTCTGTCGAAAATGGGCAAGTGTCAGGGAAGGGCAGAGGAGGAGATGGGGAAACCAGAACTATTCTATTTTATAAGCTCTTTACATTTGCTGATTCCATGGACGTCATATTGATGATAGTTGGCACCGTTTCTGCTATTGCTAATGGGTTATCTATGCCCATTGTGTCTATTCTATTCGGGCAATTGTCGGATGCTTTTGGACAAAATCAGGGCAAGGATGTACTGCACGTAGTTTCCCAGGTATGCTCTGTACTAAATGGTCTTTGCAAATGAATTTCCTTGAACCAAATTAAAAGCTTAAATAAGGAGAATACTAAGCAGTTTTTTATTTTCTAACTTAGAAAAGCATGACTACAGAATTTTCAATTTTTTAATGTTTGATTAATATAATCCTAACGATGGCCAATATTGTTTTAAAGTGGGTCCATAATTCTTTTCATTTCTGTGTTTATCGCAAAAACTTTAAGGTGTGTGCAAGAATTGAGTACTTGGCTGTGGCGACTGGTCTTGTGTCATTTCTCCGTAAGTTCAAGATTTGTATCACCACCTCAAGAGAAATTATACGAATGTTTGAAGCGCTAATTGTAAGAATCCTGTTCTCTTGGTTCTCAGAGGTGACTTGCTGGATAATCACAGGAGAAAGACAGGCTGCAAGAATAAGGAGTTTGTATTTGAAAGCTGTACTAAGACAGGAAGTTGGTTTTTTTGATAAGGAAACAAAAACTGGAGATGTTGTAGGCAGAATGTCCGGAAACTCGGTTTTAATCCAAGAAGCCATGGGAGAGAAGGTACTAAACTGTGCTGATAACATTAAACCTTGAGAAGAAGCAGGAACTGAGTCGGAACGAAAGTGCGCTGACCCCTTTGGTGCTTATTTCATGCAGGTTGGGAAATTTCTACAGCTGGTTTCAACATTCGTAGGAGGATTTGTAGTAGCATTATTACAGGGCTGGCTTCTGACCCTTGTTTTGATGTCGTCTATTCCCTTGCTTGTGCTAGCTGGTGCTGTCATGTCCATCATGATAGCTAAGACGGCATACCTTGGACAAAATGCTTATGCCAAGGCAGCAAATGTAGTTGACCAGACGATTGGATCAATCAGAACTGTACGTTACACTTCATGACCAAGAAAGACCTAAAGGAATGAACATTAAGTGTATACTCATTATTTGCCTCCCATGTTAGGTTGCATCATTTACAGGGGAGAAGCAGGCCATCGACAATTACAAGCAGTTTCTCATTGCTGCTTACAAGTCTAGCGTTCATGAAGGATTTGCCTCAGGATTAGGCTTTGGCACGGTTTTGTCAGCAGCTTTCTGTACTTACTCGTTTGCAGTATGGTTTGGGGCCAAGATGATATTGGAAAAGGGATACACTGGTGGTAAAGTGCTAAATGTGCTTGTTGCTGTATTGACTGGGTCCCTGTGAGTTCCATTCTAAGCAAAAAATTTGAATGTACATCTAAAACTGCTACTTATTCTAAATTCTTGTGAGATCTGATTTTGTGATTTGGCATATTTACTTTTAAGATTCTAACCGACATTTCAGGGCCCTAGGTCAGGCATCTCCCTGCATGCATGCCTTTGCTGCTGGTAAAACTGCAGCCTATGAGATGTTTGAGACGATTAACAGAAAGCCAGAGATAGATGCTTATGACACAGATGGAAAGATACTGGATGACATCCACGGAGATATAGAACTAAGGGATGTATATTTTGCTTATCCAGCTAGACCTGATGAACTAATATTTTGTGGGTTTTCTCTTTCCATCCCAAGAGGGACAACTGCAGCTTTAGTTGGTCCAAGTGGAAGTGGGAAGTCATCTGTCATCAGTTTGATAGAGAGATTTTACGATCCACAGGCTGGTGAAGTTATCATAGATGGCATTAATATCAAAGAATTTCAACTTAGGTGGATCAGGCAGAAAATTGGTCTTGTTAGTCAGGAACCTGTGCTGTTCACAGCAAGCATCAAGGAGAATATTGCGTATGGAAAAGATGGCGCAACCACTGATGAGATTAGGGCTGTATTGGAACTTTCCAACGCTGCCAATTTCATTGATGAACTACCTGAGGTCCTTGTTTTTGCTTTCTTATGACGTTTTATGTTTGTATGTTTTTCTTGTTTTTGATTTCTTAGACTTTGTCGTATCTTTGTGGATCCTATGAATTACTTTTGTTTCTAACTTTTCATTTTCCATCCAGGGATTGGACACCATGGTCGGAGAACACGGCAGTCAACTTTCTGGTGGACAAAAGCAGAGAATTGCAATAGCTAGAGCACTTCTAAAAGATCCTAGAATACTACTCTTAGATGAAGCCACAAGTGCACTTGACGCAGAATCAGAGATGGTTGTTCAGGAGGCACTAGTCAGGATCATGGTTAATCGAACAACTGTAATTGTTGCCCATCGATTAAGCACCGTCAGAAAAGCTGACACGATCGCGGTCATTCGGAGGGGAAAATTGGTTGAAAAAGGTTTTTGTACTTTTAATTGAATATTAAATGTGATTTCCATTTAGTTGAACTCCAATTGTTTCAGGTTATATCTCTTATTTTGTGAGCTGCCATTCCATTTACTTGGTGAATCATTATTCATGGATAGCATGCAAAGATATATTCCTCACTAAGAGTTTAATTTCAATTTTATTTATAGTCCTACTAGAAATTCTTAGTTTCCATTCCCGCATATAATTGAAGTTGTTTGAGAACAGGTGAAATAAAATGTTGGAACTTTGTTTCTACTTGATTAGGTTTGCATTCAGAGTTAATCAAGGATCCCGAAGGAGCATACTCCCAGCTTATACGCTTACAAGAAGTACACAAGGTTTCAGAATCAGCATCAAGTGATCACAAAAAATCAGATCTGGTTACAGAATCCTTCAGAGAATCAAGTCAGAGATTTTCTCTTGGATCATCAGGAGTAGGGAACAGCAGCCGTCATTCGTTCTCTATCTCCCTTGGTATACCTCCTGGAATTAGCATTCACCATGAGACTTCAGAAGCATTTGAAAATCCACCGATAAATCCAACTGCCAAAGTCTCAATCCGTCGCCTTGCGGCCCTAAACAAACCAGAGATTCCAGTGCTTATGATTGGAACAACAGTTGCAATTTGCAATGGTCTAATATACCCAATTTTTGGTTTGCTTCTTTCCAAGGTGATCAAGACATTTTACGAAATTCCACATGAGTTGCGAAAGGATTCGAAATTCTGGGCGGTGATGTTTCTGATCCTTGCTCTAGTAGCCTTAACTGTATATCCATTGCAGTCATACCTATTTGCTGTTGCTGGTGGAAAGTTAATCCAACGGATCCGGTGTAAATGTTTCAAGAAGGTGGTTCACATGGAGATTGGCTGGTTTGATGAGCATGAGCACTCGAGTGGTTTAATAGGTGCTAGGCTCTCAGCAGATGCAGCCTCAGTACGTGCTTTAGTTGGGGACACGCTAGCTCAAGTGGTTCAAAACAGTTCTGCAGCTGTATCAGGTTTGATCATTGCCTTTGTGGGAAGTTGGCAGTTGGCAGTTATTATCCTCGTTTTACTTCCTATAGTAGGAATCAATGGATACGCTCAAATTAAGTTCATGAAAGGATTCAGTAGAGATGCAAAGGTAACCTTCTATTACCCGAAGCCAAAATTTTTGCTGCACCATATATTTTTTCTTTTTACTTGAAATACCAAAGCTGGATGATTGCAGATGATGTACAAGGAAGCAAGTCAAGTTGCAAGCGACGCAGTTGCGAGTATAAGAACCGTGGCCTCTTTCTGTGCAGAAGAGAATGTGATGACACTATACGAAAGAAAATGTGAAGGTTCTGCAAAGACAGGAACAAGGCAGGGGCTGCTCAGCGGACTAGGATTTGGATCATCGTTCTTCTTGCTCCTTTCTGTTTATTCAGCCACTTTTTATGCAGCAGCTCGACTTGCTCATCGTGGAAAAATCACATTTGAGAATGTTTTCCAAGTGCTGAATCTCAGGACTATATTTCAAAGAATATAATAACCAGTATTGGTTATTGTATGATGAGACTAAGCATATTTTTTTTCCTTTTCAGGTATTCTTTGCTCTAACTTTGGCAGCTACAGCTATTTCTCAGTCAAGCTCCTTCGCTCCTGATTATTCCAAAGCCAAGACTGCTGCTGCCTCCATATTATCGATTTTAGACAGGAGGTCAAATATTGATCCAAGTGACGAGTCAGGAGTGACACTAGACCATGTGCAAGGAGAGATTGCGTTTCATCATGTAAGATTTAAATATCCGTCTAGGCCAGATGTTGAGATTTTCCGAGACCTCAGCTTGGCCATTCATTCTGGCAAGGTGATCACTGATCATTTATCCTTTCCGCGTTGAAGAAACTATTGATATGTGCAAGCACATTTATAGGCTAACGAGATATTTCTCTTTTAGACCGTTGCTTTGGTTGGAGAAAGCGGAAGTGGGAAATCGACGGTAATTTCATTGTTACAAAGATTCTATGATCCTGATTCAGGAAATATAACTGTTGATGGGATTGAAATTCGGAAGCTCCAATTAAGATGGTTGAGACAGCAAATGGGACTAGTAAGTCAAGAGCCAGTTTTGTTCAACGGCACAATCCGTGCCAACGTTGCATACGGAAAAGGGGGAGACGCGACTGAAGTTGAAATTTTAGCCGCATCCGAATTGGCCAATGCCCACCAGTTCATTAGTAGCTTACAACAGGTCAGGTCACTCTATATTATATATAATTCATTGCTTGCGCTGTTTATGTTCTCCTTGACTGAATTAGGTTTTATGCAATCATGACAAACACAGGGCTACGATACCATAGTGGGACAGCGAGGAATTCAACTCTCAGGTGGACAGAAACAAAGAGTAGCTATTGCCAGGGCCATAGTCAAAAATCCAAAAATATTGTTATTAGACGAGGCAACCAGCGCATTGGATGCCGAATCTGAAAGAGCAGTTCAAGATGCTTTAGACAGAGTTGTGGTGAACAGAACAACAGTTATTATAGCCCACAGATTATCCACCATAAAAAATGCAGATGTCATTGCTGTCGTTAAAAATGGAGTGATTGTAGAGAAGGGAAAGCATGACACCTTAATCAATATGAAGGATGGGTTTTATGCATCCTTGTTTACACTTCACATGAGTACCTCACCTTCATCATGAGTCACTGGCAGGTTTTGCTAATTCTGATTGACTTATTCGGAAAGTTGAACCTGCCAGTGGCATAAGCAATCATTTATTAGAAGGCATGCAACTTCTAGAAGCAGAAAAAAAAGGGAAGATATTTCTGCTGCTTTTTAGGTATTTAATAACCCTATGCAAATGTACTATATAATATACGGAGAATTTTCTTTTTTAAAAAAGCTCATACGCTTTTTGTCTACGTAAAAGTTAAGTGTTACTTGACTATGAGATGATTATATTCACTTTAATCTTGTATAGCAACATGGAAATGATATAGTTGTCATAAAAATGATACAGTAAAATATAATTTGAGATGATATTTATTTAAAATAAACGAAATGTAATCATCATTATTATCAAGATTTGATAGTATACAATTTTAGAGAGACTATTTTTGATAGATTCATATGCTATGAATCATAAATATTTGAAAGAAATGAAATAATTAATTATGATGTTACAAATTATGATATCCCTGTATAGATTTAATATATGGACTATAATTAATATTTTCAAACATAACTAATTGAAATATCTTTTAGTAAAAAATGATTTAAATTGAATTTTAATATTTTTAAAAAAATTAAATTTAAACTTTATAACATTTAAAAAACTTCAATTTTTCACAAATATTTAATTTAATCTCCAACTGATTAAAAATCTTTATTTGATATTTTTTATATTTTCTTATATATCTTTTTGTCAGATATGCATCCTAATATGTCAATAAAAATAAAATGCGCATTGCTAAATATAGGCTCCCAGAAAGTTAAATAAAAATTTTCAATAGAGAATTGATGAAGATATAAAATTAAACATTTATAAGTGTTTTAATTATTTTTAAACGTTTGGAAAATTTTGAGAGTAAATTAAATTTTTAGAAATTTTAATATTCAATTTAATTTTTTTTTAACCTCTTCTAGTGATTTGTTGTTCTTTCCTTAGGATATTAATCAATCCTCTCATTCTAATATTAGTCGCCAATATTAGGGACTGCATTATAATACAAGTCTAAAGAAGAAAAGAAAATCATTTTGTCCAAGTACCTATCATATTGTGCATCTGTTTCACGTGAGAATGCCAAGACTACAGCTGTCGGCTGCTCGTTAACATTACACAGGTTGAATCTTTCTCCACTTTCCACAGGTCGAATCTTACCCTTTCGACAAAACGTGTTGTGGTGACCAAAGAAATTCAATTTTCAATGCATAAGGTCGGATTTAGTTATGTAGTACAGGTGATTTAGATGTTTTTAATGTGAGAGTCAAGGTCTAAATCGACTTAATATTTATTTATTTTTACCTAAAATGATATTTAATATTTTAATTTTTAATTTTTTGTAATATTGAAAATTTTAAAATTGATCATTTGTTAATTGTCTTTTAAATCATTTTAACAAGAATTGCCAGTTGTTACAATTGGACTTTAATAATAATTTTAATTTTTTTTTATAATTTATAATATCATAAAATATTTTTAAATAATTTAAAAGAAAGAATTATTTCAAAAATTTAGAATTACGCAAAATATTATATCTATCTAAAATTTTTATAAGAATATCTATCTGTCTATTCCACTATATATATAATACAAGTTAATTATGCTAATTGTACTGACATACGACACCTTTTATTTTAATGATTCAACTTATAATTTAATACAATTAACTTTGATACTTAAAATAGGATAAACAATTATATAGTATCATAACTCATGATTATAAATTGGAGTTTAAGATATATTTATTAGCAGATAATTAGGAGATTCGTTATTATCTTGTGTACCGGATTTAGTTGTGTATATTCCGTAGTTGCTATGTATATAATCTCTTGAATTTGAAGGAACCTGGATAAATACTAATGAAAACGCATTGCAGAAAGAAAAAGGATAGAAGCAAAGGAAGAGAAAAAAAAAGAACGGTATTCATCAATAGCTTATATATCGACCATTGAAAGTGGACTGCAGTTTCTTGAAAATTATGTGCATAGTGCATTGCAAGCCCAGATCAAACAATTACGTTCTCTGTATGAAATCTAAGGGTCCGTATTGGTTATTCGTTTTCAGATTTTGCACCCATCAGAAAAAATCATCTTTTTTTTTAATATTAGTCCAGGATTAATCACTCCGCGACGAGAACATCTCAAATCATAGAAGGCTATCGTTGATTTTAGGAGTTTGCTGCATTCCTAAGAATCGAACCTTGACCTCTTAGTTAAGCGACGAAGGCAAGTACTGCCTAAGCCAACTCTAAAAAATCCTCTTTCCTAGTGCGAGCGTAACTACACTTCCACTTTATGTCAAGCATTATAGGGACAACTAATGATCACATAAATAAAGCATCTCCACTACCAATAGTGTGCGGGAACCAAGTCCTCGCCGTAATCAAAGACGTCATGGAACTCGTTTCCTTCACCTTTTTTCGTAGAATTTAGTGTCTAGTGCTTTATGACCTTCTCTTTTCCTTTTTCCAGCCTCCGGGAATTTGAAGAGACGTGCGGTGGAGGCGATCTTATTCTTCAGTTAACTTCCAAACTGAAAAATAAACCAAAGAGATTTCGCTCAAATTACTTTAATTCTAAACGAAAATTCTACTTGAATTACTTAACATTTTGTAATGAAAATCAGGATAAATTTTAATTTAAATACTGTTTCGGTTGAAATTAATTATAATAAAACAACTGCAATACAAAGATCTCCGCTTTATAAGAATAAGATCAATTATACGTAACTATTTTTTGTATTTTATAAAGAAAATATTTCTGTGACTTTAATCGGTCATGACGTTTTAATGATAAAAAAAGTAACTTTACAAGTTGCTCCCATGCCAAGCAAATTTTTAGGATTAGAAATCGTTGATAGAATATTTTACCTAATCCATCTTTTAGTAAACATAAAATTAAAGGTTGGGTTAACGTACGCAGTTTTTCTTTGAAAAAAGAATACACAAGGCTTCAAATAGGAGAATATTTTAATTGACATTATAGTCATTCAGTCGCATACTAAATATGCTATTACATTTCGATATTAATTAAACCAGTTTTAATTTGACTTTAACTTAATTATAGAATATTATGCTTAAGAAAAAAGTTAAGAAATTATTTTTAGTGATTATCAAAACCTAGCTTTACTGTAAAACGGGAAACCGTGTGCACGATTGTCTTATAGAAGCACAGTAATGACGCAGGATAATACGCAAGTGCCCACGCCAAGAAGATACTTACGTAACTTTCAATATAAGAAAAAGGGGCAACAATCTATATAGAATCACGAGATTTTAGTTCACATCGCAACAACTGCGAATGTTGACCAAAGTTTAGGCTAGAAGATGTTGGTTCATAATTCATTACTTTTCTAATGTGATAGGACACCTGCCCAAATCCATAAAGCAGCATGCTATATAAATGCTAATGGTCACAAGTTCTTTGTGGTCTTGATGATACTGCTCTCCCTTCATCTTTGCCTTTCTATTTGGTAAGGAAAGATTGCTACTACTTGGGAAACACTTGGTCACTGTCTTTTGTTGATCGCAGTTTGTGGCTGGTAAGTGGTTGGTTATTGTTTTACCTGGTAAAAGTCCTGTCTTGGATTTCTTTGGTTTCTTTGTCCCTTTCCTTTTTAAGTTCAATACTAGAAGACAACACAGGAGTAGTGACGGAGACGACCGTTCCCAGTCTTCACTTCTTCTAATCTATCTTTCCATTTTGTTGTTGCTCTTATCGATATGGGCATGGATCATGCATTCGTTTTGGTTGTCAAATTGTTTTCTTTCTAATTTCCATGAATAAATCATCGCTGATGCAATGACTTGCGAGTTACGCGTGTTACAGTCGGTCCATTAAATCCAGGAAAGTTCTGCACATAAAGTAAAAGTTTGAAGATTCGTCATCCATCCTGTGGATGTGATATAGATTTGAATATAAAAATGTTCTTCAACTTTGAATGACTTCATATCGTTGTATTTCGGCTATTTCTTATTGCATGATGTCATTAGTTCCTGTCAAACCGTGTACATATATCAGTAGCTAGCCTATCACCTCACCCATGGTTTTTTTTTTTTTTTTCATAATCAAATCGAGCAAGAGAGTCGACTAAGAATTTTGTAGATGATGCGTGAAGAGAACAAAAATGATTTGATTTCACCCACCACTAGATCTATTCGGTTTGTCTTTGTTTGTTCTTTACAACAACTTCATTCAATAAACAATGTGACGTAAAGGGGAATTGTTTTTATTGATTAGTAGAGTTGGTCAGGGAGCCAGAATCCATAAATCTGACAGTACTGTGTTAAAATGGGAAGACTGATCGTCATTTCCTTCCGGAGTTCTTACTATGAATTTCCTACAAGATACTTGTTCCTGTCATGGTTTGATCGTAAGAAACAACTTTTGTTCATGTCCTGCAGTTTCAGTTAAGTTTTGCTTGATCTGAGAGAAGCATACAGACCAATTTTCTGTTATATTTGGAGTGCACGTCATGGCCAAGGAGAATGGCTATGATGGTGACAACAGGATGGATGATGCAACCTCGTCAAAAGGGACACAGCATAAGAGAAGCTCCGACGTGAATGGCGACAATGAAAAGCCAGTAAAGAGTAAAGGGGAGGATAAAGTGAAAACAGTTCCGTTTCTTAAGCTGTTCTCCTTCGCAGATTCTGTAGATACTATGCTCATGATCGTTGGAACAATTGGTGCAATTGGGAATGGTTTGGCTCTTCCAATAATGACTTTGATTCTCGGGGAGGTAATTAATTCTTTTGGAGAGACACAGACAAATGACATTGTCCAGAAAATTTCCAAGGTAAGAAAACTGAAAACGTTGTGATGATTGATGTTAGATTACTGGGTAACGAGAGCCACGTGTTCGAACCAACTTATGATAGCTGGGTGTTGATAAGTTTGATCTGGACAAATTTAGGTCTCTCTGAAGTATGTTTACCTGGCAGTGGGAGCTGGAACAGCAGCATTGCTTCGTAAGTAGATCTCATAATCAAAAGTTAAAATAGTGGTCAAACATTGTGAGTTAGAGACTGAGAACAATCTAATTTCTGTCAGAGGTTACCTGCTGGATGGTCACAGGGGAAAGACAAGCTGCACGGATAAGGAGTATCTACTTGAAGACAATATTAAGACAAGATATTGCTTTCTTTGATAAGGACACAAGTACAGGAGAGGTTATTGGTAGAATGTCTGGAGACACGGTTCTAATACAAGATGCAATAGGTGAAAAGGTACTATACTATACACTTCACCTTCAGATTAAAACAAAATTCAGATAACTCGGTCCATTTCTTGCAGGTTGGAAAATTTCTGCAGCTGATAGCAACGTTTATTGGGGGGTTTATTATAGCGTTTGTTAAAGGCTGGTTGCTTACCCTGGTCATGTTATCTTCGATTCCCCTTTTAGTGATAGCCGGAGGAACCATGTCCATATTGATATCCAAGACAGCAACTCGTGGTCAAAAAGCCTATGCAGAAGCCTCAACTGTAGTAGAACAGACCATTGGCTCAATCAGAACCGTATGTGAATGTGATGTAGTCGCAGTCAATAAAATTCCCAAGTTCCAAATTCACATTCATCAAAAGCATGTCAATAATTCTATATTTTCAGGTAGCATCATACACAGGGGAAAAGAGAGCTGTCAATGATTACAACAAATTTCTGGTTAATGCTTATAAATCTGGTGTGCATGAGGGGTTGGCAGCAGGAATCGGTCTTGGCGCAGTTATGTTCATCGTGTTCTCTAGTTACTCCCTCGCTGTATGGTATGGTAGCAAGTTAATATTGCAAAATGGATACGAAGGTGGCCAAGTCATAAATGTGATTGTTGCTGTGTTGACTGCTTCTATGTAAGTTCCATATTTTATTCTTCTACTTGCTTCTTAAACACTGCGCACACAGCAGATGCTTTCTTCTTCACTGAATTTATGCATTTGTTTCTTCATAAATCAATATTTCTTCAGTCCTGCACTTTTGACACGGAGTTCGCAGGTCCTTAGGACAAGCATCTCCATGTATGAGTGCGTTTGGTGCCGGTCAAGCTGCGGCATATAAGATGTTTGAGACTATCAATAGGAGGCCACTGATAGATGCTTATGATACAAGTGGAAGAACATTGGATGACATACGTGGAGATATAGAGTTCCAGAATGTTTATTTTAGTTATCCTGCCAGACCGGATGAGCAAATATTTTGTGATTTTTCTCTTCTCATTCCAAGTGGTACAACTGCAGCTTTGGTTGGGCATAGTGGAAGTGGGAAATCAACAGTGATCAGTCTGATAGAGAGATTTTATGACCCACAAGCTGGTGAAGTGCTCATGGATGGTCTTAACCTCAAAGACTTGCAGCTTAAATGGATTAGGGGAAAAATTGGTCTTGTCAGCCAAGAACCTGTGCTGTTTACTTCCAGTATCAAGGATAACATTGCATATGGGAAAGAGAGCGCAACTGTTGAAGAGATAAGAGCAGCTGCTGAACTTGCCAATGCTGCTAAATTCATTGACAAATTACCCCAGGTTCTAAAGTATCTCCATTTTCACAATTGGTTCTGAAGTAATAATGACTTCGTTTCTGTGATTATGCTATTTACATCTCTTTTGGCCTTGCAATGATTCAGGGGCTTGAAACTATGGTTGGTGAGCATGGCACTCAACTTTCTGGTGGGCAGAAGCAACGAATCGCAATAGCCAGAGCAATCTTGAAGGACCCTCGGATTTTACTCTTAGATGAAGCTACAAGTGCACTTGATGCAGAATCTGAGAGGATAGTGCAAGAGGCATTAGATAGGATAATGGTCAATCGAACTACAGTTATTGTTGCCCATCGTTTGACAACTGTGAGAAATGCTGATATGATTGCTGTCATCCATCAAGGAAAGATTATTGAAAAAGGTAACCTTTACTATCAAAATTAGGAAAATGTGGCAAGTTGATGCCTATTGCTGTTCTTCTGTATATTGTCTCGTCTTACCGTCTTGGCATACTTCCTTAAAACCGGACTTTTCTGTCAATAAGTCGTCCGATTTCTAACTCTTTAACATGTCTGAAACAGCCTTATGATGTGTTGGTGTAGATCATCCACTTGGGAAGTTGGGATAAACTAGCTCGTGATGTTTCAATTTTGGGTTGCAATTAGATTTGCGGAAATTTCTAGTTATAACAGAAAAGTTAATATCAGGAAGAATGAAAATATCATTAATGCCTTAGGGGGAATAAAATATGAGAAACATGCTAAAACTGTTTTCATCGATGAATCAGGCTCACATACAGAACTTCTTGAGGACCCTGATGGTGCGTATTCTCAGCTCATAAGGTTACAAGAACTTAACAAAGAGTCAGAACATGCAGCTCAGCTAAATCACAAATCTGAAATTACCACGGAATCATTCAGACAGTCTAGCCAAAGAAGGTCATTGTTGCGATCAATAAGTCGTGGATCATCAAGAAATAACAGCAGTAGACACTCCTTCTCAGTCTCTTTTGGTTTACCTACAGGGCTTGATGCCCCTAATGACCACATGGAAGATTTAGAAAATTCTCCGCCTAGTATAAAACCCCCGGAGGTTCCAATTCGACGCCTTGCCTCCCTGAACAAGCCAGAACTTCCAATTCTTATATTTGGAGCTATTGCAGCTTCTCTGAATGGTACGATACTGCCAATTTATGGCATATTAATTTCCAGGGCAATAAAAACATTTTTTGAACCACCAGATGAGCTGAGAAAGGACTCAAGGTTCTGGGCACTGATGTTTCTGATCCTTGGCATAGCAACATTTGTGCTTAGTCCAATCAGAACATATTTGTTTTCAGTGGCTGGGAATAAGTTAATCCAGCGGATCAGGTCAATATGCTTTGAGAAGGTGGTTAATATGGAGATTGGTTGGTTTGACGAGCCTGAACATTCAAGTGGTGCAATAGGTGCGAGGCTCTCAGCAGATGCAGCATCTGTTCGTGGCCTTGTGGGAGATGCACTAGCCCAAATGGTTCAAAACATTGCGACGGCCATAGCAGCTTTAATCATTGCCTTCAGTGCCAGTTGGCAATTAGCACTGATCATCCTCGCTTTAGTTCCTCTGGTAGGCATGAATGGGTTTATTCAAGTAAAGTTCATGAAAGGATTCAGTGCAGATGCAAAGGTATGTCATAAAGTTAATTACCCTGCTTTCATTGCTGGGGAAATTTAACATATCTATTAAAGCTGTTAACTTTCTTTTTCCAAGAACTGAACTCAAAGTAGCTTTTGACATTCATGGGAGTTTTAAAGGTCGCTGGATGATAATTCCGTAACTTTTTGATTGATCATCTTAATTCCTTAATGGATGCAAATTTATTTTGCCTGTAGAAAATGTACGAGGAAGCAAGCCAAGTAGCCAATGATGCAGTTGGAAGTATAAGAACAGTTGCCTCTTTCTGTGCAGAAGAGAAGGTGATGCAATTATATGAAAAGAAATGTGAAGGCCCCATGAAGACAGGAGTGAGGATGGGACTAATTAGTGGCTGTGGATTTGGACTATCATCACTCTTTCTTTTCTCTTTCTATGCAACTGGCTTCTACGCTGGAGCTCGGTTAGTAAAAAGCGGTCATACAACATTCTCGGATGTTTTCCAGGTGGACATATACACTTTATATAACAACTAACAACTCTTCTCTTCAAACAATTGGAACTTCAAAATTAGCCTCTTCGTGAAATTGACACTGATACTTGGTTTGCAGGTTTTCTTTGCTTTAACTATGGCAGCTATAGGAGTTTCTCATTCAAGCAGCCTTGCCCCTGATACTTCCAAAGCGAAGGCGGCTACTGCTTCAGTCTTTTCATTCATAGACCGCAAGTCGAAAATAGATCCAAGTGACGAATCAGGATTAATACCAGAAACTGTAACAGGAGAAGTTGAGTTTCGCCATGTGAGCTTTAGATATCCATCTAGACCAGATATTCAAATTTTCCGGGACATTAACTTGACTATTCGTTCTGGCAAGGTATGTCCTGTCCGATGTTTAATGTCCTATGTTTGTTTTGAGCAACTAGTGCATAACATTGTTGAAAAATGATGAACCATCAGTCGAAATGATATCAGAATCCATTTATGATAACTTTTCCTAGACTGTGGCTCTTGTTGGAGAAAGTGGCAGTGGAAAATCAACAGTAATCGCGTTGCTGCAAAGATTTTATGATTCAGATTCTGGTACTGTCACACTTGATGGGACTGAAATTCAAAGGCTTCAATTAAGGTGGTTAAGACAACAAATGGGACTGGTAAGTCAAGAACCTGCTTTGTTTAATGACACTATCCGGGCCAACATTGCCTATGGGAAAGGAGGAAATGCAAATGAGGCTGAAATTATAGCTGCAGCAGAATTGGCCAATGCCCACAAGTTCATTTCTGGTCTACAACAGGTAAAGGGCTACATATTTACATGGTAAAACAAGCAAGCTTCTAGCATTCGAAAAACGATACTACAGTAAGATTTCTATCTTTTTTTTTTTAATTATTAACATGATACGACACATTGCAGGGTTATGACACTATAGTAGGAGAAAGAGGAGTTCAATTGTCTGGAGGACAGAAACAGCGAGTAGCCATTTCTCGTGCCATCGTAAAAAATCCAAAATTACTGCTATTGGATGAAGCTACCAGTGCATTGGATGCTGAATCCGAGAGAGTGGTCCAAGACGCACTAGATAGAGTTATGGTGACTAGGACAACAATAGTCATAGCACATAGATTGTCCACCATCAGGAATGCAGATTTAATTGCAGTAGTCAAAAATGGAGTCATTGCAGAGAAAGGCAGCCATGACTCTTTAATCAACATCCACGACGGGATCTATGCTTCATTGGTGGCATTGCACACAAGTGCTAAAACTATATAAGCTACTGATTTAGAAAAGAACAAAAAGAAACGTCCTTTTCTTTCTTTCTTTCTTTTTTTTTCCCCCCCTCTTAAAAATTATAGGCTTACAAGCATAAGAAAATTTCTTTTAACTTGTGTGGTTAGATTTGGATTATGATGATACTGTTGGACTAAGACCCAATGATCATAGCAGCATCTAATTTGATCTTGACGTTAGCTAAGAGAAGGAAACATCCATGTAGGGGGGTTTTGAGCGATTCTTATCCTTTTCCGGGCACTGTTTTGGGCGGGTCAGATGCTTACATATAATCTTAGCAGTTGTATGAAATGGAAATTGCCCTTTTCCTTCCATTTTCAGTTGTTACTTTTCACGTAGCCATGCACCAATAATTTTCTTGTTATTCGAAATCTCACTTATCAGTTTCATTGCGGAAGACACAATTTTTAATGAAGAATTCACCATGATACATCTGATTCAGTCTTATAATTCCAAAAAAATGGAAATCCATTTTAGTAATAGAAATAAAATACATGTCTATCCTACTGAGACAGAGTTTGTAACTTGCTATCCTCTTACCTAGTAGGCAAAGATTGACCTCCATAGAAAGGATGATTCATTCCGATCGACATGAGAATCCAACTACATTGCATTGCAAGTATTTTATGATTAAGAGGCAACTGTCTCTTGTATAGAGTGTTTATTAATTTACTATACTATAACTGTCGGATACCTTATTCGTTATCCGAGGTACTAAGCATAAGATAAGTAAACGGAAAAGAAAAATAGAAATGAGGAGAGCAGAAGATTCTAGAGGCTATTATTCAGTTCTTTTTCCAAATAGTTCATATTTAGAACATTGTGAACCCTAATTTTAAAAATAAAGGAGTTAATGATTCAAAAAAAATCAATCTCTATTTTTTTTAATTTCTACTATTTTGAATTATATCTTTCTCTTATTGAGAAAAGATATGCTCTAAAATAACTTACAAAGTAAATTGGCTTCTAAGAAGAATTTTAAAAAGTAAAAAATCAAATGAAAATGTATTTGTTGAAATTTTTTAATAAAATATGTAAAAAAATATTTGGTTATGTTTTTAACTATCAAACTGAAAATTTTCACATTTCAAAATTTATAATTAATTATATAAATTAAAAATAAACTAACCAAATGAAGTTAAATATGCTTATTTTCTTTTTTATCATGACAAAATGTTTAAAAGAATTTTATAAGGAAAAAATAGTGTTAAGGAATGAGTCAGATTTTTTTTCAAGATTATACATTACCATTTATAATTAGAATGACTCAGATAAATTTTTTAAAATAATTTTGATGAGGTAAAAGGTGTTAAAGAGACCCTCTTCACTCCATGTTAAAAGCTATAATACTTTTTTCCAAATTTAGTTAATTTATACATGTTCAAGAGGTTAATAAGTGAGTTTTCTTATTTTGTGTTCTTAAGCCCATTATAAAAAGGGAGCTAGTCAAATTATTCACACCTTTATGAAAATAATTAATATAAAAAAGTGAGTGTTCTGATTTGTTTATGATATTTTCTTATCGTACGAGGCTTTGTAGGGATCTGAGATCCCTTGTTTATATGTTTTTACAACTACTACATGCAAATGTGCTACCCATGCTAGATATGTGTAAACAATGGTTGGGACAGTACGTGTAATTCATTACTTCAAACCCAAAATTTAAGCAAATTGTTAGCAAGAATAGTTCACCATTGTTTTGGGGTCTATAATTAACAATGGACTTATTTTAAAAAAGTGCATGTCCTCTACAATAGCACTTATATAAATCTACTGTAATCAATGGCCTATTTCATGCTTTAATAGCATCCATCACAAAAGGATACACTGAAAGGTAGATCAAGTAGTACAATAACACAACTTATAAATATATCTCTAATTAGGAAAGACAAAATTTAAGAACACATTTTATTATTGGATGAAGTAGCTTTTATATAGGCTTGCCCATGATCTCATAATTCTAGCTAATGTTGTCTGTAACTTGGACTCAACTAACTACTAAGAAATAGAAAATGGACTTTGAGACATAATCTCAATAATTATTGACTCAATAACAGCTAAATAAAATAGTCACATGATGTTGGAACCCCTCCCCGATGACTCGCGTGCCCGACGTCCTACGTGACATCTGGACGCGCATCGCATGAGGGAGGAATTCCTCACCGCGAAAGAAACCTCAAATCGAACTTATTTTAACGTCATCCGAACAAAACTTGATAAGTTCACCCTAATTATCACCTAATAAAATTTATCTGCTTAGGGCCCATAACTAAATCCTAAACCTAAGCTAAAATGAAATTTCA
>JANTPM010000004.1:6413686-6430280 GCA_025434745.1 Erythroxylum divaricatum | reverse complement strand
TATATGGTTTTGCAGTTAGGTTTAGGTCTTTACGTGTTTGCATGGGAGATTTCCTTCTACAGATGGGCCAAGGAGGGCGTGGGCTGGACTTGGGCTTGGCCTAGGCATAAAAATGATCTTTGAAGAATGGACTGGGTCCGGGTCCAATACGACCGACCCGACCATATATATATATGAAATACATTTTTTACGCAAAACTTTTTCACTATAAAAATATATTTGTATAATGAAAAAAGAATACTCAAAAAACAATTTAAATGATGTCATTTTCTTTAGTTAAATAATGTCGTTTTGTTGAGACTATTAACTTGAAGGTTTTCTCTCGTATCTTTTGATTTTTCTTCTTCTATCTTTATGTTATGGATGTTTAAACAATGTCTTCGTGTTCTATCTTTATGATTTCTTTTTTTTTGTCTTCATGTTTTCTCCTTAAATGATATATATTCCAACAACAATTGTTCTTCTTCTCTCATCTTTGTGGTTCTTAGGTATGTCTTCTTGTCTCATTGTCTGCATTTGTTTTCTTCTCTCATGCCTCCGATGTCTACTTTTAATTTATTCTATCAACACGTTGCTTATGTCATTGTTTATGCTCTAGAGAGTTCTTCAATATTTGTATTATGAAGAGATATTCTAATTTCAATTAATATGTGATTAATTTTAAAATCTATCATTTTCTAAAATTAAAATTTCCCCAAGTGCCTTAGTAAGCTTAAATGATTTTGATTAGATTAGATTGCTATACTGAGTATGCTTTTGGTAGATTTGCTCTTTTTTCTTCTTATTAATATGTTGGACATCCTATTATCTTCATGAACTTTTGACCTATTAGAGAAGGTCTTCATCCTCTTCATTGTTAAGGCTTAGGATCCCTTGTTCACAAGGGAAGTTAAAGATTAAGAATAGCTTTATTATTGTTTCAAGAAAAAAAATTCCAAGTTCAATATGCATTAGTTTGATTTTCCTGAGGTCATATTACTGGTGGCTTGTGTAGTAATCTGAATAAATATGAGGAGGATTCATTAGCTTTGCTTTAAAAATTGTGCAAGATACACTATTGTGGATAATATTCTGCAACCTTTGGATTAATAGTTAGAGAAAAATTTTGTCTACTTGTGTCATTGGGTTCTAGAGAAGTATTTTTTTGGGGCACATTTTGTTTTGTTCAGAGTGTTGTTTAATAGAGCAATTAATGATGTTGAAATCTTTTTTACTTTGCAAATATCCATGTTTGTTTTTGTGTTTCTTTATAGTAGAATCATTGTTTGATCTTTGTTTTCCCACTTCCCTATCTTTTAAATTATTCTTTATCATTATCAATTGACATAGTTTGATGCATTCTTTAAAGCTTTCATTGGATTTCCATGCCAAGAAAATCATATAATAATTAATAGGAAATTGTTGTATTGGAATCACATAACAATATTCGCATAACAATAGCAACTAGGATTAGTGTTGGAACACATACTAGTAGGAAATTTTTCGTTAAACTAGAATCACATAGTTGTAGCTTGAATCATGTGTAGAACACATATTAATAGAAAATTTGTTATTAAACATTAATTCAATTAGGATTAGTGTTTATGTCGGATGTGAAATAGCTACTTTAACACTAATATTATTTTAAATACGACATAAACACTAATCTTAAGATTTGTGATTAAGTATTTCCTATTTCCTATTTCGCACATGACATAAACACTAATCTTAATTCAAATAGGATTAGTGTTTATGTTGTATGTGAAATAAGATAAATGTTTAGAACATATATTACGAGGAAATTTTAGTAGTTATTTCACATAAGACATAAATACTAATCCTAGGATTTGTGGCTTAAGTATTTCCTATTTCCTATTTCACATACAACAAAAACACTAATCCCATTTCTTATTTCACATACTACACAAACACAAATCCTAATTCGACTAAGATTAGTGTTTATGTCGTATTTAAAATAACTACTTGTACAATATATCAACTAAGATTTGTGACTTAAGTAATACCAAAATGTAAAATAACTATTTTTAAAATTATAACTATTTATCATCAAATGTTAATAATCTTTAATTTATGTTTAATATTTTGTCATAACCTTTTATTTTTTATTCTCTTTAATAATAGATTTGCATACATGCTTTTATTTATTATTTTTTTCCTTTTTGTATTATTCATTTCAAATACTTATTATTAAGAAATATGTCGTTAAACATTAATTCAACTAGGATTAGTTTTTGTGTCATATGTTTATTCCAAAATACTAATATAAAGGATCAAATAGGATTTATCATTCATAAATCCTATTATAAATGTTATATATTATCTAAGGTTGCATTGAGGCCTAAGATAAGGTTACTTTTAATAAATTAAGAGTTAAAGACTATCCAAAATTTCTTATATATATGGCTAGCAAATTAAAGAAAACTATACTCTGGGAAATTGTCAAGTAAGTTTGGAATTATTGCAAGAATATAACTATCTTATATGAAACATGGCAAGGACTTGAAGGAAGACAATTTACTTAAAAATGCATTAAAAAAAGTTGAGATAATTATACAAAATCTTTAGCTTTGTGCAATATTGTTTTAATTATTTTGAGATTGACTACATTTTTACTTATTATTCACAGCTGAAATTGAATATTGTGGATATTAAGAACCTATATGTTTCAAATTGTATTACTCCATTATTAAAACAAAGGACCAACCATCGTCATTTCAAGTTGCATAAGTATTATAAACCTTTTTCTTATGACGTGGAGGCATAAAGCCATATTTCCGAACTAATGTCTGAACAAAATTGGAACAATTTGTGTGACTATTTGCCTGACCTAAAAGTTTAGTTTTCTTTTCCTTCACTTTTGCTTGCATTAATCTTGTTAAATGATTTAACGGCTAAGTTATGCTTGTTATAAAAAGAAGATATCCTCTATGTCCTCACTATAAGAGGAGGAGTCATTCAAATAATTTTTGCCAGCATAGGCCAGGTGTGTAATATATATCATGCAAGCAATTTGTTCATGTAAAGAAAGTATGCAAGAACAAAAATGATTAGCGTGGAAACAATTATAAATGATTGAAAATCAACAACAAGAGAAGCAACTATTATTACTATAATTTATGCAATAAGTTGTACAAAAAAATTTGGCTTATTAATAGTGGCTATACAAATCACATGACTCTTAAATTGAGTAGTTTTAAGGTGTTAGATCAATTATACAAGTTAAAGGAAGAAAAAGAATGCAGACTACGTTGACATTAAAGGCAAAGGTGTTGTTGCTGTTGAGACTTTAACAGGTATCAAATATACCTCAAATGTGTTATTTCTGCCTCAAATTAGTCAAAAGTTTATTAAGTGTAGGTCAAATGCTAGAAAAGAATTATCCTCTACACTTTTAAAATAAACCCTACATCATTGTTGATAATGTTAGTGGTAAGTTTATAATTACAAAAATGAGAGATAAAAGACTTCCAATTAAGTGGAAAGAGAATAATTTACATGCATGTATCACTGTTGTTGATGAGTATATGATGTGACAAAATGTTTGGTCATTTTTGTTATGCTACACTTAAAAATTGCATCACTAAGGCTTAAATCAAGGCCTACCTATGATTTGTCTTACTCTCCTTAACAAAATCAAGTGAATGAGAGAAACAATATAATAATTATGGAGATAAGAATATGTCTTTTATTTGAAAATAAGATACCTAAGTGTTTTTGGGTAAAAGATGTTTATATAGTTGTGTATTTGTTGAACCAACTTCCAACTAAAGAAGTGAAGCATAACACTTCATTTGAGGCTTGACATGAAGTTAAACTAATTATGAAACACCTAAAAGCAATTAGGATTTTATATTACTCTCATGTATCAGATATGAAAAAGACTAGTTAAACTATAAAGTTCATATGGGGATATTCCTGAGATATGACTCTAACTTCAAGGGCTGTAGAATTTTTAATTTGAAAACAAAAAAAATTGATTAGCAGGGACATTGAATTTGATGAAGCAGCAGTATGAAACTGATAGAAAAGTGAGATAGAAGTTGTCTATGTTAAAATATAGTAACTTGATGGTTTTTAGGGGGCTTTAGAGAAAAATTGGACCAAGTCCAAATGAGCTTATATACAACTAAGTTATCATATCTCATCCCAAAACCTTGATGCAATGGGTTTTAAGTCCTATGTTAGTATATAAGGCATTTCATCTTTAAGTGTCTTTACAATATGATACTATCACACCTATAAGTTTCCAACATCTCTCCCTTATAAGTGGATCTATTCGTATTGGACTAACTCTCCTCAAACTATATAGGGCTTTGCCAACCTAGCTTTGATACCATTAATAGATCTTAAGGGACCTTTGTAGAAAAATTGAACCAAGTCTAAATGAGCCTATCTATAACTAGGACTGTATATCTTAAACCAAAATCTTAAGGCAATAAGTTATGAGTCCTATGTTAGGATATAAGGCATTTCATCTTTATGTGTCTTTTTAATGTGGGATTATCACACTTGAAAATTTCCAACATAACAAATCCTAAATTACGCAACTTTTTGTAATTTTTTCAATATAATGCTCAAGCTTTTACATTTTTTTAATTAACTAACATACTTTAACAGTTCAGTTTAAAACGTTAATTTCGTAGTAATCTACTAATTTAGATAATAGAATATTTGTTGTTTACGACATGTAGATGTCCACGTGGAGAAATAGTGGTCATGGTCAGACTACAATTGAGAGAATTTTTTTTAGTTGGACACCTATATATCATGAACAACAAAGATTATATTAGTCAAATCAACAAATTATTAACAAAATTAATATTTTGAACTGAGTTGTTAAGGTTTTAAAAGAATGGTTAATCAACTAAAAAATTTAAAAGTTTGGGTGCTAGGTTGAATAAATTCTTAAAAATTTGGCACTTTAGGATTATTTATCCCTAATTAAAGTGGTTTAACCATATCCCAAGTTCTAAAAGAAATAAAAGACAATTATGGTGTTGAAAACTTTAATAATGTTCCAATAAGAGGAATAATGTCGCTTGATGAAATCTATTAGAAATGTACCATACCATTATAGGAGCTTACATTTATGATAAAAGTGTTAAAGAAAATGAGTGGAGAGTTGCAATGGAAAAGGATATAAAAATGATGAATAAAATGGAACTTAGAAACTAGTAGATAGGCCTAAAAATATAAGATAATCAGTTTCATTGGATTTTATAATCAAATATGCTCCAAATGGGTCTATAAACAAATTCAATGCCAAATTGGTCGTAAAGGAGTATTCTTGAGACTTTGAGATTGATTTTTTAAATATTTTTGTTCCAGTAGACTTCGAGTGGATTTAGCAATAAAGATAGGCTAAAAATTTTATCATCTTAATGTAAAGTCAATTTTTTTCTAAATGATATGCCTGAAAAAGATATTTATCTTAAGTAATTAGAAGGATTTCAAGTTTCAAGTTGTAAAGAAAAAGTTTACAAGTTTCATAAAGTCTATATGGCTTAAAATAAGTACCAAGATCTTAGTATATAATTGATGCCTATCTATTGCAATAAGGATTTAAAAGAAGTGAAAGAAAAGCTACTTTGTATATGATGAAGGTTTAAGAAGAAGTTTAATTAATTGTCTCTTTATATGTAGATGCCCTATTGATTATAGATTGTAATTCAAAAATCTTGAAACAATTTGTATTGCAGATGAAGAGTGAATTTGAAATGTCAAATTTAGGTGAAATGAAATTTTCTTTAGGCTTGAAAACTCACCAATATGTGACAAGAAAATTCATTTCAAAATAAAAGTATGCTTTGGAGGTTTTAAACAAGTTTCATATGAAAAGATCTAAATTAGCGGTAACTCTATCGGTTGTGAATAAAAAATTATCAAAGAATGAAGGTTGCAATAAAATAGATGCTTATGTTTACAATGGTCTAATTGGTAGCCTCCTTTACTTATTTGCGACAAAGCTAGATTTAATGTTCTCTATAAGTTTGTTCTCATAATGTATGCACTAACCTAATCAATTTCATCTTAATATTGCTAAGAAAGTTTTAAGGAACATCATAAACACGTTTGAATATGTTTTGTAGTTTGTTATAAAAGAAAGAAAAAAAACTTTACAGATATGCAAATAGACACTAGACTGATAGCATCGATAATTCTAAAAGCACTTTTAGTTATGCTTTCTAGATTGAAAGTGGAGTTTTTTTTAATGTAATTCTAGAAACCAAGAAGTGGCATCCCAATCCTCGACAGAAGTTGAGTATAGATTTGTAGCAGCAGTTGCAAATCAAGCAATTTGGTTAAGGAAACTATTAACATATTTGGGGAAAAGTGAAGATAAGACTACTTTGACTTGGGCTGAAAACAAATCAACCATTTCTATATGCCAAGAAGCTTATGCATGATAGAAGAACAAAACATATGAAGTTAAATTTCATGCAATTAGGGAAGCTGATAAGAATGGTGAAGTCAACCCAATCCATTGTTGCTCAAAAAAATAGATTATTGACATAATAATTAAGGCACTTTCTAAACTGAAGTTTAAGAGCTAAGATTAAGGTTTGGAGTCTCCCAAAAAATTCAAAGACAAGTCTTATAATTTGAGAGTATTTTAGATATTTTAAGAAACTTTCTCTAACCTATTGTTATTTATAGTAGTTATAAAGATGTCGAGATCCTTATTGTATGGAATTTGTTTTTGAAATATTAAATGTGTGTGTTAGATTTAGTATTGACCAAACAATGTTATTGTAATTTGTATAGGAATATGATTGAAAATTTAGATGATATTTACCCAGAAAAGTGAAAATTTTGTTTTCTTGCCACTGCAACTTAGAAATTGCTACTTCTATATTTTCTTAAGCAAATTTATAAGTAGCAATTTAATGAAACTGTATTCCAAATTTTGTCAATTTTTATTTTTGGTCTTCAAAATATAAATTCAAGAAGACTAATAAGTTATTATGTTAAGAGAAATTAATTAAATTATTTCAAATTTAGTGAAGGAAAGGCAAGTTTCTTGAAGTTGGAAGTCCAAACAAGTTGCGCACATTCAAAACATTAAGCAAGACCTGAATGACTTAGTGTTTAAGTTGGGAACAAAATTTTAACTTATCTCAATGTTATTTTGTGTACATCATTTACACTTTAATGTGATTAATTTATGTTTATATTGAAAATATTTAGGTTGCAAGTTGGAATAAGAAGTGCAACTTGCATTAACAGATCATGTACTTAATGTTCTGAAACATTTTGTCTCTAGAAAAAAATTCAGCCATTCAACCTCAATCATAATTGCTTAAGCCCCAGCATTAAATGCTTAAATATAATGCTTTACAAAATTTATCATGGTATCATAATTGTCATAATCTTAAGAGGCTCATGAGATGAAAACAAAAATAATAAAGAATCCTCTCTTAACTTACAATATAATATATATTCAACAAACTTCTGACAAGCAAGAGTTTTGTGATAGTTCATTTAGTTTTTCAACAACTTCTCCATCAATGTTTAATATAAAAACTCACCATACCTAATTTGTTAAATCATAGTCTATTTCAAAACTTTTGATTTTTAGGATGTAAAAACACAACACTCTTCTACCTCTTTCAAAGAATTCAACTATGAATCATATGAAGAATCACAATGAAAAGAAGAGTTAGAGGCATAGGACACTCTCCATTATATATACTTTAATTTTAAATATCCTCTTTATGAGAATAATGGCATGAAAAACTAACAAATAAGTCTAGGAGAAGGTCACTGAAGAATTTCAAGTCTCTAAAAGGACTAAACTTCTTTAAATTCTTAATCTCTAGAGAGAATTTAAAATGATAAAATGAGTAATACTGAAACTTTAAAAAAGTACAATAACAAGCATATGAAAATGGTCAACCAACTTATATTGTTGGGATAAGTCCTAAAAAATAAAAGAAACTTTGAAATTAAATCTTGAAGAGTTCAGAGAAATGAGATTAAGACAGGAAGAGCAAGCTAAGGGGGCAATCCAAAAAAGCTTTAAACCAGTTAAGACATCAAAAAATAAAGTTAAATAAAAAATAAAGAAAAACATAAATATAGAAATAATAGAGGTTCACAAGAAAGGGGAGGAAGAAGCTAATTCCCACCTTGCATACATAATGAAAGAATTAATTATACCTCAAAATGTTTATGGTAAAAGCCTACCAATTGGGGTTAATTGAATTCGGTCATTTTTTCAATTTTCAAGTTGGCTTCCCAACTAACCTGGCTCAAAGCCCAAAAATATTAAGTTAAATGATGTCCTTTCTAGTAAAACGACATTATTTTTCAATGTTAAATTAAAATTTTAACTGAGCTCTAGCTCAGGCTCTAGCTTAAGGTGAGTCCAGATTTGAATATAAGTTTTTCAGCCTAAGCTAACCCAACCCAATGTCAAGCCTACCAATAATAAAAAAAAATGGGAGAATAAAAAGAATTACAAGATAATGGGTGACACTTCACTATAGTGGCACTATTAATATGTTCCAAAGAAAACATTAATGGCTTGTATAATCAAGTTGTATTTACCAGTAACAAATAATGAATCAATATGTAAAGGATTTGATAAAAGTTTCACCAATATAGTCAAATTAACAATGAGGAATTTTTTGAAGTAAATGAAAAAGGCAAGTCTCAAGTACATTAATGTTGAATTTTGATGTTCTTCTGACAATATAGAAGATATATACACTCTTGCAAGTCTAATATTTTTGTTCTAAAGTTCACAAAAATAAAGAAAAGTTAAACAAAAAGCAAGGACTCAATGAAACAATATTACAAAACTTTGTAATTTGTTTTTTGGTCTTTAAAATGTAAATCCAAGGTAATTAGTAATTGATTCAGTTAAAGAGAAGTCAATCAAATGTTACCAAACTAAATTGGTCCAAATTTGGTGAATGATAGGCAATTTTCGTAAAGTTACAAGTTCAAACAAGTTTAACAATTCTAAAAGTTAAGCAGAAATCGAATGACTTGGTGATTAAGTTAGATCATAAGTTTCTCTAACTTATGTCAGTGTTAATCTACATATTTCTAATTTAAATGCAGCTAAGTTAATTTTCTATGCTTTAGTTTGATTAATTAACTATATTGTGTGTGTGTGTGTGTGTGTGTGTGTGTGTTAATTTAAGAATAAACATGGATGATGATTAACATTTTTTATACAAGTACATCCAATAAAACTCAACCTTCATGTATAATTGACTTAACTCTAACATTAAATGTTTTAATACAGAGCATTTTTCTATAGATATTCGACCACACCAAAGCTCCTCTAGCCACTTTCTGTTTGCAGTAATGATTGATTAGCTTACTAAGAATATCTAAGAGGATGTGCCATAGTGTACATTATTTGTTGATGACAATGTTTTAATGGATGAGACAAAGGGGGGAGGGTTAGATTGAGTAAGACTAAGAGTGATTACGTGGAATGTAACTTTTCAATATATGGAGTGGTTATTGATATGGAGGTAAACATTGGTTCAGAACTTATACCACAAAAGGAGTTATTTAAACATTTGGGCTCTATCATATACAGTAACTAAGAGATTGATGAAGACACAGTTTATCGAATCAGATCTGGGTAGTTTAAATGGAGAAGTGCATCAAGATTTTTGTGTGACAAGGAGATATTACTAAGGTTAAAGGTAAATTCTATCATTTAGCGATAAAACCGACTATGATTTATGGAGCATAATGTTAACCTGTCAAACAAGTGCATAATCATAAGCTAATGGTGACAGAGATGAGAATACTCCAATGGATGTGCAATCTTACTAGAATAGATAATGTTAAGAATGTAATGGTAAGGTTCAGATTAAAGGTAGCTAATATTATTGACAAATTAAGAAAAATAAGGCTTAGGTGCTTTAGACATGTTAAGAGGAGACACCTAGATGCTCTGGTAAGAAGATTTGAGAAGATCATACTCAGAGACTGTAAGAGGAGAAAAGGGAGGCCTAAGAAGATCCGGGGAGAGATAATCAAGAATGGTATGGCTATGTTGGAACTTATCGAGAACAAGACCTGCAATAAAAAACTTTGGTGTAATAGGATCGAAATAAATGATCCTTCTTAAAGAGATTCTTGTATTTTTTTTTTGTAATTAGCCTAAACTTGTACATAGGTAGTACTTACCTCTTAGGAATTTAACTTGAATTTACTACTACTACTACTACTATTACTACGACGACGACGACGACGATGACAACGACCACCACCATCACCACCACCAGCCCTACTACTACTACTACTACTACTACTATTACTACTACTAGTATTATTATTATTATTATTATTTTCTTTTTCCTTTCCTTTTCTTTTCTTTCTCTCTGTCTCTCTCTAGCTCTCTCTGTCTCTCTCTCTCTCTCTGTTCCTCTTTTTTTATCTGAGTCATTTAGAAACAACCTCTCTACTAATTAAGGGTCAGGTTGCATACTATTGAACTTCCTCAAACCTTGCAAAGTAACAAAATTCATACTAGATATTGTTGTTGTTGTTATATTGAATGTTTTTAATATAAAGTTCATGTGCATAATTTATTAATTAAACTATGCACATATAATAATCGTAGTTATTTCTTTTTAGAATGTTTAATGGATGATTTTTTAATCTGAAGGTTCAATTCTTAATAAATCATATGTTCCCTTAATAACACGGGGGCCAAAAGCATGATAATTGCTAGTTCCATAGTTAAAAGTCTAGAAATTCCACTTTTTCCAAAAGGGTTGTCCAAGATGCCTTAGATGGAGTTATGGTAATTAGGCCTACAGTGGTTATTAACCATACATTATTCACCAGCAAGATTACAGATACAATAGTAATGGTTAAAAAGGATTAATAATAGAAAAGGTAGACACGAAACTTTGACCAACTACAAAGAGGGTTTGCAAATGTCCTTAATTGTATTTCACACTAATGTCAAAACCATTTAAGTTACTAAATGATAGAGCATTATCTACTTTGACAGATGACATTCAATTAGCTAAAATTTTAACTTAATTTTTAATAATCATTTCTATAGCTACCATACTTATAGTAATACCACTAGAGTTAAATATAAAATATACCTGCTAAGTTTTGCACTCAGTCTTGAATAATATCTAACAATCTTCCCTCTTGAAAATTTGATTAAAACTTAATAAATCTTATACCATCTTGTAATTATCATATTGTTTACATTTTTATCAAAATGCATGAGGATCGATACCAAACAGACTTATCACTATTGACTATTTTTATAAAGAACTTTAATTTCTTCTTGCATTTTTTCCATCCATTCAGATGCATCTAGATTATTAAGTGTTTCTTAAAGAGTGAATGACTCTCTGACATCATTTAAAAGGTATTATGATATATTGCTCTCCATTTTATAATCTGAGTGCCAATTTGTTCGTCTCTTCTATTATTTAATTGGAACATATTTGGAATTTTAGACTTCACTACTTCTTGAACATCTTTCTTTGATGTTGCTTCAAAAGGAGTTTTAAATTCTTTTTCCACCCCTATAGTAGTCTCTAAACTTCTTTGTAAAGTGTTGTTATCTTTTTCTTTCCTTTATTATTTATCTTCTGTAAAGGTGTTTCCCTTATGACAATAACCTTGTAGATAGTCAGATCCCTCAAGTAATACCCTTTTACGTCATCATTATATTCTAAAATTAAGTATTTTAAATTCAACTTTATGGTTTCTTTGATATTGTATATTATATACAAAGGACTTTCAAAAAATGGAGGTTAGAATAATCCACCGACTTTCAAGTCCACATCTCTATCAGTTTCTTTAACTCAATTGCAGTTAATGGAACCCAATTCACTATATAATATATGATATTGACTACCTTTTTCCTAAAAACCTTATCTATGCATGGTGCTCTTAACATTGCTCTTGTTCTTTCTAACAAAGTTCTCTTTATCTAGTTTACTACTCTATTTTGTTAAGGAGTTTATGCAATAGTGAATTTTCATTCGATGCTTGTTTGCGTACAGAATGCATCAAATTCATCACCATTGTATTCTCTTGCATTATTTATCCTTAAGAACTCATTCTTTTTTACCATGTTCAAGTTCAAGCTACATTTAAAAAATTTTGAAGGTTGAGACCACATCTACTTTCCTTTTGATAAGATATAGCCAATACCTTCTATAATAATCACCAATAAAAGAGATAATGTGCTTCTGACCTTCTATGGATATAATTGGTGCATGCCAAAAATCAGAGTGAGCCAATTTAAGAACAATCTTACTTTTTGAATTTCATGTGTTAAATTTAACATGATATTACTTACTTATAACACAGTGTTCATAAAAAGGCAGTAATACTCTGTATGCCTATAGAGTAGCATTTGCTTAATATAGATCTTCATTTTTTATTAGATGTATCTCCAAATTTTTTATATTAAAACATTAAACATGTCTTACTTGGATTTTTTAAAAGGACTAATGCTTTTATTTTTTACAATGTCTCTCTCTTTAAATTATACAAGTTTGCACCTATATTTTCTCATTTTATAAGTGTGTCTCGAATTATCTTTAAATTTTCATTGATAATTTATATTTTTTAATCCAATATCATCTTGTCGTCCTAGATATAACAACTTATTATTCAAGCTGTCCACATATCATACTACTTGAAGAGAACATATTGTATCACATTATAGATTATTGTCATCATCTAAAGTACGTGCAAATTTTTCTCGAGGACAAAGATTTTTCTTACTTAAATTCTAAAAATATTTTTAAGTGGATTTTCATGCCACAGTTGCAGCATTTTATGTCTTTTTAATTTTTAATTTAGACCTACCATGATTTTGATTCCCATTTGAGCCACGTTCGAATGATCTCCCTATTGTCACTATTAAATCTATGACATATTATGAACCAAATTGCATGTCTTCCTTATTCTTAAGTTGACTTTGCTCCTCTAGAATCAAAGATACAACATTATTAAAGACTAAGCAGTATGTAAGAAGATTATTGGTTAAGTTGATAATGAGTTTATTATACAAATAAAGTAGACTTTGAAGTAGAAGTTTGACATGTTCATATGACTCTATTTTATAACCTAACAATGTAAATTAAGATAATAGAGTTGTCAAATTGCTAACGTGTTTGGTCATTAAAGTGGATCCTGACATCAAATACTATAAAGTTTTTTTAAAGGAAAATTTTATTGTAAATTGATCTTATACAGTTTTGTTAAATCATCTCATATCTCTTTTATTGTTTTTTTTCCTCCTGTTCACTTGTCAAAACTTTATCAACTAAAACTAGATTAAAATTTATAGGAGCATTGATATCCATTTCATTCTATTTAGCATCATCTATGAAGCCCATCAGCCTTTCATTAATAGTTGCAAAGCACATATTTTTGTAAGGATATCTTTCATTTTCAACTTTCATAATGAGAAATTATTCTTATTGAACTTCTCAATCCTAAATTTAAATGTCATTACTTCTTTCCCAGACTACTTTAAGCTAAGAGAAATAACTCCCACTATGTATCTAAACAATAATTATATATGTGAACAGTACATAATATCTTTAAAAAGTACATAATATATAATCATATAACATATTATAAATAGATATATACCCTAATTATACCCTAATACTACTTATATAATATCTAACAAAAAATATATGGTCATCCTGCTCCAATTCTACTTCATCCTAATATAATATGTTGTTTTTCTCTAAAACTTTTTTTAGGATATTATCAAATTTGATGTTTTTCTCCCTTTAGACAATGCACTTTATTTCTCGTTTATTTTAACATCATTATTTTTCCATCTCCTACGAAAATTTGGAAGTTCTCTAAATGAACACTTCAGATATAAGAGACTTCAAAATTCCGATGTCCATTTCTTGTCATTTTTCATGCATTACTGTAAATAGTTTTGGTTGTAAGAGAATGACATAAAAATAAGCATAAATCTTAGAAATACAAAATTGATTCTAAAAACCCTATAATAATATTAAAAAATATACAGTTGAATGATCAAATCATATCTAAATGAGTTGAATTAAGAACTAATTTAAGAATCTAAAATTGAATTTTATACAAATTTTTACAGAGCTGTGATAAACTAAATATAAGTTATTTTTATTAATGTAAATTAATATTAATTAATTCATATTTATGATAATGTGTTAACTTTACAAATTGTTTTTTATTTTGTGTAAAAGGAAAATAATTTAATTTAATTACAAAATATTATTAAAACTCTTTGTACATCTTTTCCTTATTTTAATTGTGAGACTACTACAAGTGTTTGAGAGAGCATCATAATCTAAAAGCCAATCCAAGCAATCCAAATTAGAAGGCGTTGTAGAATGAAGAGGTTTCAACTAGAATTAAGTGCACAAGAAGTTCTAATTAGGCATTGAAGTTCAATACTTCATCTGAACTTATGAAAACCAGTATACAAAGGACAAAGCAGAAGAAAGTGAAAACAAGAGAGGAAAAAATATTATCTTAAGACGGCTAAATAAACAAAGCGAAGTAAGGCAAAGAGATTGCTATCAGTTACAATTTTCACCGTTGAATTTAATTCATCAGAAATATTATTTTAAATTAATTATACTTATGTAAATGTGCAGTAATACTATAATATGGACAGAAGTCATTATACATATGATATTAATTAAAAGCATTAATTTACTTTCTTATATCAGATCTTTCGTTGCATGTGTTCTCTGAAGCTGCATAGTATCATCCTCAAAGTCGTAATGATAACCAATAAGAATGGCTTACATGTTAAGTGCAGAATGAGTGATCCCACTTCCACCTCATCAAACAGAGAAGAAAAAGGCACCAGCATGAATTCCGAATAATGGTTAAAATAGAGTGTAGGAAGAGTGGCTTGAATGATAAATGACTATTTTGAAGATTTAAAACATAGTTCAATATAATTTTAAAAGGAAAAAACATAAACACAGGTCTTTGATGAGTAGCGATAAAAGTTTAGGGACAACTAAAGAATACTTAAAACTTTTAAACCTAAAGAGTATATTTAAATAAAAAATAGGACAATCAGTTTCTATGATTTTTTAAGATTTTTGGCATTCAGTTAAAACAATTAAAGTTTTAATATTTAATTAAAAAATTATTATACAAAGTGTATTTAATACTTAATTCTGTATACACTGGTTTAAAATTTTGTATTTAATTTTGAAAAATATGAATAATTATACAATTATGACATAATTATATTTGCAATTAACTGTCTTATTTTATCGCATTTTTAATTAGTTTTAAATTTTAAAAATAGTCTAGATATTATTATGATCATATTTACATTGGCTTGAGTTTTATTAAAGAATAATAAAATTTACGTATAACTACAATTTGTTTGAAAACTTGATTATATAAAAGTTGTAGTCATAATTATTATTCAATAATAAAAAAGGTTAGTTTTTGCTCCCCATGACCTAATCCCATAAAAAATAGTCTAATTCTGTTTAAGTTCTTATTTATCTCTTTCTTTCTCTTCTATTCTTTTTACACGTAATTCCCAAATAAAAATTTGTATAATCATGATGTTTGAACCAAAAATCTGGCTAGGCTGACAAGTCCATCCATATATGTTATATCATTGCAAAAGCAGCTACCAAGTATTAGCCCTGCATAGGTACTAATTATGCTTTATTTCAATCAACTAATTTAGGCTGTAAATGTCACGTAAATCTTCCATTTCCATGAGAACACAAATTGCAGGGGTATAATACTATGGTAGGAGAACGAGGATTGCAGTTGTCAGGGGGAGAGGATTAAGATCCCCAAAGTACTACTATTGGATAAAGAGTGCATTAGATGCTGAATGTGAGAGGGTAGTCCAAGATGCATTAAATAAAGCCAGGGTAAACAGGACAATAGCCCACACATTACCCACCATTAGTGTTGAATATTGGCTCAAAGAAAGTCATAAATGGAAGCTTGCAAAATCAGACATCTTACCTTCTCAAAGTCAGAAATTGAAGCTTACTCTCGATGATCAACAATGGTAGCTCAACAATGGTGGCTTGATTGGAGGTTGGTGCAGCTAATGTTAACATTCATTCATGGAGTTCTCTATAAAAGAGAAGCAAATGAAGGAGGTGAGGAGAGAGCACAAGGAGAGTAAGAGTTCTGGTGTGGGAAAGAGAGAAGAAAGAAATTGTTAGAGTGAGAGTCATTTTCGAAAGAAGAAGAAGAGAGAATAGTGAAAGAGAGAGAGAAAAGAAAAAATATTTATATATTTGTTTTTTGTTTTCTCTTTTCTAATAGAAGTGGGTTAATTTTGGGTCTCTTGAGAAATCGAGTGATAAACACTAATTGTATGCTCTCATTGATTATAGTGAAATACTCAGTCGTCTCCAAACTGGACGTAGGTATTACCGAACCAGTATAAAAATCTTGGTGTTCTTATTGTTGTTAATTTTTCACTCCGAATTTATTTACGTTTTAGCACAACAAGCGGTATCAGAGCTCCAGTTTTTCGAATGGGGTATTGTAGGAATGAAAATATATTGGAGCAACAGTGTCAGTCAACAGTGCTGGTGAATAGTACAGGTGAACAGTGTCGGTGCTACAG
>JANTPM010000004.1:6394215-6404540 GCA_025434745.1 Erythroxylum divaricatum | reverse complement strand
TAATTGATAGTAAATTAAATAATATATGTTTTTGTTTCATATTTCAATTCTACTTTATTGTTTCCTTATCACAAACTCATGTTATAAATTATAATAATTTGAGAGTTAAAGATATTTATTATTCTTTTTATTAGATTTTTATGTAATTATTATTTATTATATAATAAAAATTAAAATTTTTCATTTTTTAAATCATTTATATTGTTCGTAATTTTATATTTGTACGATAAAGATTGCCTTTTTTTATATAAATTATGATTATTATTTATAATTGAAATATCTGAAAATTATTGTTATTTCATATTAATTGTGATTATTATTTATTATTTTGATTTTTGGAGACAAGGTTAAAAATATATAGTATAACTGTACAATATAACAATGAACTATTTTGCAAATTAAAAAAAAAAGAATTATTTCATAAATTTAAAAAATTACCAAAAATGATACCCGGTATTAATCAGTATCAATATAGTACCATACCAGAACCTAATATAATATCAAGTCTAATGCGATATTCATAACATTACTTGAAAGCCAAATTATAATAATCACAATTAAAATCAGTAACGGGTCAAGTTGAGATGGACCTAAGGCTATTCGAGCACAATCCCAAGTCTTTTATAGGTGGTTTGAGCTAGGATTAAAGCCCAATCAAGCTTAGCTCATGTCACTTAGGCTCGATCGGATCAAACTTCAAGCAATTTGAAACCCCTCATGGCCTGATTGCAATAGATGGTTTCCCTCTATGCTTTCCAAGCTTTCTAGCCCAATTCCCTCAAAAACCTCATAAAACATAAACAACTCAAAGATTAAAGCAAACGAAATTCAAATTTCCAAGGATTGCAACACATGATTTCCCCCAATATAGCATATAGTAGTATATAGTTTCCCATAAAATATTCTTATTTATCTTTTCTCCAAATGAGTAAGAATAACAAAATTTGTAATTTCTTTTATGAAAGAGAGAATGAGTGATGGAGAATATATAGAAAATAACAAAATTACTACGCTTGAAGATGCAATTGAAAGAAAAGAAGACAAGAAATCTAGAGTTAACGTTGATTTATTATTATGTACCAGTTTCGGATTAGGTTAAATTATGAAATTTGAGCTTGAGCCTGACTTAAATTTTGGTCAAATAAAACTGACTTGTTAACTTACTTTAGACTGATTCAAGCCTAAGCTCTCATATTATCTCTCGTTTATTACCCTCCCTTTTTTCTCCGTTTTATCTAAAGTTAAAATTGATTTATTATCATGTACTAATTTCGGGTTAGGTTAAATTATAAAATTTGAGTTTAAATCTGACTTAAAGTTTGGTTAAATTAAGTTGAACCGTTAACTTTAAACGGGGTCAAGCCTAAGCTCTCATATTATCTCTCGTTTATTACCCTCCATTTTTTCTCCATTTTTTTTATTATTGTTCTTGGGTATTCCTATTTCGTATATGATTATTTAAGTTGTTCTAGGTTTTTGGCTACTTGATTCTTCCAAGATTAAAAAATAGTATATCCAAATAGTTATTTTGGTTAGAGGCGGGTAGTTTTTCGGGCCAGATCTTCTGACCCTCCTACCCTGTCCCTACCCTGTATCTTTTTATCTGAATCATCCTTTTATATGGGACCCACTAGATTAGATGGTTCAGATGAAAGGGGACAGAATAAGGACAGGGTAGAGGGGACAGAGGATCCCCTCCCGTAATTTTTGGAACATCCTATGATCCATCTTTTTCTTCCACAGTTAAGATAGTTCCACTAATTACATCTTAATCTATCTTCTTGTACTTTCGTTCTCGATGTTGTTTTAAAGCTAAACACAATGGCCGCCCTTCTCAGATACATCATCGTCACCTTGAACTCTAGCAAATTCTAGAGCTTCTTTGGTGATTTGAGTACCAACCAATTCAGCCAATGGTCTTTGATATCCATATCCAATTCAAATCACGTGGAAGAGATAAATCAATTTAGGAAATTTGAATAGTTTGGATTTTTGGATTTAAAGGGTTTAATTAGGATAAAATCATATTATTGAGGTTAAATGGGGTTTAATAGGTTTAACTAGGATATTAAAAATTAAACAAAATTAAGAAATTTTAGTTTAAAATTAATTTAAGTTTAATCAAATATGTAAATCTCATTTCACTCTGTGTTTGCTAACTCAAGATCTTCTGTTCCAACTTTTGGTGTGCCCTCTATTCCAATGTAATCCCAGTTGTTTAATTTTTGTGGACTCCATTTATTGAATGGATAGATTTTTATGAAACAGAGGTAGAACAAAGTAATAGGAATAAGTGATCTAATCACGTGTCTGTTATAAGACAAAGTAAAACTTACGTATCTTATAAAAATAATAAGTCTTGTATTTTGGTGAAATTGTTATAATTAAATTTACACTTTCGTCGTGATTAAAAAGAATTATGATGTTATAAAAGTTGAACTCTATAATGAAAAATTAAACTTTCATCTAGTTTCCATAAAAAGTAAAATTTAAAAGTTGAACTCTTCAAAAAAGATGATTCATATAGAAGAGCTTCATGTTATGTAGTTTTGTAGGACGCTATTCAAACTAAATATATGGAAAATGTGTTACTTAGGATTTGATAAGATAATCGAAAGACAAATGATGCATTTACATGCCGCAAGTCCTTTTATTAAAAGGTTTTGAAAATAATAAAAAAGAGTATAGTTGTTTATACATGAATGTGAATGACTTGATCCTTTTATATGGTAGGTCTATTTTTATTTAAATAAACATGATATGAGACGAGTGGATAGGATGCATAAATTTGGTTAAAGAGCATTAAGAGGAGTTTGTACATCATTGTTGTGTATAATATGTACAAGAAGTCCTATATATATAGAGTTATAAGAATATGAATAAGGAAATAATTAAGAGATTATTACAATTAATTGCCCAAACATTCTGTGTAATATTATATCGATTTTATACAATCAATCTAGGCATGTTAAATAAACTAGCCTAACTCGAAACCTAAAATTTATAAGAAAAATAAAGTCATTTTATTTTTAAAATTTATTTTTAAAAAATAAATAAGTTGTGCGTTCGAAGCTATACTGAACTTAAGTCGAGCTTCGTGCTTAGTCCCCTTCCTTTCTAGAGAGTTTCTCCTCTCGAATTGGGATCATTATTGTAGGTTACCCATCTTCCTATCATTTGGTGCTCTCGTTCCCTTCTCATGCCTCTTAAACCTACCTAGTCATAATCTAATCGAACTCTGGAGGATGTTATTGCGTCTCTTGTAATTTAGGTTCAACGAATGCAGATAAAATAAGAAGATCTAAAATCATGTATGGCTAAAAATAAAGATTCTATAAAACCCATGTATATTGATTTTTTTTATGAATGGTAAAAATATATTCATCAAAGGGATATGTACAACTCTCAAGGGGCAAACCCCAGTCAGAAAAGAAAAGTGCACATATCAAAAAGATAGGAGGCCAAAGAGAAAGGCTTGGATCCCACTAAAGCCTAGTACACCAAAAATAGTACTAAAGGCTGAAACCCTAGCTACACAGAAAGACAGCAAGCTGAGAAAAACCACTATCTTCCAGGAGAAAGTAGCGTAGCCTAGCTAAGGCAAAAAAAAAAGTGCGTGAGGCTAGGAGGGTGGACACTAAGCATGGGTAGACCAAAACCAACCCCTGGTAGACCCAAAGCCACACCCACCCAGTTATACGGTGTCGGATTGTTGAAGCAGGAACAACAATTAACTCTAAAGGGGCCATATGCCTACAGCAAGCATATGACACCGGACCTTGAAAAAAACACACCGCTCACGCCTCAAAGCCATGACATGGAAGTCACAAAAATGGTGTCGTAGAATTTCACCAAAAAAAGGAAGGGAGCATCTCGCCGATGCGACGACGTCTTGTGGGGAGAGCCCAGTGAATGTGGGAGCAAGTGCAAGACACACCGTTTGAAACCAGACAGCAACCCCAAGAGTCGGGGCCCCTGCAGCCAAAACGTCATCGTAGTGGTCTAAGATAAGTCTCCCCACACCCAAAACAACACCGGATGGTCAACGAAAGATCAATCACTGCGTCTCCGTCCACCATAGGAGTAGTTGCAATGTAGCCAAACGAATAACCTGCCAAGAAGAAAGAAGTCAAGCAAGCTCAGGAGTAAAGACTCACCTAAGAACACTAGACACCCGGTGCAAGGAGTATCGCCCTATCACCATATAGTACCATAGGCCAAACAGCCTCCACTAGCAACTAGAGCAACTACTACAAAAACATCGATCAAAGAAAGGTCCCCAAAGCCCTCATACATCCAATGAAAACTAAAGGGAATTAAGGAGAGAATTTGGTAACAATTAGACAAAACTCTCCAGCGAGCAATCTCCATGACCATTCACTAGCATTGAGCATCCAGGGATAACCTCCCTAAGTCCCCCCACCAGTCCCTACTGGATTCTCAGAACATCCAGAGACTCAGAGTAGTATTTGGATGTAGAGGGAATCCAAGGGGTAGGAGGAAGGAATAATCGAGCCTGAAGGGAGCATAATTCAACACCACGTAGCACTCGTAGGAGAACTACCACGTATAGCCCAGTCAAGCAAAACAACTCCGATCCCGACCAAACCAGTGAAGCCACCAGGTATGCGTCCCCCACATAGCCTCAACGACGTCGCTCCATGCCTCAGTCTCACACTTCCAAAACGCCACTAGCAGTTCCCAAAACGACTTTGCACTAATCCAGTCCAAAATGAGTCACCAGAAAGGCCTCTCCAGACAGCAGTGGTCATCTTACAAAGCAACAGTAACAAGATCCACGCCCTGCATCTGCACAATGCAGAAAAGACTAAGGACATATTAGGCCATGTGGTGTGAGCAAATTCACACGCCTATTAGTACTGGACCAGCCCCCCTAGCAGCTAGAGTAGGAAGTCCCAAGTGAAAAGCCCGTGGTTAGTCCTAGTGACTCTCAAAGGAGCCTACTGTCCAACAAGATGGAATGTAGACCTCTCAGGAGGGGAAGGGCAACAGACAAGTACAAAACTATGGCTATCATTAAAAGTTGATAAGCTCAGCAGGGTACAACCGATATAAGATCTGATAGGTGGTGGTTTTGATTTTAAGAATAACGCCTAAGCTGGAGATTGTGGCACCATCAAATTGTGCAGCATTGCGAGTAGTCCAGATCATATAGATTGTGCAGAGGAAGGCAATCCTAATCGCTTTACATCTTAATAAAGCGCCTTTGGATTCAAGCCGAATCCATTTTATAGCGCGGGAAAGAGATCCCATTGCTCTAGTTATTCCCAGCCAAAGGTGAATGGCAGACTAGACCTCATGGGAGAAGGGGCAGTGGAAGTAAAGGTGCTCAACAGATTTAGCTACTCGATTACAAAGGATACATGTATCAATTAACTCCAAAAATTGAAGATTATCTTTGGTAGGAAATCTATTCTGCAAGCACAGCCAAGCAATAAAGGAGTATTTGGGAGGGATATAGTGCTTCCGGATGAAGGTCATCCTGGGGCGGCGAACTTGTTTGGGCCTTAGCACCTCATATACTTTGTGGGAGGAGAGGCGACCAGAAATACAAATCTTTGGCAAAGCCACCTCCACAATGTTTCGGCCACCAAGTTTAGACAACAAGGTATCACAGATTAGGGCGATTTTCTTCAATAAGGGGGAGTCCCTAGGATGGGGGATCCAATCCCAGATAGACGCACCTCAGAGATGGTATGCATGGATCCATTTCACCCAAAGTGAATTAGCTTTAGCATGGATGTTCCATAGTGTTTTCGCTAAAAGATTTAGATTCCAATACTTACAATTTTTCAACCCAAGGCCCCCTTCCTCTTTAGGCATGCAGATATTCACCCAAGCCACCCTATAATGTTTACCACCCCAGAGAAAGAGGCAATAAATGGCAGCAAGTAGATCAAGAATCACCACAGATAGCGGGAACGCCTGAAGCCAGAAAGATAAGACTCCTTGAATAACTGACTTGATGAGTTCGGCTCTTCCAGCATAAGATAGAGAGCTCCCCTGCCACGCATGTATATATGATTCCACCACATCTCGCAATCTGGAGAATTGAGCAACAGAGACCCTCATTGTAGCAAGAGGCACACCCAAATACCGAACATGGAAAGAACCCATATTGAACTCGGTCATATGCAAGATATCTTCTTTGTCCCTATCCCATACACCACTCAAGAAGATATTGGATTTGAGGGGATTAACTCTTAAACCTGAAACGCGGTTAAGCACTGCTAGTCCATCCAGCAACACACGGACTGAGGGGAGGTCTCCTCTGGAAAAAAGCATAAGGTCATCAGCGAAGGCGAGATGGGTGATCCCAAGTTGCTTGCACTTCGGATGATGATTAAAATCAGAATCTGTCGTTCTCACATCAAGGACCCGAGATAGATATTCAAGGCAGAATAAAAACAGGGTAGGTGACATTTGGTCACCCTGACGCAATCCTCGTCGCCCCTTAAACATACCGTGGAGGTTGCCATTGATCACTATCGAATAAACACACTCAAGAATCTAAGCAACAAACCGTGGCCAACCCTAACAACATTTCTTCCAGAAAATCCCAAGAGACTATGTCTTAGGCTTTAGAAAGATCAACTTTTAACATACAGCAAGGCGAAATACGCTTTCGGTTGTAGCCTCGAACCAATTCTTGGGCAAGAAAAATATTATCCAACATATTCTGACCACAGATAAAAGTAGATTGGGTCGGTCTACCAAATCCACCACCACTAAGGCCATTCGATCAGTAAGTATCTTCGAAATGACCTTATACACCACATTCAGGCAAGCAATGGGCCGAAAATCAGAACTTTCGGTGAAGAGGTAGTTTTAGGGATGAGTGTGAGGACAGTGTGGTTCAGCTATTTTAAAAGACGCCCATTCGCAAAAAATTCAAGCACAACCGCACGTACATCCTCGCCAACTTTGTCCCATTGATGTTTGAAGAATGCAGTCGTATACCCATCCACACCGGGGGCTTTCTCGTTGCCAATATCAAACATAGCTCTACGTATATCACCATCAGTGATAGGGGCAAGCAATTGCGTACAGATATCAGGGTGGAGAAGCTTTCCCTGCCTTACAATCCAAGGATCAATCGACTCCCGAGGGCTGGAGGAACCAAGGAGTTCCTAGTAGTAGGAAACAATACAAGTTGCAACTTCGGCATGGAGGTAGTTTCTGTACCATCCTCCTTAAGAAAGTGGGTGATAGTATTCAGCCAATTGCGCTTTCGAACCATCGCTGAGAAGTATCTAGTATTTCGGCCCATCTCCGACAAATGTGTACATTTTGTTTTTTGTTGGAAAAACATCTTCTCAGCCTCCTGGAGTAGTAAAGCATGTTTACATTTAGTTTTGACCAAATCAATCAAAGACGCATCAGCAGGGGTAAACAAAGAGCATTGGTAGTAAAGCTAAAAATCCTCCTTATCTTCTTTCGCTCTGTGAGTGATGTGCCCATAAGCCTCTTTATTCAAGCTTTTCAAAGAAGGTTTCAGAGCCTTCAATTTAGTGGCAATGATATATTGTGTTGTACCACTCACCGGGGTTGCCCATATAGAGTCGATAAGACCTTGGAAGTTGGGGTGTTGAAGCCAAAAATTAAAGAATTTGAAGAGCCGATTACCATAGTCTGGCTGTTGAATAAATTCCACAACTATCGAACAGTGACCAGAATCAATCCGCATAGAGAGAAAATCGACTGAACAATACCATCTCCGTAAGTCCCAAGCCTGATTAACCAAAACACGATCCAATTTTGCACAAAGCTGGTTTTTATGCCAAATAAAAAACTCCCATCGGGAAGACGCATCTTCCAAGCCCAAAGTTAAGTAAGTGTCTCGTAGGTCTTTCATCACATAGGCAGTGGGTGGGTTACAACCAATTCGCTCCGTAGGGCGACAAACACAATTAAAATCCCCTATTAATATCCAAGGTGTCCCCGAAGCTACATTCAGCCCAAGTAACGCCTTCCATAGCTCCCTCCACTTAGGCATGATATACAATCCATAAATGTAAGTCACCAGGAAATCACGTTTTGTAACCTAACTGTGCAACTGACAATGAAGATACTGCTCACCTCTCGCCAAGACAAGACAAGAATAAATGGAGGGTTGCCAAACAATAGCCATCCGGCCCTTTTCAATCAAGTCAAAATTATGGTGGTACGCCCATCCAGGAGTTGACTACTGAGAAGTTGATTTAAGCTCACTAGAGTTAGTTTAGTTTCCAAAAGACAGAGAAAATGGCACTGGTGTTGTCGAGCAATAGTGACAACGTTATGTCGTCACGAGGTCATGCCAAGACCTCGAACATTCCAACAAAGGAGAGTCATTTGAGCACTCGGGAGGGTCCATCCCCTCCAGGTTTAAGAGTAGAACCTGCAATGTGAAATTTTTGCCCAACCTTACTTCGCTGAGATGGAAACAAGCCCTTACCACCTGAAAGACAATCAAGTTTAGTAACTGCTTTGCCTTTTAGTTTAGCTTTGGTGACCACTTCCCTTCATCCTCCTTGTCAACAAGCCCTTCATTCGCTGGAACTGCCTGGGCGAGGATAGTGCTGCCTGGAGCTATAGTGTCCTGCGGATTGGTATTAGTAACAGGTAGACTAGTCTCTGAAGGAACTAGCTCTTGTGCTTGTGCTGTAGAGATCATTAGGGTAGTGTTTTCAACAGTAGGCAAAACACTCGATGCTCCCATTGCTACCCCTGAAGGCTAATCCATCAAGCTTGCTTCCCCTGCCTCTTTAGCAGGACCTGCCTTGGCTACCCATTTTCGCTTAATTGGGAGTGTTTTTTTACAAGTGAAAAAATGATGGCCAAACTGTTTACATGTCAGCAACCGACTGAGTATAACATAGTCCAATGCGAGCCCGTTGGCTAGTGACACGATCAGTACAGATTGGTTTCCCTACCTTGGAAACAAGTTTAGATAGGCTTTTGGTTGTCCAGAGGTCAAGGGGGACATTGTGGAGTTTAATCCATATAGGCACCTCCATAAAATCATGGAAGTTAAAAGCAAACTCTGGCAAAAGTGGCTTCATCATTAGAGTTTCCCCAAACAACGTGTAAGGTCCTCCTGCCAAGACACAAGTCCTGTCCTCCTCAGTTTTAAACCGAAAGACCAACCAGCCACCTTTATGGGGGATTATTTTACACTCCACATCCCATTGCTTGATAAGTCCTTCCACTGCTTTCATTCCCGGGAATCGATCTGTGAAGACACCAACCAGACAAAATCCCCACTCCTATTCCAAGTCCAAACGATCTTCAACCAAGATGTGGACTTCATCCTCCTCCATTGTGGTTGCTAAAGGAAGCCCTTGGGTTCTATCTCGGTTATGGCAGAATAAACTAGCAAAGGAAGGTTTAGAGCCTTCAGGTTGACCAGACTTGGGGTCTGCATCCACGGCCCCTTTAGTTGCAGAAGACTCATGAGAATTAGGTTAGGGCATTGTCTCAAGCATAGGATCCGCAAGTTGCTTAGGACTTGGCTCAAGAGTTTCAGAAGTATCTTTACTGCCCAGGGCAATTTCTTCATCTTCAAAGGAAGGTTCTAAGCCACACACATTAGCATTAACGATTTCATTAACAACACCCTTCCCAGATTTCAAAGACACTCTAGATTTATACACAGGGGGAAACAGTAGGTTTGCGCATAGGCACTGGCGTATTGGAGTGTTGATTACCAACAACAGGACCTGTCGAAGCATCATTTATGTAGCACCCCACTCCCGCAAGACTCGAATCCGATATCGTGGGTGATATCCGAGCCTGTGTCTCACGAGAGTGGTATGCTAGAGTACTCGAATACTATCAAACATTCAGTATAAATTTTTTTAAAACATTTAGGTCATCATAATACAATCACAGTATTTAGCCATCAAATGTACAAAAATCCATAATCACATTGGGCCCAATTTTATTCATAAACATTTCAGTGATCACATTACAATCAATAAAATTACAATAGCCCATTTGGGGCCCACTAGAACTACAACACTATTTTCCAGAAAAATGCGGAATCCATAATTGTATAAAAGTAAGATGACACTAATGCAGACGCGAACTGATCCCGACCCCTATCTTTTCCTGGCATGCAGTAGGCATACTCCCGTGTCTAACGGAGTACTCTTCAAGGCCTGAAAAATAGTTGCAAATTTTGGGTGAGTTTTGCGAACTCAGTGAGGAACCATCATCGATGGTTCGCCCAATTCATGCATCACACAAGCAATTCACAGTTCAGTTCACAATAACAAAGTCAGAAGTACCATATCATTATACAAAAGAAATTCACAATTGTA
>JANTPM010000004.1:6341285-6355578 GCA_025434745.1 Erythroxylum divaricatum | reverse complement strand
GAAATTCTTTATCTATTCCATTATTTAAACCAAACAAAGTAATACTCATTCTATCATATTCCTCATCTTTTCTATTCATAAGAATAACTATTCTATTCCATATCTATTCCATTCCTTGAACCAAACAGGCCATAAAATGTCCAATATGTGGAAAACCCTAAATCTCAACGAACAAACAGAAAGATTAAGAAGAAAACCATAGATGAGTTACCTACGTGATTCATGACGTGATTCAAGAGGAAGCCACCTCTTAGCAGATGAACTGTCATCTATAGTTGCCATTTTTTCCTTTTCCACTTTGGGACTGAGCTCCTCAATGGGGTCAAAATTAACTACAAAGCTTCTCTCCATTTAGTCTACTCTCCTTCGTTGATGCGTAAGAGTGAACGAATGAAGCAACAGACTCTAGAGAAAGCGAGAGTGAGACAGTGAGAGAAAACAAGAGCAAGGAAAGAGCCAAAAGAAGACTTTGGTGAAAACGAGGAATGATGGCAAGAGAGTAAAATCTCGAATGATGGCAAGAGAGTAAAATGCAACGAAGGGAAAATAGACATTAAAAAAAATATCAACTGATTGGGATAAAACGCTACTGTAAAAAAATTTGTTTAAAATGACCTGATTGGGTCGAATTAACCAACCCAACTAACTCATAACCAAATAACTTTAATAACTTTTTTATAAAGTTAACAAACTAAAATAGGTCAATCAGCTAAAAAAACACTTATCAACTCTACATCAAATAAGCCCAAACTGTTATTCAATCAACTTTTTATATGTCTAGATTCTCTCCTGAAGCTCTAGGATTAGACGTTTAGTTCCTTTTTTTAGTTTTAATTCTTCTTTTAGATATTTATTTTTATCATAATTATATATTAGATAATATTTAAAATAAATTATTTCAATCTTTTTTTTTGAAGTTAAACGAGCATAACACAAAAGCAAGCTAAGGATATGAAAGGCGGAAAAACTAAACCAAGCCAACAGGCTTACCCCGTACACCCAGAGCCTACTAGCCTTTCATCCTCATCAACAAAAGAATAAGAGCTGTATGAAAGTAAAAAAGAATCTAAACAAGAAGGAGAAACATTCCATAAGTAATTTAATTTATTAAAATAAATAATTTAAAGTTGAAATTTATTTTTAAACAAATTATATTTGAAATTTATAGATTCAGAAAATATTTTAAATTTAATTATATATATTAATAATTATTAAATTAAATGACTCATATTTTTAAATTTTTAATATATCAAATAATTTAATAATATATATATTCAATTTATAGTAAATTATATTATAAAATCAAAATAAAAATAATCAAGATATGAATATTATGTCATAAATTGGAAAAGAAAAGGTATTATTTTCAATATTTATTTCTATTCACTTGTTTTATTTTTCTGATTTGCGAAACATGTTAGATAAATTAGAAGAAGAAAATCATATTTGTAAAGAAATAAATGAAATTAAAAATCCTATGGTTAACGCGTACAGTTCCGTTGAGAGAAAATGTCGGTGTCATGTCCAGTGTTGATAGTCCAGATCGGGCCCACGTGTCAACTCTTAGGACTCTGGCAAAGACCAAATAGGTGGTACGGCTCACCTTATCTCAAATCAATCTTTCCTTCCCGTCTTCCAAGTTCTAACAATCCAAAGCTCGAGCAGCTGTTAAACTGAAGCCTTCGACAGTACATCAGTAAACTATTAGCCATTCTTAAGGTTACACCATTTTTCTTATATCATTCAACTTCAATCCAGGAGTAGAAATGGCGTCACTTTTATGTGACTCGCCTCCTCTGCTGAACCATCTCTCTCCAGTAACTTCATTTTCCCAATCAAAGTATCCCCTTTTCCATGAAAAGCACCTCAAGAGAAAAACCCTTTTGGCTTCCTCGTTTCTGGGTATTAAATCCCCGCAAATATTTAACTTCCAACTGAAAACATCGAGATTGGCATGTAGTGGAAAAAGGAGGATGCGTATGGTGGCTTCGTTAGGAGGACTTCTCGGTGGTATTTTTAAGGGTGCGGATACAGGGGAGTCTACTAGACAGCAGTATGCTTCGATTGTCAGTCTCGTTAATGGATTTGAAGCAGAGATGTCGGGTTTATCTGATTCACAATTGAAAGACAAAACTTCAGTATTGAAAGAGCGCGCCAAAATGGGTGAAGCTCTGGATTCCCTTTTACCGGTAAACTTGTCTTTTTATTGCTTGTAACCTTCAGAAAAAAATATGTGTTTCGACATCTTGAGTACAAAAGCATATTTGTTTCAGGAAGCATTTGCTGTGGTGAGAGAGGCTTCAAAACGGGTTATTGGTCTTCGTCCTTTCGATGTCCAGCTGATAGGTTAGTTTTGAAGTCTGTACCGAATTCTTACATGACTCTATGCTTTCTTGATCTGGCCAAGGTGGTTTTGGTTTCACATTTGGAAGCGGAGAAGTTAATCTATCGTATTGTTTTTTTTTTTAAACGAAGGTGGCATGGTGCTTCATAAAGGGGAAATAGCTGAAATGAGGACTGGAGAAGGAAAGACACTTGTGGCCATCCTACCAGCCTATTTGAATGCGCTAACTGGGAAAGGAGTTCATGTTGTTACTGTTAATGATTATTTGGCCCGAAGAGATTGTGAATGGGTTGGTCAAGTCCCCCGTTTTCTTGGATTGAAGGTTGGCCTAATTCAACGTATGTCATATACTTTCATATTATTGCTTATTTGTTCCTTTTCCTTCTATCTGAAACTAGTGCGCACGGCCACACTAAGTTATTTGTGTATTTAAATGGGTATGTTTAAGGCCCCTTAAGGGCACAATGGTCGACTTTTCTATGGGATTTTTCTCCTTCCTTTTTTTAAAAATAAATTTCAGCTGCCTGCGAGTTGCTTCTTGTTGAGTTGCATTCTAGTTCTTTTTTCAGTGATCTTCTCCCTCTTTATTATTCCTTCTTCTATTCACTTTTGGTTGGATGTTCTTTATTTCTTCTGCAAGTGACCATTAATTCTTTTCATTATGTTTTTTATTCCTTACTGTGAAAATTCTTTTGATTAAGCAACCCCTTCTTTTTCTTTTCTTTTTTGGCAGAGAACATGACACCTGAACAACGTAGGGAGAACTACATGTGTGATATAACTTATGTCACCAACAGTGAGCTTGGTTTTGATTACTTAAGGGACAATCTTGCCACGGAAAGTAATTCTTTCTTATGTTCTTAAATTTCCTTGTTCAACAGAACATATCATAATACTGGCATTGTATTTATTGAAGAGCCCTAAGACATACAAAATGGCTTATATTAAATCTTTTCTTGTCAAATCCCGCAGAGTGTTGAGGAGCTTGTTTTAAGGGGATTCAATTACTGTATAATTGATGAAGTAGATTCCATCCTTATTGATGAAGCAAGAACTCCTCTCATTATATCTGGTCCTGCAGAGAAACCTAGTGATCGGTATTATAAAGCTGCCAAATTAGCTGCAGCATTTGTACGTGATATACACTACGCTGTAAGTCACCTGTGGATGCGCTTTATTACTTTACAGAAGAGACTACCAACTAGACAGCATATTTAAAGTGAAACACAAACTGTTTATCTGATTTGTCTGGTTCTTCTTTTATGGTCAGCGTAATAGAAGCCAGGGGTAGTTTGAAAAGATAGCCTTAATAACCTACACTTTTGTTACAGGTGGATGAGAAACAAAAAACAGTTCTTCTTACAGAACAGGGTTATGAGGATGCTGAAGAAATCTTGGATGTAAAAGATTTGTATGATCCTAGAGAACAATGGGCATCATATGTAATAAATGCAATAAAAGCAAAAGAACTATTTCTGAGGGATGTGAACTACATCATACGTGGTAAGGAGGTGCTGATTGTGGATGAGTTTACTGGTCGAGTAATGCAGGTGATTTTTCTGCCTGACAAGCATAGTTACAGATATATGTCTGTATCAATGTTATTGTACTATTACCGAAGATAAGCTTACCTTTATAGATACACCTTTTTTCTTCATTAGGGAAGGAGATGGAGTGATGGCCTTCATCAAGCAGTTGAAGCAAAAGAAAGCTTGCCAATTCAGAACGAAACTGTGACCCTTGCATCAATCAGTTACCAGAATTTCTTTCTCCAGGTACCTTTGATCTCAGATGATCATGTTGAGCACTTTGGATAACTTATGCTATCTTGAATGATATTCTGTTAAATGAACTGCAACAGTTCCCAAAACTTTGTGGAATGACTGGAACTGCAGCAACTGAAAGCACTGAATTTGAGAGCATTTACAAACTTAAAGTTACAATTGTTCCAACAAACAAGCCCATGATAAGAAAGGTTTGTTTTACCATGCTATCTATATCAACATCTTTTACTTTAATATTTTATTATCTTGAAGAATTTTAACATGACGGGCACAATAATTTTTGACAAATGATGTAATTTATCTAGTAGTATGATTTTAGTATAGTTTAAAGAATTATATGCCATGCTTATCATCTTAACACCGTAATCTGGGAACTATTTAGCCCAAAGCAGGGTTTACTACTTGTGGCACTTGTTCTTGTTGTACTACTGATGAAACTACCTATCTTCTCACCATCTTCCCAGGAGGAATCAGATGTAGTTTTCAGAGCTACATCTGGGAAATGGAGGGCAGTTGTGGTAGAAATTTCTAGAATGCATAAGACAGGTCGTCCTGTCCTTGTAGGCACAACAAGTGTTGAGCAAAGTGATGAATTATCTGAACAGTTGCAAGAAGCTGGAATTCCTCATGAGGTAAGGTGTTTCTTTGTGGAAAAAATAGAAAAGTGTAAAACCTTTATCACTTATTGTAGGGTGTTCAGGGTAATAAACTTTTCTAGGTATGGATTGCTTAAAGGTTCTGAATGCAAAACCGGAAAATGTGGAGAGAGAAGCCGAAATTGTTGCACAGAGTGGTCGCTTAGGGGCTGTGACGATTGCCACGAATATGGCAGGTCGTGGAACAGATATTATTCTTGGTGGTAATGCAGACTTTATGGCAAGGCTTAAGATACGAGAGATACTCATGCCAAGGTATCAATGCGCTTAATAATGATGCTTTATTTGTCTTTATGCTTCTGATTACTTTGTGATTAGCGTGTCAATATTTTTATTGCGGTTTATCATTCTTGTTGACACTCTAAGGGTGATCTTTTGTTGACATAGATACTTCTTCGGAAGGTCATTGATGCAAAAGAGTTAATAATTTGTCTATTTTTCCTGCATCAATTGTATCATTTGTAAATACCTTTCTTATCAACATTGCAAAAGGATTTGTGGTCGTAGTTTCTCTTACTTCAGTTAACTATTGTTGGTTCCCTTGTGCTTCAAATCAGGAAAGATTTACCATCTCAACTCCAAATACATAGGGCATAGTTTTGGTGATGCACCGTCCATCACCATCAATCTTCATTTGGGGCGTTTACTGGTTGGAAAAGAAAGAAACTTAGCCTCTATAGTGAAATAGGTTATATCAAATTGATGGCATGTTTATTTTGGTTTGAACGTGATTTCCATGTGACAATTTACAGGGTTGTTAAGCCAGCTGGAGTTGTTTATGTATCTGTGAAGAAACCTCCTCCAGTAAAGTCATGGAAGGTCTGTACAAGTATTTCCTGGGTTAAGATAAAGGATTCTGCTTTTGCTATTTAAATAATCTCATACTCAAGTAACACTACAGGTCAATGAGAATTTGTTTCCATGCAAACTATCCGGCGAGAATGCTAAATTGGCTGAGGAAGCTGTACGGTTAGCTGTAAAAGCTTGGGGCCAGAGATCACTGACTGAACTTGAAGCTGAAGATCGTTTATCTTATTCCTGTGAGAAGGTGCCTTACATGCACTCTGCATTTGTGATGCAAATACTATTGATTCACAATTAAATTGATTTGGATGTTGAAGGCATTTTATACTTTTCTTCTACTGTTGATTAATTTAAATCCATCTATGCCATTGCTGATCGACCTCATAATTTTGTGTGTAGGGCCCCGTTCAGGATGAGGTCATAGCCAACTTGCGGAATGCCTTCCTAGAAATTGTTAAAGAATACAAGGTCTATACTGAAGAAGAAAGAAAGAAGGTTAGCTTTTCCTTGAAATTATTTTAACTTGGCGTAATTCTGTCTTCAAGTGCTGATTGGAGCTTAAATATTTTCTCCATGCCAATTTAGGTTGTATTGGCTGGTGGACTGCATGTTGTGGGGACAGCAAGGCACGAATCACGGCGAATAGACAATCAGGTTTATTTGCAGCTGTAATTGCTTAATACAAGTTTAGGAGTAAACAAATGTTGGACTGTCATTCATCTGTCATCTGACTTGTGTTCTCATACTTTTAATTGAAAGAACTATCTTCAGCATATACTGTTCTAGATACAATCATCTCTATTTAATCTTCTAACGGCGTCGCACACTGTGCATGCAGCTTCGTGGTCGTAGTGGGCGGCAAGGAGATCCTGGAAGTTCACGCTTTTTCTTGAGTCTTGAGGATAACATCTTTAGGATTTTTGGTGCCGACAGAATTCAGGTTTGATATATAGTGTTTTTATTTGCTCTTTGAGTTTGTTCTAGGATCTTGTTAAATACCGTTGATATTGCTTAAAGGGATTGATGAGAGCTTTTAGAGTTGAAGACCTACCAATTGAGTCTAAGATGCTGACAAAAGCTCTAGATGAAGCTCAAAGGAAAGTGGAGAACTACTTTTTTGATATCCGAAAGCAATTGTTTGACTATGATGAAGTTCTCAACAGTCAGAGAGACCGTGTCTATACTGAGAGAAGGCGGGCCCTTGAATCGGATAATCTTCAGTCTCTAATTATTGAATATGCTGAACTGACAATGGATGACATCTTAGAGGTAAGTTATAGAAGAAGTTGCTGCTTAATCAGTTTTTATTCCTCATAGTTGTTCTGAATGACGAATTCTTTATATTGTAACTCCAAGTCTTTCTTGAAATTTAAATGTTATTTTGGGTAGGCAAATATTGGCTCCGATGCTCCGAAAGAAAGTTGGGATCTCGAAAAGCTTGTTGCAAAAGTTCAACAGTTAGTGGCTCTGAAATTCTCTTCAAGCAGTTGTATATAGTGGATGCTTATCTTGATCAATATGGCCCTAAAAATTGTGACATGAATTCCTGTAATTTCAGGTACTGCTATCTTTTGAATGATTTGACACCAGATGTTTTAGGAAGCAAATGTTCAAGTTATGAGGAGTTGCAAGATTACCTTCGTCTTCGTGGTCGTGAAGCATATTTACAGAAAAGGGTTAGTAAAGTGGACATCGATGCTTGCAACGGGTTTATCCTTATTGCAATATAGTAACTAATCTTTAAAGCCCAGCATTCATCTACACTAGCAAGGTGCAAATACAATGAGACATGCACTGAATTGCCATCATGACGCTGTTAATACATATATTCATGTGTTACTTTTGTGGTATAAGTTACCAATATTCCATTGCCTGAAAACAACTCATCAAGCCAAGCTAACTGTCAACCATGAATTCCTAAAAGATTTGATTCTCTATGATCCACATAATTACAATGCTCTTTGCAAAATTGCTGTATTGTGACAATCAGTTGGATGATCCAAAATACCAAAAAAGACGGCTTAAGTAGGCCTATCTTCTTAAATTTGTACAGCACACATTTTGAATCTCTCCGCATGTTCTGTTTGGAAGTATTGATATGGCTAGTGCTGCCCCTTCCTTCCCTCAACTATTGTATGTCTTCTAGGAAATTGTGGAGAACCAGGCACCAGGCTTAATGAAGGAAGCTGAAAGGTTCCTGATCTTGAGCAATATTGATCGCTTGTGGAAGGAACATTTGCAAGCACTCAAGTTTGTACAGCAAGCTGTAGGTTTACGTGGATATGCGCAGCGAGACCCCCTTATTGAATATAAGCTTGAAGGCTATAATCTTTTCTTGGATATGATGGCTCAGATAAGAAGAAATGTGATATATTCCATATACCAGGTTTGTAGATGACGATCAATTAAAGTCTAGCATCCTTTATTTTTCATTCTGCCATTTCTTTAAGTAAGATATGTTTTAATTGGGTGTCTTTGGCAGTTCCAACCTGTCTTGGTCAAGAAGGATCAGGAACCAAAACAGAACGAGAAATCAACCAGAGCTACTACAAATGGTAGAGGTGGTACCAAGGAACCAGATTCAGATCCTATTGGTGCAACAGAGTCATCTTCATCGACTGTCAGCCCTCAGGCTAGTGCATAGTCTTCGACATGATATTATTTTTAGTCTTCGTTGTGATATTATTTCGTTAAAGATGGTTCAGGATAGAAAGAAGAGAAATCTATTGCCCTTTAGTCGAACAGTAAATATAAGTTCAATTGCTTTTGTTAGAGAAAGAAGAAAATAGGAAAATCTCCTGCAAGGCTGTACGCCACAAATGAAGACTATTGAAAAGACAAATGCCTGTGGAGCTATAATTAAAACATGAAATGGGAAGTAAAAGAGCCTGGATCTCTTATTGGTCAATAAGGATCACCATTCAGGTTTAAACTCTAGTTTCTTTCCTTGTTTGGCTGCTATGAGAGATCATTTTAGCTAAAGCATGTTGTCCACAGTATAAAGATGTGCGTTTTCTTACCTCTAGCTTAAAACTGAAACATCTTGACGTTGTCCTTGACAAAACAGGGACGGTCAAGGTAAGTACTGATTAGTAAGTAATACACAAATTCCATTATCAAATGAAGACCTGAACCTGTCCGTACGTTGCTGACACCACAGGTGGTCAAAGATGACTTGCTTCTAATGGTGCTGTTATATCTTCAGTGCTTTAAACTATAAACTATTCACAAGGCACACCCAACTCTGTCGATTCCTGGGCATCTTCTTCTTTAAGGCAAGCTTCATGCCCACGAAGAATTCTCTCAACAATTTCATTGACATCATTTCCTCTAGCCTACATAAGCAATACACCAATCACAATCTCAAGCACATAGCAACACAATATAAGATAAAACAGAAGTTGCAACTTAAACTACTAACTTTTATGCCAAGGGCCATGGCAGTTTTCACTTTAACAAGTTCACCTAGTCTTAAAGATCCTCCCTTTTGATCCTTCAAATGGATTACTGAAACATTCCGTGACGAAGCTAAGCTAGGTAGATGCTTGGTGAGCCATTTAGGGTGGCAATCAGAGGCTAGTAGTACAGCCTGCATGCTCAACAGAAAGGATGGTACTATTCAAATATGTGCATAGCAGTGTAACAGCAAACTAATTGAATTGAAATAAGCTTAATGTTAGTTTTAGTTGAAATTTTTTTAATAGAATGTAAAATTATTCTATCATTTTGGAAAATATTTTAAAATAGAATAAGATAAAAGATAATGATTTCATACAACGTCACATTTAAACTTAAACGGTAGAAGTGAGTTTATCATTATATTACTTACATTATAAACTTTTAGTGATATCAATATTTTTATAAATCATTAGATTAAAAGTTTTACTTCCAAACAAAAATACCCACGATGCTCTGTTTTGTGAAGTTAATACAACCTGTAGATTGACCACCGGCGCTTTAGGGTTAGTGCAGAAGGCACGATGCTGTTTTGTGGGTCTTTCAATCTCCTTCGCCGCAGGCGGCATTCTTTCAAGTACACGCGTGACCTCATTGACCCCGACAGCAAATTGTTGCTGAGCTCAACGCAGACAAGATAGATTATTATCACTTAAGAAAACTAACCCTTTAACACAATCACTGAGAGACAATTACCAACCTTGTACCAGAATTTCTCTGGCAGCGAGTTTAGTTCCAACAGCTTTGCAGACTCTATTCCCCTGTTCGTTACAGTTAAAGAACATACGTTGCTGTAAACAGTGTACCCTAAAACACAGCACATTGAAGAAGTTCAAGTAGTGTACCGGTGGATTGATTTGAGCAAACGAGATAGACGTTCTCCTTCATAGCAACTGCAACCAAAATCGTCACCCAGATAACCAAATTCGAAGAATGAATTGTCAGAAAGCAGAAGCTCAAATTAATGTCGAAAGACAAGAGTTAGAGAAAAACAAAACCCACATACTCTTTCTCTTTAGAAACAAAGCAGGACTTCGAGGTATCAGCTTCGTTGCTATTAGAAGCTCTCTTCTTGTTTCCCATGTCGACTCTCTAAGGATTTGCCAGGTTTGAACGAAGTGTTATACATTCGCTTCAAGTGGATCAAACGCACTCAATAGCCCAAAGGACCTCACTATGCAGCCCAAACAAATTGTTTTTTTTTTATATTTTCTTTAGACTAACAACATAGCAATTCGATTTTTTTTTTAAATTTTCTTTAGACTACCAACATAGCTTCCGGACGTGAGATTGACCATTAACGTCATGTTTATGAATGAATAGGATGAAGCATAAATAACAAATTTAAAGAAATTAAACAAATAATTGTACATATAGTTTTCTTTGTGATTATTAGTAATGACTATATTTTTATTATTTAATATAATAAAAGGGATGATTGTTTGAAAGTAAATGAACAAACAATTCTAAAATACCATATTAAAGTAATGATCGAAATTTTAAAAATCAATAGATTAACTAGAACCATATAAGATTTTAAACTAGATCTAAGTAAAATTTTTCTTAAAACTTCTGGATACTTTGACTTTATTGTAATGTAATGAACAACTCTACCTTCTTGGATTATTAAGAACTTTTAAACTACAATTATATTCTCTCTAAAGCAATATAATCCCTAATCTTAAATTGAATCAAACCAAAATCTCTTTCTAATCAAAACAACCTAAGAAAGCATTAATGTGCTTCATAAATTCTAGTGATAAATTTCACTCTAACCCAGAAAGATTATGTAATTCTCTCTTGAGCAACTCATTCAACCCTCATCATTAATATTGTGATCTAATATATAAATCATTTCTTGATCTCAATCTATAAATCCGATTAGTGGATCTTAAACTCTTGTTCTTTTGATTCAACACAAGATAAAATATGAACAAATTTAAAGAGAACTAAGAATTTCAATGTATATCAAATCTTACGATCTTTCTCACCTAGATTTGTATCTCAAGTAGTTCATAATAAAAGAAGAAAAACTACACAAAAATAAGAGGGAACAAAAGAATTAAAAAAATACATATGGTCGTTGAACTTTTAAATTCTTGTTGAATCATAATGGATTTATTGTTTCTTCTAAGATTGCTCTTTTCTTGACCTCTAAAACCTTACCTTTACATATTTTCAATTACCTCTCTTTTAATAATGTGAAATCCTAATTTTTTTGTCCAACTCAACCCTAACACATGACCAGTTAAGCTCTGTGTTGCTTCACTTGTCTTTCTATAATTTTTACATAATGAATTACTATCAACATAGGAATGAAAACGAGTCCGTGTAACCATCATATTGGTGAACATATGCTCAATACAAGAGTATGTTGCATGCGCTTGATGGAATAATATGCCTTTACTTTGAACACAGCCTAAACGTAGAACAATGTTGATACTATGTTCCTTGGATAAAAATCTTTTTGAGAAATGGAATAGGACATGTTTCAACAAGGCATTAATACATTTTTATGTTGTTTCCCTGTTTTGAGTCCTCTCTTCAATTATACCAAATTTGCTCCAAATTGACTCAAATTTTCTCTAAATTCATTCATTTTCCTTTAAGATACTAAAGTAAGACATGGAATAAAATACTCAAAATACAAGAAAAATGTTATCAAAATTATGCTAAAAATAAAGTTTGTTTAGCATATATCAAATTTTCCTATATTTATGCTTTTGTTTGTCCTCATGCTAATCAATTTTATTATCCTAACTCAATTAGTATATAATTCCAAAGCAAAAAGCAATAAACAAATCAAATATATCGATCAAGATTCTCAACCACTTATTTAATTGCTAAAGTCATCAAATTGTTAAGTAATAAGCTACTTATATCAATTCAAAACTAACACAATTCACTTTATAATTCTTTAAATTTTCAACTCAATTCACAAAATTCAACTCTACGTGTAAACTAAATATGCGCGAGAAAAAGTATTTCAACTCTTAATCATGTTCGTACTCTTTATTGAAATAAAGCAAAACATCAATTTTAAGCAATATAAAGCATTCATAAGCTTATTTGAAAAGTTGTCAAGCTTTTTTACGTGAGAGAAATACTTTATCATAAATACTTCCTATTACTTAATTAGGTCGCTATCTCAAATAGCTACTATTCTCACTGTTTAACTTCACCTTTATTATCAATATAAAGCCAGCAGACTAAAATTACTTAATGATCAATTATTCACAATTTTCTCTTTTTATATATATATATATATGCAGGATAATGAAAATGCCCAAAAGATGTCACAGTTACTCAATGTATACACAAGTGATACAAAAAGAATCATGATGCTATTAAATATCTGTTCTTCAAATTTATGAAGCAAATTAAATTCAACTTAATCATCAAACTTATGGCTAATTGCATAAACTCTTCAAATTAAAAAGACAATTAAACTTATAATTAATTATCTAATTCAATCTGCTTTCAAAGTATAAAAATTTATAAAAATTGGTTTGTATTAAGATATTCACAATGAAATTAATAAACAACGGTATCAAAGAATATAAGAAGTCCCTTACACTTAAGTTATCCATTATCCTTAATGTATATGTAACACAAACAATAAAAGAAAAAAAAGGAGAGAAATAGGGTAAAGGAGTGGTGCTTCCATGATATATCATAAGATCCAATCCAGGTTATTGAATTAAGAGGCCACATGCGTGTAATAATGCAATGTCATGAATAAAGGAACAATATAGTGTAGACATGGTAGCATGTTGGTGAACATTGTCTTTGATATTGAACATGGGGCATGTATCTTACTTATAGAAATTGATGTAAATCATGATAAACATATGATAGCGTATTGTAATCGTATATACCTACAATCCTCATCTAAGTATGGATGTGGACATATCAGGGTGTTCTCTAACACAGTAAGTATATAGTAACGTGTTTTACATTAGGTTGCTTTTAGGTTCTTGGGCTTCTATTGGAATCTTACAACTTAGAACAAATAGGGGATGAGATATAGAAGGTATTCCTGAACATGGTAGTAATACGAGACTGTGATACAACTGTGTTCAATAAAGATGCTCTCAAATTTTCATCTAAAATTTGGTATGCTCCAATATAAAAGAAGGCATGAAAAGGACATGTTAGGGTGTTTAAAAACACACTGAAAATATAGTATCATATTTTTCTTATGTTCAATTTTGGTACACTTATTTTCTCAAGTGTAAAAATTATATGATCTTATGTTAGGTGTCATATTATGACCTATAAACCTACAAAACTTGAATAACATTAAGTACAAGTTGAATGACATAACTAAACAAGCAATCAACTTCAATTTTTAGGTTTATCCTAAGTTTAACAACCACACGAACTCAAAATAAAAGCTTAAACAACAAAATGTAACAAAGAAATCTAAGCTAATAAAATTTAAGAAAAATCAAGAAATCTATAATGTTAGGTTGCTTTTCAACAATTACTTGTTTATAATTCTGGTAGCTAGACTTCTTACTTGGGCATCTCACCCATTATTAATCTTGATGCATGATTCCTACGAATCCATAAACAAAAATTTGACTAACATTAAAGGGTCCTAACCATTTAGGTTTAAACTTACTTGGAAATAGTTGAAGTCCGGAATTATAAAACAAGATTTGTTCCCTAGATTTGAACTCTTTTATATGCTTTGGATGTTTGTCATGCCTTCTCTTGCATTTTCCTTTTGTATTCTTGAATTTTCATGTCATATCGCACCATTCATCTAGTTCATTGATTTGGAGTATGCCCTTTTTCTTGCAAAATCTAGATCATAGTTAAAACATTTTATAACCTAATAAGCTTTATTCTCTAACTCCACCAATAAATGGTAGGATTTTTCAAGTAATCTAAATAGTGTGATGCCAAATGGGTGCTTTCTAAGCATTTCTATAAGTTTATAGAGCATCATTTATTCTTACAAACCAATCATTTTTTTAATTGCTCCATGGTTTTTCTAATATCCCCTTTAATTCCCTACAAGTTGCTTCCACTTGGCCACTAATTTTAGTGTAGCACCCCCTTATCACAGGGTATATACCGGGACGCCCGTAGGTCATTCCAATACATATCTTACGATAAGGGTGAACTACAAACAATCACTACTGTACCTCACATGGCATCAATTCATAAAGCATCAATACTGAAAATCACTAATTTTTGAAACCATAAATTTTTCTCATTTCATATCATCAAAAGCAGTA
>JANTPM010000004.1:6308871-6327938 GCA_025434745.1 Erythroxylum divaricatum | reverse complement strand
CACGGCTAAGTCAAAGATTTATTAGAGTGAAAACTTCCAATAGAGGGAAATGAAGGTTAGAGTCGTACACTCGTATTTTCTTTTTCTTTTTTTCTTCATTTCGTGTATCTCTCATGGACTTATAACACTCCTTGATCTTGTTCCGTGGGAAGAAAATAGTGTCGAAGATTCAACTCCACGATGAAAATGATAAGTAAAAGGTGATGAAGGCGGTCTCTAGCCTTTCAGCTTCAGGAATCTAATCTTAAGCTCGTTCTTCTCATAAGTAACAGGTTGCAAAGTAGGGTTTGTATTTCAGATTTCACAACAGAACAAAATTGTTCTGTTTATCACTTTATGCCATGTAACTGTTCAAAATTTCACACACAAAAAAAGTAAGTATTTATTATTATTATTTTTAGTATTATACTCTGAATAAATTATAATAGTGATAACACAAATAATAATATAATTAAATTTTATAAAATTTTAGGTACATATTTTTTATCAATTTGTAAAATTTTATTTAAAAAATCATATTAATATTTGGTTAATCTAAATTATCAATTTTATTACCATATAAATTAATTCAATTAGAATTAATAAAAATCTAATTTTACTATGATTTAAAATGTTAATAATTATTATCTTAAAAATGTTAAAATGTAACATATTATTACAGATAATGTCAAATTTTATTTGAATCTCTTAAAAAGTTAAAAATAATTTAAACCTTTAATTATAGGTAAATTGTTTTTTAATTTTAAGTATCTTTAACAAGTTCATATTTAAATATTATTAAATTAAATAATAGTATATATTTATTTAGACTTTTTATACACTTTGTATTAATATTCAAAATATTATTTTAAAACATATTAATATTTTATTGGTCTAAATTATTTAATCTTTATTATAGAAGTTAATTTAACAATTCAATTATCAACAATTGATAAAAACCTAATTTTATTAAAATTTAAGATATTACTATTATTATTCAGAAGATGAGCCATGGATTAAATAGTAAGTTTACTCACATATTTGAATTACTGAAACAGTTTTTTACTTATTATTATTTAGTGGATGAGGTTTGGATTAAATAGTAAGTTTAATCACATATTCGAGTTAGTGAAACAGTTTCTTTTTATTACTATTTCAAAATTTTCAAAATACAACATATTTCATAAACAATGACAAAAGATTATTTAAACTTTTTTACGAATATTAAAATACCATTTAAACCATTAATTACAAGTAAAACTGCTCTTCTATTTCAAATTATCGGAATCTGACAAATTTGAGTGGCTTGTGAAGGGATTGAATCAATCTCTATGGAAATGAAGGCCAGCAAGTTGACGGTGGCTGGAGACATAGATCCTGTGTGCGTGGCAAGAAAGTTCAGAAAGTTTTGTTGCTCCGAGATTCTCTCTGTAGAACCAGCAAAAGACTGTCAAAAGGAGGAGGATAAAGCAAAAACATAAAAAATGAAGAAGGAGAACGATTATAGGCCTATTAAAATGTGATTTAACTTTAATAAATTAATCGAGTCTACAAAAATATTAATTAATTATTAGTATGAGTCTGATATGTAGAAGCTCATTACGAATCATTGTGGTTAATTAGGAGTGTTCATGGTAGGGTAACCTGACCCGTTCATAAATAACCTGAATGTCAGGTTCGGTAATTTCACGAACCTAAACCTAAACCTGAACCTAAAGAACCTATAGGATCAGTTAACCTATTTTCAGGTTCGATTCTCAGGGTAACCAAAACCTATTCATATCAATATATATGACAAAAAATTATAAAAATAATTGGTGAAAACAAATACAAATTATTAATAAAAGTATGCATATAAAATCCATCAAAGATTAATCTAATATGTTAAACCCAAGCAAAGAAAAAATAAGTCAAACAATGTCTTATAAAAGATCCATACTAGAAAAAAAGAGATAAATTATTAAACAATTATTGTTTTAGTCAAATGAGTTTTTTCTATTAATAGTTTAATATTTCGATTAATAACTTTGACATATATTAATTACTATTTGAAGTAGAAGTATTGAGTGTTATGCATTAGTTGTTACTTATAATAGCAATGTTCGAGATTAATGTTTAATAACATAGAATTAAAGTAGTTTTTTTCCTTTTCTTCTTTTTTTACTCAAGAATTAATATAGTAAATACTAGTGAATTTATTATTATTATTATCCTCTTAAATTATATCTAAATATATGATAGATTTTTTGGATGTTTCAGGTTCAGGTTTAAACCTAGAATCACAAGTTAGAACCATGAACCTAATTTTTCAGGTTCGGTTCGAACCGAACCTGAACTCAGGTTTGGTTAACCTTATTTACAGGTTTAGTTCATGCGGTTCAGGTCCAGTTTACAGGTTCGCGGGTTTCTTTGAACACCCCTACTCTTGACTCGATTAAGGTTTTTGGTTGTCTAAACTCGATCAAATCAAACTCAAACAATATGGCTCAAACTAAAGTGAACTTTAAACTAAACTTGGATTAAAAAAATTGGGCTTAACTCGAGTTATAGATGATCTAAGTCTAATCTAATTTATTGTCATCCTTACCAACAAGGAGGTATAATGTAAAGAGAAAAAGTTGCGGACAGAATGTAGGGTGAGAGAAATCTTACTAAAATATTATAAAAATGGTAACAAAAAATGTAAAAGTGAAGGAAAGTCAAAGAAAAGAAAGAGTAGTCCCTTCTAGTTTATTCTTTATATAATATGGTAATGAAAGATTGGGCCAACTTGAAAGATGTTTGTGGTAAATGGACAACGTGAAAGGTGAAGAAGTTAATTAGTACAATAAAATCTTAAAATAATTAGAAGGGATTTATATAGATTCTTGTTGTGGTCCTCCTCACAAATATTTGTTAAGGCAATGAAGCCAAAAGTAGTTAAAATAGAAAAAGTATTAATTAATTAGGTTGATTCATCTTATAATCACGTTATATAACGAAGACATCAGATGAAACAGATGCAAAGGCACACGTAGAAATAGTCAATGAATACCTTTGTCGTGGCTGAACTAATCAGTTCACATCTAAACTAAACACTTAAAGAAAGGATTAAGGGATGGTGGTGGTCTAAACACTAATATGCCTGGTTCGCCAATCGCAGAAACTGAATGGCTTAGTGGTTTAGGAAAAGAGAACTATTAATCTGATCGTTTATTGTTCTAAGGATGTCAAATTTAATTCCTTTCTCCATTCCATACGCGTGTTCGGCGAGTGAATTTGAACCCATTTGTCAAATGGAGTAGAATGTTACATCATGTGGAGTTGAATATTGTATTAAGTTCATAATTTTTAATTTTTTTCTTTTCCTTAAATAAATAATTAATGACTGAATTTATCATGTCATGTCATGTTATTTTAAATAATCGATGTTAACTTTGAATTATATTTGGCACAAAATGAGAGTTTAAATATTAAAATATATATTAAAAATTGAATGTACATTAATTTTAATATATAATATCAATTTTTCATTAAAGAAATAAAGCTATTATCAAGGAAGTGACTTAACTAGTAAAACAAGTTCTTTTAAGAGTTTCTCAATTTAAAATGTTGCGGAAGTTGTCATGGTAAAGAGATTATAACTCATCTAAAATCTTTAAGAGGTCAAAAATATACACTAAAGCATGTCAATGTTAATTTTGAGTTGCTAATTTATTAAATAATTAATACAAATTGTATAATTTGTAAATGATTATATACACTCAATAATTTATGATATAATTACGAATTCTCCCGTTGTTTTTTAAAAAATAAAAATTGCACAAATAGTGCAACATAGATGATAAGCAAGAGATCTGTTCATCAAACCTTGCTATAGATGAATTGGCGCATATGAGTATTTATTGAGTTGGTTGGGCTGTACATTATTGAGCATACAGATGTTGATGTCTCCCCTACATTGTTCCCAATGAATGCCATCAATAAGGTGAGGACAAATTTAGTTGTTTGGAGTGATGTAATACCAAGCTAAGGTCCTTTTTATACTTTTGGTCTACAATATTATATAAACATACATCTACGCCATTACTATAAGAAGGTAGAAGTATTTCATAATTCACTAACGTTAGAAGCATGATGGATGCTTAGAAAAGGGGAGGAGAAGAGAGATTTACCTGTGAAGGAAAATGAATCCAATCCCACAGCTAGCTAGCTACCGATTTATATATGATTATGCTTAACATACATTCTTCATCACATATTATATAGTTTACAGCTAACAGAGAGGGTAATTAATGATGTGAAATTGGTTGCTAACTATACAAGCAATAATTCCATCTTCTAAGGTAGATTTCCTATGTATTTTATTTATAAAAAAAGGGTTAAGAACATGTTTGGCCCCTGTTGCTGATCCAAGCTGGCATCTATAAGTTCATCTAAAATTGTTTCTAGCTTTGTCCTGGTTAGTTAAGACGAAACAGATATGCACGCCTCTGTTACTTTTTGGGAGGCTTATATCTCATAGAAATCTTCTACTTGAGACTATACCTTAATCTGTAGGTCCTGACATAAGGTTAAAATTCTAGCTCTTCCTGAGTGGTATCTCACTGATGGCTTGGACCCCTCCTAAAAGAAGACCTTATGTTGATATTTGTAATAAAAAAAAGTTAAGAAAATTTATAATTGATTGTACTTTAATTAATATTGATTAAATTAAATTAATATTCTTTTTAAAAAAATTCAGATTGAATTTTAAATTCTATTCAATTTAAAATTATAAACAAATCGAAATTCATTCTAATAATTTAACATTATCATTATCATGCAACTTGAAGCTAAGGGGTCAAAATGATGTATTTAATGTTAAACGGTAGCGGTTATGGGATCCCTAATTATTGAAAAAGGACACCGATTGTCATGTTTTCTTTGGTTGAACGACGCATTGGATCCTAGACTAGGGAAATCTTCACCTTTCTTGCAATGCCACAGAATAGATTGAAGACTTCCCTTTGCGTATGCATGTTTCTCTTGGACTGTCCTTTGTCCCCTTCTTTGTGGGCAATTTTTCTTAACGCTTGTAATTACCATCTGTACTTTGCATGGATTCGGTGCCTTATCTGCACTTGCCAACATGAGAGTTTCTTGAAGAAATAGGTCTATTGTGGGGGTAGTTTGTAAGCGATTATTTCATCACAATAGCTTAAGCTATTGTGTGAGGCCAACTCAACTAATTTTATATTTTTTCAAATGCACTTCTTTAAATAAAAACTTTTTGGGTTTGAAATTTGCACAAACTTAACTTATATTGTGCTTAATTTAATTAAAATAGATAAGTGGTAGAATTATAGTGGATAACACCTATTGACTTTCTTGGTCAGTAAACTTTCTTTTACCGAGCACATTCAGAGGGGTAAAAATAAATTTTCATATACTAGTAATTAGTGACCCGTAAAAGAAGGCAAATTAAAGGGATCAATCTGTCCGTTGCGGTCACAAAAATTGGATGAAATTAAAAGGAAAAGACAAACCAGTAATAATAACACAGAAGTAGGCCCTTCGCCTTTTCCTGTTGTTTCTAACATGGGAAAGGTCAGGTGGCGGATTTTACAAACCTTAAACTGGTGCGTAATGATTGTTACATTTTCGGACATTAATAAGCTTCATATTTAACACCGAAAAAGAGAGGGAAAGATGGGGAAGGGTCCCATCCCATGCAAATTTAATCACACCGTATTGCTCTACAAGTTTCATAACACAAACACACGCTCTCTCTCTCTCTCGTGCTTTGTAGGAAAGGTCCAATCTTTTCAGCTGTCAGTTGTTACTCTAAGTACAGAATCAAACAAATTGAGTCAGAGAAGCACACCACACTTGAGTTAATCAGTATCCACCAGCGCCAGCTCAGGTTCTATCCAGTGTTTTTGGCTGCTTATTTTTCTGGTGCGTGTTTCACACTTCTTTTGTTCCCCTGAAAGAGAGAGAGATGCGTATGTATGTCTGTTTGTGTGTGTGTGTTAATTGTGATTGCGAAGAGAAAGAGAGAGGTGGCAGGTGATGGAACAAAAGGGACCTACTGCTTGATTGTTGGCGAGCAGCGACGGTCATTGTCAATGATTTTTTCCTTTTTCCCTGTGGGTGTTTCTTCATATCTTATCAGTAATCACACTAACAGCACACTCTCGCATCCACTCACTCGCGTGTTGATGAGGGAGAGATCTTGATCATCAAGATCCCTTTCCACATCTTTATCAGGCTCCATTCTTTTGTTATTTTTGTGGGAATTTGTTAGGTCGGTGTTTTTTGTTGTGAAGGTGGTCAAAGGTTGTGCTGCTTTCGCCCAGAAAGGGAAGCAACAGATCTCAGTCATATGAGGAGATCTTTTACTGTGAGTTTTGCTTAATTTCTCTAATCTTTCTACTGGTTGTCTTGCCGTGAATTAGTTGAATTCAACTATAACATTGGGAAGCAAGCATGCAAACTAAGAGAAATTTGTTGGGATCCTCTATTCTGAGCATAAATTGTTCTCTGCCCTTCCTCTGTTATTGAGGGGTTCGAATAAGAAAAAGGAAAATTATGGGTTTCAAAATTTTTGTTCTCTTTGAAAAAGTGTAGCTGTATGGTCAGCTTCTATCCATCAATGACTAACATAGCATGAAATCTGCAAGCTACGGAAGCTACGCATTCATAGCTTTTAACTTGTCTCAGTAAACTATCAATTCTCTCTATATTATTTTTTCCATCATGAATATTTCGTAGACCTAGAAAGAAATGTAAAAGATAGTACTTGTTATGGAGTCCTTTTAATTTAGATCTTATAGGGTTTGTTGATTAGTTTTGAATGTTTCTTTTTACTTTTTCAGGTGCTGGATGTGCTTCTGGCACTTGCATTGTTCGCTGATGGTCCATGGGCTATCAGGGGCAACTCACACTGCAAACAGGCCAACCCAGAAGAGGTTCGGCCTCACAGCGTCAGTATTACTGAATTTGGAGCAATTGGGGATGGAGTCACTCTCAACACGAAAGCATTTCAGAATGCCATCTTCTACCTCAACTCTTTTGCTGACAAAGGGGGGGCGAAGCTTTTCGTCCCTGCTGGCCAGTGGTTGACAGGAAGCTTTAATCTCATCAGTCATCTGACATTGTGGTTAGATAGGGATGCAGTAATACTTGGGTCAACTGTAAGTGCTCAAGTCAATTCAAAAGATATCTGAGCTGAGTTTGGTCCCATAAGTTTGAGACATAGATGGTAACACTGTTCAACTTAACATATCAATTCAGAACTCTGATAATTGGCCGGTTGTTGATCCTCTACCATCATACGGCCGAGGGAGAGAGTTACCCGGTGGGAGACATCGGAGTCTTATCTTTGGTTGCAACTTGACAGATGTTATCATAACAGGTTGGTGAAATTGATAAAGTCTTGATTTAGACTTGTATTTCATTTGTTCATAAGGACAGTGATTTCTTCCTGCAGGTGACAATGGAACTATAGATGGTCAAGGTAACATCTGGTGGAGCTGGTTCCGAAACAAAACTCTCAACTATACCCGGCCCCATCTTGTTGAGTTTATGAGTTCAACTGGCATAGTCATCTCAAACCTGACTTTCTTGGATTCACCCTTTTGGAACATCCACCCCGTCTATTGCAGGTATCTTCCCCACCATATGGTTTATAATCTATTTCCCTAGTTTCTTCCTATTCCGTTTCAACTTTGCAAAAGTGAAGCTTTATGAATTGGGGAGAGTTTGAGACTGCTTTTCTGGTTGAACAGCAACGTGATTGTCCAGAATGTAACAATTCTGGCTCCTTTTCATTCTCCAAACACAGATGGGATTGACCTAGGTGACTTTTCATTCTACCACTTAAGAAATATCTCCGTTGCTTGTTTTACATGACAACCATCAGTAAAACTTGGAAGATAAGTTTGTTTTTGCCTACTTATTCAAATATAAGAGAGGTTTCACAGAGCTAAATTCAAGTATTCTCCTTCAATCTTCAATTCTTCACGTTCAAAGCAAGTGACAATCCTTGCAAGATAGCAGTTGTAACTTTTTGTTGTTCAATCATGCAGTTCCCCTGATATAAACACTCTGAAAGTCTTCTTACCAAATTTCTTTGTGAACATATTCAGATTCTTCTGATGATGTTTGCATTGAGGACTGTCATATTAGTACTGGTGACGATCTAATTGCAATAAAAAGTGGGTGGGATGAGTACGGCATATCTTATGGTCGTCCTAGCAGAAACATCACTATTCGTTGGTTAAGTGGACAAACTCCAAGTGCAGGGATTGCAATAGGGAGTGAGATGTCTGGAGGTGTATCTGAAGTCCATGCAAAAGATTTGCGATTTTACGACTCAAACACTGGTATTAGGATAAAAACATCTCCAGGAAGGGGTGGCTACGTGAGGGATGTCTATATATCAAATGTGACATTGTCTAATGTAAATATCTCTATAAGATTTACTGGCCAGTATGGGGAGCACCCTGATGAGCATTATGATCCACAAGCTCTACCAGTAATAGAGCGGGTATCAATAGAAGATGTCACTGGAGAAAACATAACATACGCAGGCCTTCTAGAGGGTATAGAAGGAGACATTTTCCGTAACATTTGCTTTTTGAACATTACTCTCAAAGTAACCTCAACGTGTTCTTGGAATTGTTCCTATGTCCAAGGTTATTCTGACTTAGTTTCGCCAGAAACTTGTGAGCCTCTCAGGGAGAGCATTTTCCCTTCCCATTATTCCAATTGTTATGGTCTGTCAAGTCACCTGCAGAATTCAGGTAATCAAAACAGAGGTGCCTGGTTACAGTCTTGGTAAAATTTATAAAATCATAGGTTTTGCTTGGTGGCCAATTCACCTTCTTTTCTATAATACTTCGACATTTGATTCTTGCCATTTCTCAACCTGAGCTGCTCATTGCCTTGCAGAGGAATGAATGATCCCCGACATGTATAGTTGAGTGGGACTTGCGGATTTTGTGGTTGTTGACTTGTGATATAGTATCGAAAAAAAAAAGATTTTTCCCGTAATTTGTGTGCAGTAACCAATAATTGAGTGATTTGAGAAAGTGAAAATAGAATTCGTATTTTCAAATGATCTTTGTTCGGTTCTTTTTATTTTCTGTTTGATCAAAGAGGAAAATCAATCACAATTCACAACGTGAACCACAATGCATTCTGGAGGATAAGCGTGTTGTTTGGGACTGAGGAAAAGATCCTGGAGGCCGCCAGAACTGGCGAGTGATCACGTGGAAGAATTAGCCTTAGTTAAATGGAAGAATCAGGCTGTTCGAAGTCGATATCGAAGTCATTCTTTTGGGTACTTACGAGAAGAACTTGTAACTTTAGAATGGAATTACCCAATTATGCATTCGCATCACGGTATCGGCCGGTGAAATGCAAACTTATGGTGATTCCATTTCTATTTGTAGCGTTTATAACCAAAGATCTTCGAGTTTCCATGATAACATGTGGAAATATGATGAAAACTAAAGGTTCTGACTCTTCATCTCTTTTCATGAATATTGTACTGTTTGAAAGTTTCCTATTGAAGAAATTCAAGGTAAACTGAGACGCACTTAAATATCTTTCGTTTGTCCTACATATACAATTTTCATCACACACAAGCTTGTGTTATTGCAGCAATCATTCGACGAAATAAATATTTCTCAAAGGCTGAGAATTCAGATCTTCATCTGGGGGATGTTTCACAGGCATCCTTCTTTATGACAGAACACAAAACCTGCCTTGAAATGTAGGTTTCAAGTTCTTTAGAAACCTCTGTCAATTTCAAGTCAAAACTGCTTCTGTATTTGTTTTTTGGTGAAGGTACTGCGCCAGAAAACATAGACTGAGGACCCGAAAAACGTCTTCTAGGACTGGAAAACCTCCCTGGCGACCCTGGAACTCTTCCTTTGGAAATAATAGGCATTGAACCGGATTCAACACTATTCATGTTCCCGTCCTCGTTCATTAATGGACCACATTTTGTCTCCAGTGGAAGTGGCCTCAAGGAATCTTGTTCCTCCACTAATTTTTGTTTCCTAAGTTTTTCTCTAGCCTTTTCAGCTGCAAGTATAGCTTTATCTCTACTCAGCTTTATCAATTTCCAGGGGTTGATACTAACATGGAATCCTTGTTTCTTGGGTACAAAGGCCTGCTCTGGTTCCTTGTCGATTTTTACAGACAGATTTATAGGGTTCTGTAATTGAATGAATCAAACGTCTGGGGTGAGACTGAGGTGTGTATCTCTTCTAGTGACAAAACTGAGGCAAGTAGTTACTTACCTGGTTTCCTCTGTGCCCACAAAAATACCGTGAAACAAATCTGGACCTTTCCGGTGAATCAAAATCGGAGTCCGAAGAAAGATCTGAACCATCAAAAGGGTCTATTCCCATTGATTCGTTCTCCTCCTTCATAGCCAAGATATAGTCATATGTTCTCATTCCCTGCAGCAAATAGAATTAAAAACTAGATTAAATGTAATAATATTTTGTGTGTCAGCATGATCATATAGCAACCAAGATCGTAATTCTTATCCGGCTATTTATGGGAATTCGGTCCAAGAACTTAGATCAACAATTTCTCCTTCCTTTCTTAGTAGACAAGTTAGGCACCAAACCCAACATCTCCTGTATGGTCGTTATTGATTCCTAAAGACATGAGGAACAGAAATGACCAAGGATGTTGGCTCAGTTGTTAATGTTTGTTTTTTCATAAGTTTCCTCTTTTTAAGTCAGAAGCCAAACATCGTGTATCATTGATGAGGTTATCTAGTTAATATGATAATTACCTTGCGTATGAGAACAACATGGAAGAAGAAAAGTTGTCCCATGGCTGCTGAACTATAAGCTGTCATCAACACCAACATAACCTGCAAAATTTTCCCAATTTGAGTACCTATGAGTAATAGAAATTTGGCCTAGGAAAAATATAAGTAATAAATGCCCTCACAAACAATTTAAGGTAATAGTGTGCAATGTGCAAGTATGTTTACCGTTATAGTGACCAGAACACTTCTTGGGAACTCAATGAACAATTTCTTCTTCAGCTCCATCTCTATGCCATTTTTGTCTGCAAAGCATCTGATGAAAATTGCAACTGCAGTTGCTCCTTCCATCGTTAGCTGGATCATTTAATTAAAACAAATTAGCTACTAACTGAAGCTAACTGAGAATTGAAGGTAATTGGGAAAACAAATCACTTGGTCTCGAGTAAACAAATGAAAGCCATAGAGCTACTAACCATTAACATGACGAACATCATCAATAGAAAGAATGCGGTGTAATTCCTTTTGCCAACGCAGTTGTTTAACCACTGAGTGGCAAAATTGGGGGAAAAAAAAGAAGAAGAAAAGAGTTGAATTTTGCAACAATCCATTAAAAGCAATTAATAAAAGCAAAAGAATTCAAGTTCTCACCCTGCAGTGATGGTCAAACCCTTCAACACACCGATTACAGGTCCTGCAATGCTTGCTGCGCTTCTTCACCTGAGGAACACCTTCCAATCGTCACTCAACCACATTTTCTAATTCTACAACCTAAATATGAGCATGAATGGTTAATGTAGCTAGTGTTCATGCATGTTTTAATACGAAATCTTTAACCCATAATCATATTACACAATGCCTAATAACTTGTTGATGGATAAAGTTTATCCAACCTCAAAATCACATAATGTGCAGTAAGAGATTTCATCATCTTTTGGGTCTGGCTCCATAACGTCATCCTTCAGAACCAGGGGAAAAGGTAGCAAAGGTTCCATTTGAACAGTGAATCTCAATGGATCCAAATACTTCCTTCTTATGAAAGTCTTAAGAATTTTCCTCTCCATTCTTCGGAAAAACCTCGCCACTACTTGACTCAGTACAAAACCATAATTCAGACTTGAAATTCCACTGGATTTGGCTTTCTTTTTCTTCCTAAAACTTGTTTTATCAGTAGGGTCAGCAGCACTGCACCTTATAAATAGGAACATGACGGAAAGTGCCTGCAAAAGATAGCAATATGATTTTGATAGAACTGTTTCAATTCATTGAAGAATTGGGAACACACGTCATCCACTTCTGATTCATTACCACAAAGGAAAAGACAGTTGTTACTATAATTTCAGCAATTTTGTTTCCAAGAAAGAGCCCAAGGAATGTATAGAAGGCCACAACCAGGAAGCAGTAAACTGCCATTCCCACCATCTGCAAACGAAAGTCAAAATCTGAACAAATCAAGCAATATAACACGAAAGTTCTTTACTTATGTAAATGGGGCTCGATAAACTACACAATTTTCCCTAATTTCTTGCTCAAAAGGCGACAACTTTGGTCAAACGTATAACAAATCAGTTGAGTTACAGGTGATTAGGCTACATCTGTGAGAAGCTTTCTATACTCGAAGAACAAATATGCAATCTTTACAAGCTTTTGAGCCAGAGGAGACCTTAAACCCAAGAACTAAGTTCAAATTATACATAGAAAAAGGGCGTGCACCTGTAATGGGTGGAGAGGTCGTTGCCAGCCATGGCGTCTCATGCTCAATGGCATTTTGGGGATTTGTATGAGCAGAACTAGGTCTTGCGGTTCTTGGATCCAAACTACAAACGAGGTTCTGGCTCGGGAGTGTATCAGAATCTTAGTAATCCATCTATTTTGTTTAGAATTTGCCTCGAGACCTGAGAGAACCAGAGCTTGTTATTATGTTGCTTGTTTTTAACTCCTGCGGGAGAAAAAAGAGGAAAATGTAACATAGTCTCCAACGGTCGACTAGCAATAGCAGTGGGAAGGAAACAGTAATACTGTTTTGAAATTTGAACCGCTGGTTCAGATCTGGAATCATCATACGACCGCCAGTTTGACACGTGCAAAGCATATGAGATCCACCTTACGCGTTTTGATGAATACAACAGAGTGTCAGATTTTGGGGGAGTCCAGATGAAGGCCCATGATGATTGGCCCAATTCATGAATCCGACAATTTAATGATCTTAATTAATTAATAGTAATACATAATGTTTTGTAGTATCTGAAAATGCATTTAGAGCAACATCAAAAAGTTCCTTAGTGTAACACATATAACAATAACATGCTTGGAATTACCAAGTGACATTGGAGGGATGGACTTTCATAGCATGAATTTGTGTGATAATTCTAGAATGACATTTCCTATTTTATTCTAATATGGTATCAGAGCAGATTGCTCCTATGTTAGTCGTTAACATCTCAAACTAATAGATTATGTCACATGTTAGACCCACACGTGAGGGGGTATTTTGAAATATAAAGAGTAGGAGGTTGTTCTACATTGGAGAAATAGAAGAAAAAAGATTAATATATAAGTCTAGTAGGTTACTCCATCTATCTCCAATTGAATTTAGGATGGAACCTCACTTAAATTTATATGTAGTCTAACTTTCCTTCTCGTGTAGGCTCGTAGGTCAATTGTAAATTTTAACAAAAAATAATTTATTTTCTCTAATATTATTCAAAAATTGTGAATTTTATTACTATTGTTAATTCTTAAGATAATTGTGAACTGAGTGTAAACATAACTAAAAATATAAATGTAATTATTTTTAATAATATAATAAATAAAATTATTTTTGGAAAATTAATAATTCTTATTATATTATTCTATATATTAAAATGCGTCAAGGTAATATTGCAAGTTTCGGTTGTGTTCCGTGATTTAAAATTGGTTGTGTATGAACTAGTAGCAATGATTAGGCCTTGACTTGGTCGACCTCTGTTCTTCCTTTAGCTCTTAGAAATGTTGTATATACAGGATCTTCATTAGTACAGCCTTCTCTTCGCCGTTCATTAAAGAAGGGTCAATTTGGTGGCTCTTGTATGAGCAGTGTAAACTTCCGCTTTTTGCTACGACCGATACTTGGTTTATGAGTTGATAGTGCAAACTTACCTCCGAACAAGCTTAGTGACACCCAGAGTTCCTCCAAACCCTTCAGTGTGTCGAATTGCAAGCACAATGTAATGCACTTGACATACATAAGAAGATTTCGGACTACTGAAGCGGCAGGAGGAACTCCTGGTGACTCCAAACCGTTAGTAGAGATCAGATCACTACTCTTCTTCACCTTGGATCTTAACATGTACTCATGGTCACACAGACACACACACATATAGCAAGAGTTAAATGATTAGCACTATCGAACATAGACACGGTTACGGCCTGATTCTTTAGTACGAGGTGCATTGAACTTGGTTTCTTGGAACACCATTCCACATGCTTTCCATGATTCTCGTACCACTTTGGCCTTTGGAATCTTATATGTCAGTGGAAACTGGAAAGAGTTGTCTTTACTCCAAATAGACGTAATGAACTTCTGTGGAAACTCTGTCCTAGGGGACTAGCTGTAGGCCAATCCTTGTTTGCTCCAGGTGTCGAATATCTCAGCCATTTAACTGTTATACTTTGCTGTTTTCTGGGCTTCACCACATAAACAGCTGGGCCATTTCGCTGCCTCTCAACTCTCAAGTCAAGCCTACGCTTCTGTCAAGAATTTTCACAATATAACGCGATTATTACTATAACTGTTCAAACATTGCTAAAAATTAAAAAAATTGTTGAAAAATAATTTGCGACAAAAAATAATCGTCACCCTAGTTGTTGAATTCGGATAGCACAATAATATCTGCAACTTTTTTTTTTAAATCGTTGTAGAAAGGATTTAGATACATAATATACCTTAATGGTTGCTGAATTCAGATAGTAAAATAATATCTACGACTTTTTTTCTTTAAATCGTTGTAGAAAGGATTTAGATACACAATATATTTGTCGGCAAAATATATAACCAACGAGAATCAAAGACGTCATACACAAGATTTTGCGGCGTATATGTTTCGTAGCTAAAATTTTTTACCTATTAAACCGCAGTTGTAAGTAATTATTTTTCGAACAATTTTGTTTTTGTAGCAAAATAGTTTTAGTCACTAATTGTTTGTTATAGTTAAATGTTTTTAGAGACATGCTTGTAAACGCTGGTAATAACATTTTGTGAAGATTTTGTTTTGATAGCTAATATTTTCTAGTCAAGAATTTAACATAATAGTTTTGATTATTAATTCTTTATTGTAGATAAATATTTTTAGAGATGTTCTTGTAAACGTAAGTAATAACATTTTGTAACAATTTTGTTTGGTAGCTAATACTCTTTTGTGACAATTGTTTACCTTTTAAATTTAAATTTTATTATAATTGTTAAAAGCAAATTTAACTTAATTTATAATAATTTTGAAGACAGATTGAAATATAAATTAGTTACATTTTATAATTAATATTGGTGGCATATTTTTAAATAATAATAAATTGAAATAAAATAAACATTTAAAAAGGAATGCATTTTTTTTTAAAATACAAGTTAAATACAGAATTTTATCAAAATTTATAATCAAACTAAGACTACTCATCGTCACTACTACTAACATAGTTTGAGCCAAGTAATTGTTTGACCATCTTTTTAAGTTTGTTTACTTCTTTTTACTTGTTTTACATTACGATCTAACTTATCTTCTGTACATTGTAACTTAGCCTTCAGTATCTGGTTCTCCTCTTGAAGCGCCGTGACATATGCTGGTCGTAACGAAGATGCACCAACTGGCTTAAGGTCATACCTAAGACCTTCGATATACCCCGATCTTATACTAAGAACATTGTTGCAAATGTCATCGACATCAGGTTGATTCTCTTGAGACAATGATGTATGCAACAACTCCTGTTATATAATTTGAAGTACAAAATTAAGTTAACTAAAAAATTATTACTTAGTATTACATAAAAAAATTAAATTGTAATGGTTAAAATCTTTTAAAGAGATATATCTTTTAGGTTAATTAAAAAAGAAAATTTTGAAAATAAGCATGCATTTGGTAAATTCATTTATTAAATGCCTCTGTGCACAATTAGTTCAAAATCTTGAAAACTTCGTTGAATATATAAATGTTTCAAATAAAAAAATTCACTTAGTAAAGTAAAAAGTAAAAGTAAAACATTACAATGGTAAACAAATTGCCATATGCTAGAAAAGGAATTGATGATTAATGGTTATGTCGTTTTGCTTAACCTAATTCTACAGGCAATTTGACCCTACCCTATTGTATTGATAGATGCATGAAGAAGGAAATGAGTCGACAACCAATTGCTTTAGTAGTTAAGAAATCAATATGTTGCTTAGCCATTATAATCACCATTTACAAAATTCCAATTCATCCAAGATAATAAGAAGATGAAATTGACACATGTTAAAATATTAAATTTAACAACAAAGAATAGTCATAGCGTAAAACCTCCTAGGATTTTTTTAGCCTGATAATTTTCTAATATATAGAGCAAATATACATTTAGTGCTTTTTAATTTCAATTAACTGTACCTATGTTAAATTTATTAGCTTTCAATTTAACAAATGATTTTAGAAGCCCCAAAAAGTGAACAACTTTGCACCCCAAAAAGTGAACAACTTTGCACCAGCTTAATAATCAATTTTACAAATCCCTCAAAATTCTAACATAAACCACTTATTGCAATCATGTATAACACAACTATATCATGAATTATGCTAGAAAACAAGAGTGAATAACTTATAATAAGGGTTATCCAAAACTTCACAAATGTAGTCCAACAATCTTCCTCACACTAACCCAATGCCTAATCTTATTTGGTCAATTAACCACCCATATATGCAAGTAATAACAGGACTTTTTTCGAACACCTTATGGGCAACTAAAATTCATCTCAAGAATAACATAAAAACTTCGATTTTTCCCTTCTTCAACATCAATAACACAACAAACATTTGTCTTAACCAGTATCATCACCAATAAATCGACAACAAACAACCCAATTCAACACAAAGTGATTTCCCTTTTTTTGATTTCAATGACACAACATCTGTTGGACCCTGATTTCGAAGCCCAACATTTGGAACCGTAAAACGTGATCAAACACATTTCTTCAACTTTAGAACATATTTTGGGAAACCTCAAATTGGAATCACGATTCGACTTCTTCAGAAAAATTTGTTTCCCTATGTCTCTAGTTTACTCCATATTGAAAAACATCTCAATTGCAACCCTACAGATCCAATTATATTCAAATGTCAAAGCATGTTCAGTAAAATAACTCCAGTTTATACTATTTCAACAGATTCCCTCACTTCCTTCAATCAAAACCTCTTTCGAGTCATTTCGGAATGCTGCCAAATTTTCTTCTGTAGAGAGATAGCACAATGTGTAAGGAATCTATTGTCCTAAGGATCACTTCATTTAGAGGTTGGATAATAAAGATTGGGCCAAAGGAATCAAACAAGGTTCTGTCCTTAATCATATTGAACCTGCTTAGGAAAAAAAACATAACTTGCTCTAGAGATATCGGATTAAGGTCATTTTTAGAGGGTTCGAAAGAGGACTTCAATATCTACAACTTTCATGAAGACCTTGAAGACTAATTCGGTTATCTACAAGGTCAAAAATGGGATTAGACGATAGGATCAAATGAACTTAGACGAAGGGAAAGATGAATTGGAAAATGGTCATAACTTTCTGTACAAATATCGGATAAAGGTCATTTCAAGATCTACAACTTTTATAAAGACATCAAAGACAAATTCGATCATCTATAGGGTCAAAAATGGGAGCAGACAAAAGGATCAGATGAACTTAGATGAAGGGACAGACGAATTGAAAAAATGGTCATAACTTTATCTAGAGAACTCGGATTGAGGTGTTCTTTAGATAATTCGAAAAAGGACTTCAAGATATACAATTTTATGAAGACCTTGAAGACAAATTCTGTCATCTAAAGGGTCAATCTATGAAGAAGCAGACGAAGTAGAGTCAACTTAAGACGAAACAGAATGTCAACCTAATACGAAGCAGAAGGTCAACGTAAGACGAAGCAGAAGTTCAACCTAAGATGAAGCAGAATCAACTTAAGACGAAGCAGAAGGTCAACCTAAGATAAAGCATAATACACTCTGGAGCATCTCCACTTATAACCATAACTTTTGACTCCACAGTCCAAAATTTTCATACTATATACCGTTGGAAAGCTAGAAAGATAAGCTACAACTTTTTAGAAGACAACTTTGTCTAATTCAGCCTAGATCAATATAGTTTTTCTCTTAAAGTCAGAACACGAATTTTTACCCCTATGAAGGACTTGAAATTTGCATTGTACAAAATTGGTATGTCTTGAACTTAACCATTCAGCTACCAAATTGACTTCATTAAACTCTCAAATTTTAACTCATTTTTCTCATCACATTTAACTGTAGGAAAATCCCGGTGTGAGCATCACATGCCCACGATGCGAAAAACAAAAATTTTTATTCCGGGACTTTCCCGAAAGCCAGGATCCATGTGTCTATACAACAAACTCAAACCATAACGGCCAAAGGAGACCGTCTCTAACGATATCCACGCAGAGATCGGAGAACCTAACCGGGGCAAACCCTTTGACCCGAGAATAGCTAGAACAAATTAAAGACTGTTAGATCTTACCTTTGTTCTATGGAGAGCTTGGAAACAATGATGGAGAAAATGAAACCTTGAGAGGAGATGAGCCTAAACGATGATGAATATGAAGAGATGACTTCAGAAACCCTTTCTAAGACCTCCAACCTTCATCCATCGTTTTTCTCTCTTTCATGGCCACGAAGATCATCATCTTCACTTAAGAAACTCTTTCTTTCATGGCCACGATGATCATCAATTTAGGAAGAAGAAACTCTTTCTTTTCTCTTCTTTTTCCAAGCCAACGATGATGCATCTTCCTCTCACCATTATTTTGTCTTTTAGCCATTAAATACTTTAATGACTAAGCATGATGACTAAGCTTAAAATGGAAGCTTCTTCCATCTTCTTGCTTTCTACGTAGCTAACATATATATATATATATATATATTAATTAATTAATTCTTTAATTAATTAATTAATTATATATATATATAAATAAATGCTGAAGTGGTCCAGTCACACTGGGGTCGGTCCTACCGGCCTACCGGGTCCCGGTATGGGAAAAACCCCCGGAAACCTTTTTCAGCAATATCGATGTCGCGATCTCATCGGGACATATCTCGATCTCATCGGGATCCAT
>JANTPM010000004.1:6281029-6291908 GCA_025434745.1 Erythroxylum divaricatum | reverse complement strand
GTTAAATCCAAGCAAAGTAAAAATAAGTCAAATAATATCATATAAAAGATCCATACTAGGGAAAAATTATTATTTTAATCAATGAATTTTTTTATTAATAGTTTAATACTTTGATCAATAACTTTGACACATATTAATTACTATTTGAAGCAGAAGTATTGAATATTATGCATTAGTTGTTACCTATAATAGCACTATTCAAGATTAACGTTTAATAACATAAAATTAAAGTAGTTTTTTTCCTTTCATTTTTTACTTAAGAATTAATATAATAAATATTAGTGTATTTATTATTATTAATATTCTCTTAAATTATATCTAAATATATGATATATATTTTTTAGATGTTTCAGGTTCAGGTTTAAACCTAAACCTATAAATGAGGTTCGGTTCGGTTCGGTTAACCTACTATAAGTTTTGTTTAGATTCGGTTAACCTAGAACTGCAAGTTACAAACCTGAACCTGAACCATGAATCTAATTTTTCAGGTTTAGTTCGAACCAAATCTGAACTCAGGTTCGGTTAACCTTATTTACATGTTCGGTTCATGCGGTTCAAGTTTGGTTTGCGGGTTTTCTTGAGCACCCCTTAAAGTAATCACACTATTTGGTTTGTATGGTACATTTCAACGAAGTCTTATATAAACACAAGTTGTATGTTGTCATACTTAATAGCATCAGATTACTTAAAGATCTGAACTGTTAATTTTCACTGATGAAGTCATTAGTTGTATTTTAGATATGCTTCAATTTTTCAATTGTATATCTCCACCTATCTACTGTATTTTCACTTGCATATTAAGGCCTAAAAGCCTTTCACAAATATATGAAAAGTACAACAACCTTTTTATAATTTCTATATGGATCAAAACCTACATCAAGTTAAACATCCAAACCTTCATTTTTTAATACATCGGCAAGCATCCAAACATGGTTGGTATGAGTGGTTCAGTACTCTCATCCCTTAACCAAAGGTCTCAAGTTCGAGCCTTGAGAATGGAGAAATATGTTTGGCTAACGCTTTACCCCTTACGAGCTGACCCGGTGCGAGCAGGGATTAGTTTGGATGTGGATGGCTTAAAGGCGTCGTTCCAAAAGTTGGGACCCTCCTAGGACATCTCGTGGCTAAAACCAAAAAAAAAACATTGGCAAGTAACAACATTCTAATATCCATTCTATGCGAAAACATTCCAACATTCACTCCTTTTTCATCCTGCTTTGAACAATCAACATTACCGATCACAACTTCATAATAACAATGGTATAACACACCACTCATATTCTACCATTCAATCAATTAACATGTTTCTCAATAACACCTTTAGACGCAACAAATTATTTGGTCTGGAAAATTAAAGTCCAGGCTATCCTCACTACCTCTAACCTTCTCGACAAAAAATCCCTACATTAATCACACATCTCCAAAATGTTAATTGACAAAAAATTTGACCTCCTTGTCTACTATTTTCTCACGGTGTCACTTTCCAACTCCATTGCTCATCTTTCCCTCAACTGTGTTACAACTTGTGATCTTTGGATCATTTTTTAACGCCATTTTCTCTAACAGTCATTGTCCTAATTGTCTCTACTCTTTCACAAACTCCAAATGCTTAAGAAAAGAGTGTCCTCTATCTCTAACTTGTTGAACATTATCTCCACTACAACTGAAGAACTTGTCGCCATCAAAGATCACATCTCGGATGACAATGTAGTCTTATTCACCTTAAATGGCCTCCCTATTGAGTATGAATCCTTTGTTGCAGCAATTGGACATTACGGCTCTCTTGTCAGCTTCCTGGACCTTCGTGCTAGCTTTTGCACAAATTCTAGAGGCATACATTAAAATGGAAGCAGAAATCCTAACAGTTTTTGTAATAACCCCTAGTGAACTGGACCTTCCTTTGGGTTATCTAGCCTAGTTTCCAACACTAATACAAGCATCCCAATTAGCCAATTCTTGTGTCCCACTTCACTAACCGAAGTCAAACCTGGTATAACCTAGCCCAATTTCAAACCTTGTCCATGTTTCTTACACTAGGACACTCAGTCTAAATCCAATTATCCTAAACCACCTACCTAATGTCAAATTTACTGGAAGTAGGGCCTTATTACATCCCATTACCGTGTTCAATATTTTGAGTCTATTAATCATCCAACTGGGCCCCCTCCTGATTCCACCTCCCTCAATATTGCTTTCTCTATTTTGAACATTCATGATATCAGGGATAATATTTCAACTCCAATAATGTCGTTGAATGGTTACCTGATACTGGTGCCACTGCCCATATGACACCTGATCCTCATGTTGTGGACTTTATAACTCCCTATAATGATTTGAACCAAGTTATTGTTAGTAATGAACAAACTCTTCTAATTTCCTTTTACTGGTCTCTTTACATTTTCTACATAAATTCATCCACTTCATCTTTGAAATGTTTTAGTAGTTCCACATCTCACTACTAACCTTTTATTGATTGCTAAATTTGTTACTAATAACTCATGTCTCATTGAATTTAACCATTTTATTATGTTATGAAGGACTTTCAAACTAAGATATTGCTCCTTGAGGGTTCCATCCATAATAATCTCTACCTAATGAAAATTTCGTTGCACTTTAAAAATCTTGTTACCTACACAGTCATTCTAGTTTCACTAGATCTTTGACTTTAACGTCTAGGTCATTCGAGTTAATCATCATTTTCTTGTAGTTCCACCAAGTCCTTACAACTTATTTGTTGTAATATTTAGGGACCTTTTGCATCTTAATCTTTTTCTAGTTATCGTACTTTATCATTTTTATTGATGACTTTAGTTGATATCTTAGGATCTTTCCTCTCACCTACAAATCTCATACCCTAATTACATTTCAAACTTTTGAAACCACAAATAAATTTTTATCTCTACCACCATTAAAACTTTTCAATATGATGGAGCTCCTGAACTTATCAAAAGCATTTTTGTTTAACACCTTACTATAAATGGTATTACTTACTATATTTCATAGCCCCACACTCCTCAACAAAATGGTCTTATGGAATGAAAAATTCATCACATTACTGAAATAGGACTCACCCTTCCTCTTCATGCCTCCCTACCCAAGGTTTTCTTATTTGAAACTTTTTTTTAATCGATGTCTATCTCATCAACCTATTGCTTAACCATGTCTTTAATTACAAATCTCCTTATAAATCGTTTTTCACCATCCCAACTAATCTCTCTCATTTACGAGTTTTTAGATGTACTTGTTTTTCCTTTTTAGGCTCTACTTGTCCTAATAAATTAACCCCCAAATCTAATCCATGTGTCTTCCTTGGCTACCACTCTCAGTATAAAAGGTACCGATGCTTTGATCCTTAAACCTCCAAACTTTATATCTCTCACCATATTTGCTTCCTTAAACATGACTTTCTCTATTCTCACTCTCCACCTACAGTGACTCCATCCTCTTCTTCAACCCTTCGCTCACTTCCTTTACCTTTCAACCCACTTCTTCAATCTTCTCCACACCTTTCCCCTCCACCTTCTCCACCTCCACCTTAACTACCACCATCTTCCCATCCCATAGTCACACAAACCCATAATCATACACGTATCCCTCAATCGTTTTTTGAATACATCACTTACTTTATACTTAATACATCTTCCTTTGGCCCTACGTCCTCTACCCAAGTCAACAAATTTTCTCACTAGTGTCAGGTTATGCTTGATAAGTTTACTACTCTACATTGATACTTGGACTTTTATCCCTTCTCTCCTAATGCCAATATTGTCGGATGTAAATGGGTGTTGCTTACTAAACAAAACCTTGATAGTTATGTTAAACGATATAAAGCTCGTCTTGTTGTTAAAGGTTTTCACCAGGCTTTCGACATTGACTAACTGAAACCTTTAATCTTATTATCAAATACACTACCATTTGTATAATTCTTTCACTTACTCTTTCTCGAAATTGGTCAATTCGTCAACTTGATGTCAATAATGTCTTCCTTTATGGTCATCTTCAAGAATAGGTCTTCATGTCTCAATCTCCTGGTTTTTATAGACCCATACTATCTTCATCATGTTTGCCATCTTCACAAAGCCCTATATGGTCTAAAACAAACTTCTTGAGCTTGGTTTCTCATCTGAGTCAGAAACTTCTTAAACTCCACTTTACTTCCTCCAAATCTAACATTTCTCTATTTATTAACTCCACCTCATATCACACAACCTTTATCATAGTTTATGTGGATGATATGTTGGTTATAGGTTTCTCACCCTCCTTTATTTCCTGTCTTGTACATAATCTTCGCCACACTTTCTCCATTAAAGACTTAGGCATGCTCCATAACTCTTGAAGCCATTACTACGTCCATAGGTCTTCTACCTACTAAATTCAAATGCATAAAAGATCTTTTTCTTTGGACTGGTCTTAATAATTCCAAACTCATCCACACTCCAATTACCCTATCTCTACCTCCAAAAATAATGGCAAACCACTTTTTGATCCCATTTAGTATAGAAGCATTGTTTGTGCTATTAATATCTCCACCTCACTCATCCTAACATTTAGTTTGTTGTTAATAAAGTCCCTTAATTTTTACGTTGATCTACTGATGTTCACTAGATTGCGATTAAACAAATCCTCCATTATCTTTGTTCCACACCATCTTATGGCATTATTTCCTCAGGTCATCCTCACTTACCTTATCTGCTTATTAGGATGATGATTAGACCGCTAGTCCAGATGATAATTGTTCTACCTCTAGATATTGTAAATACCTTGGCCCAAATATGATATCTTGGAGTGTCAAGAAATAACCTAATGTTATCAGATCTAGTACTGAAGTTGAATACCAAAGCATTGCTCTTGCTACAGTGGAACTCTATTAAATCACTTCTCTACCAAAAAAAAAAGTTTATCTTATTTCGCGCCCACACTATGATGTCACAATCTTGGTGTCACATTCCTTAATTTTGATCCCGTCACTCATACTCGTACTAAGCATATTAAGATTGATGCCCATTTTATTCAAGACTTGGTTGTTAGTAAAGCACTTTTCATCAGACATATTTCATCTTTTCTTCGAATTGCTAATATTATGACTAAAGCTTTGCCCTCATAAATATTCCAACATCTTCATGACAAGCTCACAATTGCACATCATCATGATCTTATGGGAGACTAATAACATCATATTACCTCAGGATCTCAACTGTTAACTTAGTTATATTCTACATATGTATGAATTTTTCAGTTGTATATTTCCACATATCTACTGTATTTTCACTTGTATATTAAGGCCTAAAAGCCTTCATTAATATATGAAAAAAAATGCAACCTACCTTTTACAATTCCTTCAAGAACATCGTGTGTTTTAACTCAAGGGAAAAGATGAGTGAAGGAAATTAAGAGAAATTAACGTAGGAAACTTTCGAAGACAATAAGAGATAAGGTTAAAATTAACTAAATATTTTAGAGCAAGAAAAAGGATAAGTTCTAAAATTTTAAATAGATATAAGGAAATTGAAACATAAGATTATCATAAATGTTATATTATAATTATTGTATAACTAATTACAACTTATATATGTAAATTTTTAGATATTAAGTAACTAAGGTCGAGTCTTTAAATTAATAATTTGGATATAACCACACCAAAATTATTATAGGTTACTATATTAATTTTTATATACTCAAATTTATGCCGTTATTAAATACAAATTGATATACATTATTAACTTAAGTACATAGACCTAAATGTGTTAAAATATATGCTATTATGAATACTTTTTGTTGTAGAGTGAGGAAGATATAAATATAATTATAAGTAATGTAGATAAATGGTAATTATAAAGTATAAATAAAATTAAAATAAAACCTTTTTGTTAGTAAATATATGAGTTTGACAAAGTTAGACCATGTTTCATTATTTCTAGAGGGAAGGTCTGCTAGCACAACATTGCTGTCTCTTATGATACATATACAAGTGGAGACTGTAGAATAAGTGCTTTTGATTACTCTCCGACTGGAGCACTAGAATTGAAAATGAGTTACAGTTCCAACTTCCAAGCCATTCCACAGCCTCCAAGTATGAATGGGGACCTTGGTGCGATGTTGATAAAAGAAAAAGGGAGCTCGGAAAGACAATAAAAGCAGGGGACTTCTTCTTTTCATCTTATGCCCACAACAAGAGATACAAATCTCACGCGGAAATTTTGGACCTTTAGATAATCATGTCTCCTCTTCTAGTAGGCAGATATCCTTTGCAGATTGGTCATCAGATCCGGCATTCCATTTCCAAGTCTATCAAAATGACATGCATGAATCTATTCAAAGATACACAGAGATTGAAATTCCACGGCAAACAAAGTTTTTTGTCTACTTTTCTTTCAGCGTTAAAAGAGATTAGTGTTAGTGCCCAAGCAATCACAACAATACTTGCGGAAGTCAGTTTACTGTCTCTACTTTGTGCTAAATCAATCATAGCAAAAGACTTTATAGTTCTCAATATTTGAAATTTCTTTGTCATAAATTTTAGTTGATACATATTTAATAAGATTTTTTTAAAAATGAAAATCATAATTATTAAGCAAGCAAAATGATAGTTATCTACAAATCAAGATATTTAATCTGCGTTTTCATTGTGAGTTAAACATACCAATCAAATTCAAAAAAAAAAAACAGCTTTCATAAATAAATGTGAAAACAATGTTATATATCATATTATTTCTCATTTAATGAAATTTTGTAAAAGAAATGAATTTTAATATATTAAGTTCCCATTAAAATTCATATCTTATAATTTATTTGTAGTGATCAAAATTTCCTATGCAAGCTTCTGACTAAAAGAAGCCATTGCATTGATGGCCAGTATAGTGTTAAAGGTACTGGATATTGAGCTAAAGTCCTCACATAAGACGTGGTTACCAATACCATTACTTAGTCAACAAATAAAGACAGATCAAAGGTAGAAAATGGACGTTCGGGTAAAAGAAATCGGCTCCCAATTAAGCTGGAATTCAAAGTCAGAGAGGCAATAATGCTCAGAAATCTACGTATCTATCAACGACTGGAGTCACCCAACGACTGGGGCAACCATGCACCTTTGCCCTTACACTTTGTCCTACTACTAAAGTCCAAACCCCCAGCTCACGTTGACGCGGATCCTGAAAATCTACTAATTACCAACCCTACAAGCTGTCACCGATTACACCTTAGGCATAAATGTAAACCTTAAATATGTAAATTTTTAAATCTGTAATTTTTAAAATTTTAGATTATAATAATTTTCATAAATATAAATAATTTTCTGATTAAGATAAACTTATGATAAAATTAGATTTTATTTATTTCCCTTAAACTTATGATAAAATTAGATTTTATTTATTTCTCTTGGCCTTTTTCCTTGTTTAGTAAATTTTTTATGCAATAAAACGGAATATTTTACAAACAATTCTTTTTAATTGTTTTCCTTTTATTTTAAACTTGTAAAAATTAAAAATAATTATTTTATTTGATAACTATCTCTTTTCAAGTGATTAATAAGGTTTAAAATCTTAGATAATTAAATAATAAAATATAAAGTAACTTAATAAAATTATCTATCAATCTCTTACTTGTATTTCTATCATAATCATAGTTTAATAGTATAACATGATATGCATATAATATAAGCTAAATTTCCCTTTTCTTAGATACAACGTTAATCATAATTAAGAAAATAGAGAGGATTATAGTTGTTTTATGTCTTTTTAATATGACATACTCCCTTCTATGTATAAAAAACTACTTCAAAACTTAATATTATATATATAATGAGATGAATCTAATTGTTCAAAAATGATTTCTTTGTAAAAGAGAAATTTTATTAAAATTCATATAATCATTCATGTATACATATATACTAATAATGAATAATAAAAATTTTTAATATGAGAAACAATAAATAAACGAGTGAGGAGTGACCAATGCATTAAATATATAAATAATAATAATTTATTTAATCATGGTACCCAATAATGCTAATTCTTTTGGACATGTTTGTCAAATGTCTTTCATGGTAGTCCTTTTGTTAATGGGTCTAGAATTATAATATTATGCTAATATGTTCAATTGATTTTTGAGCTTTTTTTTAAACGACAAATTATTTCATTTCCATATGCTTAATACCCTAAAGAAGACTCTTATGGCGCTATCACAATAAATTTCCAATGTAAAACTCATAAGTTCCCTTTTTGTTTTCAATTCAAAAGATGTCCTAAGAATTGCTTTCTTACAAGTCCTGTTTGACAAATACATGAAAATTAAAAAAACATATATTCACAATAATAAGGATAAAGAACAATGACTCATCATATTCTAACCATATTTATTAAGGTACATTTATGCCTTTTAGACATATTATTTTGTTAATTTTTCAAGGAATTTAGCAAATAGACTAGGATGTTGTCTAGTTTTATTATATCTCCCATAATATTCATCACCTTTATTAGATCTAACAATTTTCACCTTTCTATCTTATTACCTTTCTACCTTATTGAGAAAGACCTCTAAGGTGTCCTTTAGATTTTTCATACCAAAAAATAGATATATGTCATAACATTAAAAAATCATCAATAAAGGTGGTTAAGGATTATAGTAGTTATGTCTTTTTAATATAACATACCCCCTTCTATATGTCAGGAAACTAGTTCAAAACTTAATATTATATATAATGAGATATATCTTAATTATTCAACAATAATTTCTTTGTGAAAGAGAAATTTTATTAAAATTAATATAATCATTCACGTATATATTCTAATAATAAACAACAAAATACTTAAACATAATAAACAATACATAGACAAGTTTGGAGTGTCAAAATCATAATATATATATATATAATATTTTATTTAATCATGGTACCCAATAATGCCAAATCTTTTAACGTGTTCGTTAAATCTCTTCGATGATAGTCCTTTTGTTAATGGATTCATAATTATAAGATTTGTGCTAGTTTGGAATGTGTTTAATTAACATTCTTTGTTTTTAACAACAAAGTATTTCATTTCTATATGCTTAGTACCCTAAAAAAAGATTGTGATATTATCATAATAAATTTTCAGTGAATTGACAATAATGTCAATAATTTCAAATCCCAAAATAAAATTTCATAGTCATAAATTATGAATACTAAATTGCTCCTCCATCAAAAAGGAACAAATAGCTAAATATGCACTTTTTCATGTCAACACATGTGGTATACTATGAGTTTAAGTAACCAATCACCTTAAGATTATTAGATCTCCTATAATTAAATATATGATCTTTTTTCTTTGTAAGTATCTTAATACTTTCTTTGCAGCATTCCAATGTTTTAATCTAAGATTACTCTAATATTTGCATAACTTTCTAATATCAAAATTGATGTCTAGTCTAGTAAATGTTCGAGCATTCAATAAAATTCTATCAATAGATGCATAAGAATTATTTTCTATTCATATGCATTTTAATTCATTCTTTGGACATTGCTTAAGACAATCCATCTCCTCTCCAAATTAGAACAACACTTGGAAATTTTTTACTTTGATTCTCTTTAATTTTTTATTGATATATGCTTTTTGAGACAATGTTAACAGTTCTTTTGGTCTGTCATAGAATATTTTAATTCCTATCACACAAGATGTGTCATTCACGGAGAAACTTCTTAGTCTTAGGTAATAAGCCAATAACATTAGTAACAAAAAAGATATTATCAACATATAGAACTAGAAATATAAATTTGCTCTCACTGACATGCAAATATATACCCCAATCAATGATATTTTTTTAAAAATTCAATAGAAGTTAAAGTATCATTAAACTAGAGATACCATTTTATCGAGAGGCTTACTTAACTCCATATATTGACTTCTTAAGTTTACACATCTTGTTTCTTTCCTTCAATTAGAAAACTCTCGGGTTGATCTATATAGATATTTTTATCTAATTTTTCATTTAGAAAGGTAGCTTTTATATCTATTTGATGGAGTTCTAAATCACAATAAGATCATTATAATAGTTCTAAATGAATGTTTTCCTAAAACATAAGAAAATGTCTCGTTATAATTAAAATCATCCTTTTAAGCGGAATTAGTTTAATATCTTAATTAGAGTTGTGATTGGTATTAAACTTCTATATACTCTTGATTCTCTTACAACCTTACGATAATTTAATAACATCCTAAATCTTGTTATCATCCACGAATTTCAACTCCTCTCTCATCCGTCTAACCACTTATAAGAATTTTTACTTTTAATAGCTTGTAAAAACAAATTTGAATCTTTATCAATTCCTATATTTCTTATCTCTTTTAAATAAATCATATAATCATCAAAAGTATTTGATCTCCTTTGTCTTTAAGATCTTCTTAATATTACTTCATGTGGCTCATTTACAACATATTCACTAATGGGGACTTCATTATTTGGTGTTTGGTTATGTATTTGTTATTCTTATAAGTATTCAAAATTTTCAATACTATAGGAACAAAACATTTAAGGGGAAGTTATAATTAGGGAACTTGCATTCTAATGTCTTGAATTACCACTTTACATGGTTGAAAAAGCTCCCATTAATTTTACCTTTTTTATGAAGCTAGCATTTTAAGTCTCAAATAATTCTTGTATTATGGTTAGGCTGATAAAATATATACTCTAGTCTTTTGTAGAAAACCAATGAAGAATGTAGCGACCCGAACTTTGCGTATCGGGTGGGTTTCCCGCACACCTCAAGAGGCCCGCGACCGTTACCGAGGTGGATTTCCCCTCGGTATTGTCCTCTTTGGTACTTGGATGAGTAACCACTCGAACCCAAGACCTCAAGGTTTTGTTACACTTTAGTGCATGCCTCTTACCATTGAGTCACTTGCTCACC
>JANTPM010000004.1:6143851-6156047 GCA_025434745.1 Erythroxylum divaricatum | reverse complement strand
TTATCTTCGACTTCAAGCTCTACTTCATGTATCTTCAAAGAACCAAGCAATTTGTCTAGCTTTAATTTGCTCAAGTCTTTGGTTTCTTGTACTACAGTGACTTTAGGTCTCCATCTTCTGGGTAGACTTCTAAGAATCTTCCTGACATGGTCTTGATTATAGTATATTCTCCCAAGAGTTTTCAATCCATTAACGATAGTTTGAAATTGTCCAAACATCTGATCAATAGACTCATCTTTTTTTATTTTAAATAAATCATACTAATGTATAAGAATGCTGATGTTGGACTCTTTCACCTGGTTTATACCTTCATATGTGATAGATAAGGTGTCTTACATCTCCTTCGTAGTAACGCATCCATGAACTTTGTCATATTCGTTTCGGCTTAAAGCACAACTTAGAAAGAACTTGGCCTTTGAGTTTAGTTAAAATCTCGCTTTATGATCAACTGACCATCTGGTACGAGGAATAGTATTTCCTTTATCATCTACTAGTACGTATGGTGCATTCTCGATGATATCCTAAAGATCAATGTGTGTGGATTCGATGAAGATCCTTATCCTGTGCTTTCAATAATGATTGTCCTCACCATTGAATGCAGGAGGTCTTGTGACGAAGGCACCTTCAATTATAAAAACATGTGATTTTGTCATGGATCTTCGTCCTCACTGTGTAAAGGTGGTTCTTGAAAATCGATCTCTGATACCAATTGAAGTAAATCGCACGTTAATAGAGAACTCACATATAATATACGAAATACACAAGATACTTTTTCAAGTATTAAATGAATACCAAGAGTGTTATATAAAAATAATTACGTAGTTAAATCACAAATACTTTTATAAACTTGTATAAAAACAAGATAAATTAAAAGTAAAGAGTTAGAAGATGGATGCTGCAATTTTTATACTGGTTTACCCCAAACCTTGGACTACGTCCAGTCCTCAGAATTCTTCTGAGTTTTCACTATACTTCGTCAAATTTATAAATATTTTTTCTTTCCTTCCAGAGCCTCTTTAGGTCTCTTACACTAAGTATTCTTTCTGCTATCTTAGCCTCTCCAGGCTCTTAGTCTTTTCTTTCTCTCACTAGAAAGATATTGTGAGCTTTTTGTTAGAGTAAAGTTCGCTCTCGTGTATCACAGTTTGAATACAAAATTTTTTGTAAGTAATAACTTAAAAACTAAAAGATTGTTCAGTCTTCGACTATAACTTGTATTTATAACCTAAGTCTTCAATTGCTTCTTGCTTCTTGATAACTATTTCTTGCTTCTTGCTTCTTGTAGAAACCGTTAATCAGTTGAGTTTTGTAACTAACTCAAACTGCTTCTTTTATGGTCTCACTTCTTCTATGTTTCGAACTTCTTCTATTTTTTGAACTTCTTTTGTATTTTGAACTTCTTCTGTGTTTTATGTTTCTTCTGTGTTTTGTGTTTCTTCTGTGTTTTGAACTTCTTCTGTGTTTTGCATTTTTTTTTGTGTTTTGAACTTATTCTGTATTTTGAACTTCTTCTGTTTTTTACGCTTCTTCTATGTTTTGACCTTCTTTTGTGTTTTGCGCTTCTTCTGTGTTTTGTGCTTCTTCTATGTTTTGAACTTCTTCTGTATTTTGTGTTTCTTCTGTGTTTTAAACTTCTTCTGTGTTTTGCGTTTCTTTTGTGTTTTTCCACTTCTTTTTTTGTTTTGTGCTTCTTCTGTGTTTTGTCACTTCTTCTGTGTTTTGAATTTCTTCTTTGTTTTGTACTTCTTTTGTGTTTTGAACTTCTTTTGTGTTTTGAACTTCTTCTGTGTTTTGTTACTTCTTCTGTGTTTTGCCACTGCACTCTTAACACACACATCAAAACAATTCATTTATTTCTAACAATATTATTATTTGATTAATAACAAAATTATTATTCGTGAAGTCTTTTTGACTTACATAAATTGCCTTTCCTATCTCTCATTGATGATTGCAAGATAAGGTATGTAGAAAGAAGGCCTATTTTTTTAGATTGGCTTTGATTGCTTCTTTCTCCCTCTTTATGACATTGTAAAATAACTCATTGTTCCCTTTTCATCACTATCAGCCAAATGAAGCACCCTCACCAAAAACTTACAAAATTGGATGGCAAAATGACATTGAGATCAAAATTTAGTATCTTTAATTATAATTCCAGAAACCTCCAATCCATCATTAGATCTAGCATGTTGACATGCAACCCATTTATCACTTGTAAAGATCTGTCTCAACTCTTTCTTTATTATAATAAAATACTAAAGTGATAAGAATTTGTTGCAAATCTTGTAATAACATGACATCACGAATTCCTACCATTGATAAAATCCTTTCTCATTAAATTCAAGACATATGCACGATTATAGATGAACTTGGTCATATTTTTCACTTTCTACAGACTCTCATCGATATGCAGTATAAGGAGTTTAAAAAAGTATTATATTTGCTTTATAATGTTTTTCCCATTGTTTTATAAGCGGAATCATTATTAATAACGAACTGAACAATATTTTCTGGCCCTACTTCTTTCATAATTTTATCGAATATTTTAATAAAATATTAGCTTCCCTAACAAGGTCAGATGCATCAATAGACTTTAAAAACATTAAGCCCTTTGCAGAATAAACTAAAAAAATTAATAATAGGCTTATGTCTCCTATTTTTCCAACCATCACACATGATTGAACACCTATAAATAGCCCCAATCATTCTTCTTTCTTCCAAATAACTTTTAATTTCATGAACAGAGCTACTAAAAAATTTACCTCTTTTGTCATTAATAAAAGGAGCTTTATATCCTGGACTGTAAGAGGTTATAACATCTACCATAGTCTGATAATAGTAAGATAGGGAAACATTGAATACTACAACAGAATCATACTACCATCTAGTCATTGCTATATCTACATCGTGAGCTGCTTTTTTTTTTATTGTATTGCATTATGAATTGAAGACTGAGCTTCAGGAGTTGTTCATGGTGCAAAAAAATTTGACACCTGCCTTCTTCTTTTCCTAACATTAGGTCCAGATGCAACATTCACTTCTTGTTGGGTAGGAACACTGCCACCTTCAACATTTCCACTATCATCCTGAAGACTAACAAGTGAACTTCCACTACCAATTTCATAATTCTATCTCTCCCTACTGTCTTTCTCATGTTGATACTTTTTAGGCAAAGTTTTCATTTGCCAATTCACACCATGACTCACTTTTTTTTACATAGTTCCACATTTCCTTTAACCCCAGATAAATATTTCTTTAATATGGTGATTCCTCCACCTTTCAAATGATTGTTACAAAATAAGTAAATAGTATGGTTCTTCGTATTAGGGACTAATGCTGATGAGGCCAAGCTAGATCATTGTATCTTCTTAAAGCGATTGAATGATTAGGAGTACTTGAACTTCCTTCCGTTTATCTATAAAAATAAATGAACACATATATTAAAAATAAAGAACAAATAATTTCATTATCTACTACTATCACAAAATATGTATTGTATAACTTAAAAGTCCGAACTAACATAATTACACAATACATTTGTTTTTCTTATATAATATAACTCATTTTGTATGATTACATCATACACAATTCAAATTCATCCAACAGAATTCACCAATAAGTCAAAAACCAATCTTTCAAGGATTTAACATACATAATTACACAATATACATGTCCATCTTATATAATATAACTCATTTTGTATGATTAGATCATACACAATTCAATTTCATCCAACTTAATTCACCAATAAGTCAAAAACTAATAATTTAATTATTCAACATACATAATTACACAATACGCATGTTTATCTTATATAATATAACTCATTTTGTATAATTACCTCATATACAATTCAATTTCATCTAATAGAATTCACCAATAAGTCAAAAACCAACAATTCAATACATCTTATATAATATAACTTATTTTATATGATTACTTCATTTAACCATAAACTAAAAACATACACTCACAATATAACATATTCAACTTCAACCATAACTCATAATTATAAGTTTACAACTTACTTTATGTAATCTCATAATTCATCTATAAACTAATACATTTTGTTTACTTATACAATTCAATTTTTAATGCTTATAATTAGTTTGTTTTTAACTAATTTTAATCAATATTTTTACAAAAATCCTAATTCCCATCTTTAATTTAACAATCTTCATTTACCAATTCTAATCAATATTTTTGGTTTCTTACCCAAAATTTCCATTTCGTTAATTTTCTTCATAAATTAACAATTTTTAAATATATCAAAATTGAGCCAACACTCACAAACAATTCCAAATTCCAAATTCCAAATTTAAAGTTTCCAATCCATTGATTTTTTTAATAAATTGACAATGTCTAAATTATATTGAAATTGAACTAACTCACACAATCAATTTCAAATTTCAAATTCAAAATTTCCAATCCATTAGTTTTCTTTCAAAATTGACAATGCCTAAATTACGTTAAAATTTTCCAACTAACATAGACAATTCCAACTTTCAAACTTAAATTTCCCAACTCTCAAAAACAATTCCAAGAATTTCAAGAATTCCAACAATTTCAACAACTCCAATAATTCTAATTTCCAACAATTATAACTTTTCAACAATTTCCAAAAATTCTAACAATTTCCAACAATTCCAATTTTCAATAATTTTAAAAATTCCAACCTTCACAAAACATACGTACATAACAAAATATAATGCATTTGTTGTTAAGATTTTGGAGAAGAAAACATACAAAAAAAAATCAAAAAATGCAATTAAATATTAGGTCATGTTCGTTCAATTTGAATTAAGTCAGATCTCGATCTAGAATATTGACATTTTAGATTTGGCGATTCTAGTAGTGCTGGACGGCTGGATGTGGCATTGAGGAGTTGTTATTTTTGCTAAAAAGTTCCCTAATTTTTTAAAACTTACGGTATCGACTGGTATTCAGTCAATATTTGAAATACCAGTCGGTATCATGTGAAATCACCAGTATTGACCAGTAGCTAAGAGCATTGTTTCATACTATTTTTTGACCAATATGGTATCTTCTAGCCAATATGCTACAAAACCAAAAACATTGGTCATCAGTGTCGATTATAATAAAAGAGATAAAAATGTTGAAATATATAAGACCAAATTGTCAATTTTAATAAAAAGAAAGAAGTTAGTCTCTTTATATTCTTTTTTTTTTGTACTTTCATTCCTTTCTATAGAAGTCCTTAGCAAATGTGATGTGGCAAGCCAATATGTGTGGCACCACCAATATGGCATTCGATATGTTAAAAAATAATGTCAGCAATAAAAATGAAATTAATGGAAGTGATAGCATTATTTATAATTTGTAAAATCACTCAACAATTTTTTTTATTTCTTCAAGTAATTTAAATTGATGCAATTATCAATTACTCTTTACTGGATCAATAATGATAGTTGTTAATCCAATATAAAGCTAAAAGTAAATTTTTTTGATATTTTAATTATAACTATTTATGATAACATTTGGTTGAAATGATTCAAAACATTAAGAAAAGTTAACAAAATTTTTTATATTTTATAAGAGATATAACAATAATAACAATATCTCAGTAGAAGTCCTGCTGATATGCGGGGTCTTGAGAGGAAAAAAATATGTAACCTTATCCCTAACTAGTAGAGAGTTTGTTTCTGATAGAATCATATGAAAAATAAATAAAATAAAAATAAATAAAAGATATATATTAAAATAAAACATAATAATTTAAATTAGAAATAAAAATAAAATAGACCTAAATATGATAATAACAATAAAATAGATGAATAAAAATAAATAATTACGAAAAAAATTAAAAATAAATAATACAATAAATTCATAACGAGGTAAATATTAAAAATAAAAGATAAAATAAGTAAATAAATACACAAACAAGAAAGAAAACAAGTAAATAAATAAAACAAACAAGTCATTACAAAAAAATGTTTAGGCTAACCAACGAAATGCTTAGGCTAAATAACTAAGAGGAATGTATTGTATGTTAGTTCAAGGGTTGTGTTTAACAATTTTGATGATAACTTTATAGTATTTTAAAATTAAAATTAGATTTATTTCCTTATATAGATATTAATATAATTCTTAAAAGGAAATAAAATCATAGGATAATTGCTTCTTTTCTTGCAAGAACCTTATTTATGAACCTACCAAATTAGAAATGGTTCCTTGACATCTAGAAGGAAAGATTTCAGCAGAGATGATATCGGAGATTAAGCAATGGCTAGCTGAAGAAAATGTTTACTTAAGAAAGAGCTACTGCATTTGCGAATGACACGAGACTTGCAAATACCTTAGCAGCATCAAAATTCTTGAAAGTTATATCAAACTCTTTGTGTTTTAGAAAGTGAAATCACTCTATTGAGAGAGACTGTTAAATCATATATATATATATACTTCTTGTTGAGAGCTTGTAGAGGGTTGTTAAACACTACGAGTGCAGAAGGATGAATAACTTTGAAAAATATGTACTTGTAAGCTTAGAGAGGCTCATCAAATTAATACTTGATTTTATAGTAAAATACTCAGGTTGGATACTTAGGGTACTGAATGTAGGCCTAGGTTGTAAGCTAAACTAGTATAAATCGACTATGTCACACTCTCTCTTAACTTTAAATTTTCGCATTTTAGTGTTTGTATTTTTTAACTTACAAGAGACTCCTTCGGTTTTATGATCGACTCCTTCCTTTTTGAGCGCTAGCAGATTCCTATCAATTAACAAGCTCCTTTCATTTTGAGCGCTAGCAAGCTCCTTTCAATTATTAGGATCCTTTAGTTTTCAACTTTAATAGGATATTTTCGAAAGTTGATAGAATCTTCTATTTATAGTTTTTTTTAAGGATATTATTCTTTTTTAAATACCTTGCAATTTTTTTTACAGATAATTCACCTCCTCTTGCATGTGTTTGCTTTATCATTATATATTAAATGTTTAGATTAAAAATAAGATATAAGAACGAGAAAGACCTTTTTATGCGAAATCATTTACTCATATCCTAGTACATAAAGTTTTCTATTCACGAATTCGGTCAGTTCTAGTAGAATCATATCATTTTTTAATCACCTCCCCTCAGTTCTTCTCAGGCCTTCATTTTTTCTCTTGCAATTCCTACATACAAATTTCTAGTATCTTCTCACTGAAGAGTTAGGATGCGTATTGTGGTGATGGTTTGCTAGTGCTTATTAACTAATACCAAATTAGGATGTGTACCAATACACTACATGAGATGAATGAGTTAGAGCCAAAAGGACAATGTATCATTTCGTTGGTTAAGGTGTTTTAGTCGAGGCTAGATCTGGGTGCATACAAGTCTGTTGGGAAGAATTACCCGGTGCCTACTATAGAACTATAGACATGTACATGAAATTGTATAGTTTACTTGCCACTATTTTATGTTGTATTTGTAATGATTAATCTGAAATGATGTACGACTTCTTTCCCTAACATATATTTTAGAGAAATTGGTCGTGTCATATAGGCACATATATAGATATTTGTTGAATATATAATTTAAAGACTGTAGCTTTGTATGAATTTTAGTTAGTTGACATGAACTACTTGATTATGTGTAGTTTCCAAGAATCAAGGTATACTGTGGCAACTTGCAGATTTTGGTGAATTTTAAGCATTATTTCGTAGAGTTGGGTCTAAGAAGGTTTTAAGATAAAGATAGGAATATGTTTATTAAAATATTTATATTAAAATATGTGAGTTTAACGTATTCTAAGCCTTAATACAAGGGTAAAACTTGAGTGGATAATCCTTGCTATTAGGTGAAGGTATGCAATAGCCCTAACCATGTCATAAGAAGTGAATGAGAATTAGTAAACCACATGTGTAGTATGTAAGGTTGGCAATATTTAGCCGACTAAGCTTGCCTATACTTTCTACTAATCTAAGTAATGGGAGAAGAAAATAGGTGACTAAAGCTTTCAACAACTTACTTATAGATAACATACCTATTAGGAATATGAAGAAAGTACAACCTATTGATAGTTGATACCCTTTATTCTCTTAGCAAGTTTGAAGTGTGAATATCCTAAAATGTGCTTGTTCCAAAACATTTTTATTCTCTCTTTAAATCAGGAGGGGGCAGTGAAATCGAGTCTCTAAAGTTCCTCAAGAAATTAGTTTGCCACTTACCATTCAGAATTATAAAGTTAACCTTGGTAGAGGTAGGATAGAAGTGCATAAGTGAATGCATTTGTTATTATTTTGATAGGGAGGCTCCAATTATCAAATCATAGAGAAGCAATAATAGCCATTCCTTACTTTGTAAAGTATATTAGAGTCAATGGTTCCTCTTACCTTCAATTGTTGGTTTATAAACTAGGAAGTGATGCAGGTACTTTTAGCCTCCTAAAAGCTGTTAACCTTTTAGAAATAAGAGTGAATCTACCTTAGCAACAAGGCTTTGGTATTAGATAGGATCCTCCAAAATGTATTCATTATAAGCATTTTGTTTATATTTCTTAGTGATTGTATCCTTAGCCCTACAATTACTTTGGGCATCTATACCTCGATTAAATTTACTTTGTAGAAGCTATTGGAATCTCCAGTGCCTTCCCATAATTTTTTTTAAACAATCTCTTAATCTCCTTAATTATTCCTTTTGATAGAAATATGTGTGAGGTCCTGTAGGTGTGGAGTAAATTAAAAGGAAGTTTGATTAGAAGTCCTCTACTAATAAAGGATAAGGTTTTATTGCATCAGTTGAAGCTCTTCTTGTTAGACTTCGCTAGGATTAGAATACATTCACTATATATAAGCCTCTTATTACATATAGGTAATCCCTTAAAGGTGAATGAGGTTTTCTTACAACTTAATCCAGATATGGAACATACCTAATTGGCCAGATGCTTGCAGCTAGTTGATAAAATTATTAGGTACATATACTTCTTATTTCAATCATAAAGTATCATTTTCCAATTCAAACTCAAAATTTGGATTCGTTTTCAATTTCTCAATAAGATTCATAAATCCTAAATTCTCAATTTGGGCTTTGTTAATCCTTTCATATGAAATTGATATTAAATTCAATAGCTAATAATACTTATATTTGCCCAAAATTAAACTCGACATTTTATCCACTTTATTTTATAAGATTTGGTAATCTCAATATCTAAATTTGTTCGATACTGCTATTGAATTTTTGATTCAATGCATCAGATTACAATACTAGCTTTATTGAGAAATACTCATTTGTATGTTATAATCTTTAAGTAACTCCATCCATTGTCTCAATCTCGTATTTAATTTTTTGAAATTTAATAATTACCACAAATTTTAATGATCTGTATATTTATATATAAATCCAAAATGTTTCACTGCATATATAATGTCTCCAAGCTCTCAAAGCAATTACTGTTGCAACAAGTTCTAAATCATGTTCCAAATAATTCAACTCGTGAGACATTAACTATCTCCATGCATATGAAATTATTTTATTATGCTGTTGTAGATTTCATCCTAATTGTTGGTGTGAAACCTCATTATATTCTTTATAATCTCCAAATCCAGACAAAATAGCTAACATCGATGTTGTAATTTATTGGTCTTTTAATTTTCTCCAAATTCTTTTTACATTCATTTGTCCATCTCAATGACACATCTATCCTTAGAAATCTTGTTATAGGGCTAAGATTAGTAACAATCCCTAACAACAACTTCTAGTAGTGTCCAATGTTCAGCCAATTCTAGAAAACTTCGGATCTAACATATATATTCCTTGAAGTTTCTCACTTCTTCATTACCTATATTTTCTTTGGGTCTCCCAATATGCCATGTTCAAATACTATACGACCCAACATATTATTTGATCAAGCTAAGATTCACTTTTATTAAACTTGGCATATAATTGTTTCTACCTCATGATATTCGAGATTAACCTCGTGTGTCCAAAAAAAATTCTATTTACTTTTCGAATACATTAAAATATCATCTACGATCACAATCACTAATTGGTCCAAGTAAGGTTGGAACATTTTATTCATCAATGTCATAAATACTGTCAGGGCATTTGTCAACCTTTACAAGTATAACAGATAACTTGAGATGCCTATAACTAGTTCTCGAAATTCTTAAGTAACCAGTTCCTCAGATAAGGTAATATTATCTTATGTTTTGCTCTGTCTCTTAATTGATTTCTTTTCTCAAATAATTTTCTCTATTCATTCGATTTCCTCTGATTATTCATTGACTTATTCTAATGTCTATTCATTCATACTAGTTTATCTACACATTTCAATTTATTTACAATCTTAATTTCCTGAGTTGGTAACACTAATTTGATCTCCTGAACCTATTTGCATAGAATATAGTGTGGAACTAAGTTCTCCTCACATTAACAATAGTGTCATAACAAATTCAAGAATCCAATCACGTAATTGGATACTTTTACATCAACAAAATGCATACACTCTCAGTAGTATATTCTGTCTCTTATGCCTGAGTCTCAGTTAGAAACGAGACTTCAACATTCACTTTTGATTTATTCCATCATCATTCATTCTTATAAGTAAACCATCTAGTCTACTTAACCTAATTTGGTGAAATTGCTCAAAAGAATATTTCTTGCTACTATCATCTATATTTTTCATGTAATCCTTATCAATCAATTGTTTCATCATTGCTTATCTATCATTCTTAGTGCCTCAAGAAGATCAATTTCTATCTTTTCTTACAAGGTCATAATGTTCTATTTACCAAAGCTTGAAGAAGTAGTAGACATGATTATTATCGCATATGCTTAGGTGTGTATCGTCATGGTCATCCCATTCTATCCAAAGATTTATTTCCAAAAAATCACCAAATTATATCTTACAATAATGATACTTTAATCTCAATTGATCCTAGATAACATTTCTCTCTTTATTCCTACCCACGATCGGGGTATCTTTGTCATGATCATGACAGAAACTTATTTTTGTTAGGCCACGATCGTGCCCTGCACTTTCTTCCTCATTTCTATCTCATCTTCCTATTGTCATTTATTTCATCTTCTACATGCATATCCCCAATCAATTCAGAATTATAGAAGCCTAACCATTATGAAATTCTAATCTCAAATCCACAGTCATATTCTTACACTAAATCTTCAACTCTTATCATGATAATCAAACAACCATTCTAAGCCTAAATTCAGCTTCTCAAGATCATAGAAAATTTTGATCCAACTTTGTTCATAAACTTTAAATCTTGTGAGTTCTACTATATCTTTATTTTCCTCAATCAATCCACGACAATATATTCACATCTATATCACATTCAAGGGTATGCCATCATAGTACAATATTGATATCATGCTCAATGATACAACCACACATACAAATGTAGTGAATATTATTTATCATATAGAACCAAATAGTATTTATCATTTCTTGATATCCGCAAATTTTCATTTTCTCACATTATGACATATTATCATCCTTCTCATTGCTTCTAATAGATTAAACTATAAACGAATGCTCATGTGTGTAACTTTTATAAATGCGACTCAGAATGGGGATTAGTTGCCACTGCATGCTAAGACATGTCTAAAATGTATGTATCTCGACACATAGTTTGAAAAATGCCCATGTTAGATACTAAATCTAGACTTTGATATCAACTTTGCAACACCTCACTCCCGTAGGGCATATTCCTGAACGAACTGACGGTATTCGAGAATACACTCTACAAGAGTGGTGTATTAGGACAGTCAGTCAATCATAACCATTAAAAAAATTTCACACATCACACATATATTTTGAAAAACCGATAATCAATTTTAGTACATTTTATTTTTTTATAAACATCATACTCATAATTATTCCGCTCATTGATCAATCTCATTTACAATCATTTCCAATTTGAAAACTTATTACAAAATAGAATTATTCAGATATACTTAGTACAATAATTGCAGAATATATTCTTTAATACAGAAAATAATAAAAAAATCTATTCAAACACAAACTGAACCTGACCTCTATCTCTTACTCGATTGTAGTGGCTAGACTCCAATTTGCCTAATTGGAGATCTTTTGTAAGCCTGAAAAATATTGCAAATATTGGGTTGAGTTTTGCGAATTTAGTGAGTGGACCATCCTTGATGGCTCACTCAATCACATAATACATCAATTCATATACTCATAAATTCACATCACTTCATCAATTCAACATGTTGAGTCACAT
>JANTPM010000004.1:6128040-6138711 GCA_025434745.1 Erythroxylum divaricatum | reverse complement strand
TATAAATGCATGTGCAAATAACTCATTCCTCTATAATTAGAGGCCATAAGAATGTTCAGTCAATAATATGCAGTATGGAATCCTACCCCGTCCCAATTTACCAATATTCTCATCACATCGGTAATGGGATGTTACAAAAAACTTTTTTAAAAATAATAAATGTTCAAACATAATAATGACATCAAACAATTTCTCTATTCCAATTCCTATTTTCAATAAAGAAAATTACCACTCTTAGGCTATCAAAATGAAGAATTCTGAAGGTGTCAAAGAATATAGGAGCAAACTTATGTCCACTATTAATCAAGGCAAGTTACTTAGTGAAGAGTTTCCTACTAAAAGGGTTATAGACAAGCTTTTTGTGACACTTCCCAAAAGGTAAAAGCCAAAATTTTTATCACTTGAAGTTACTAAAGATTTATCAAGTATAACATTTGCAGAGCTACTAAACGTCAAATGCTTTTCAAGTTATGGACCAAAGAATAATAATGAGGGATGGAGAAAATGGTGATAAGGTTGAAGGAGCGTACATGAGTAAAAGTTCCTTTTCAAAGGGTAAAAGTAAAATTCTCTAATGTACAAATTGTAAGAAGCCAGACCATAAAGAGAAGGATTGTTGGAACAAAGGAAAACTGTAGTGTTTCAAATGCAAGAGGTTTGGGCATTTACAAAAGGACTACAGATTTTAAAATGAATAAGAAACAAACATGGCACAAGTGGCACAAGAAGAAACTCTTTTTTTAAGTTGTTGGTGAGAAATGCACCACGGAGAGATGTGCTCCAATATATGTAAGTTGGTGATAATGTGCATCAATAAATTTAAAGACAATGATGAGAAGTACTGGACCCTACTTTCAAAGTCCAACATTCGAAAACATAGCCGCATGGAGGGCTCACATTTAACCAAGACTGAATACTACACTCGAATTCGGTCCAAAAATTGAAAATCTTAAAGCCCAAATTGAAATTTAATTCCTTCATATAAGTTGTAGCTACATGTCTCTAGTTTAATTTGAAATAAAAATAAACCCAATCAGATCTCTGCAGGTCAAGATATCTCCAAAATACTGAAGCATATTCAGTGAGATAACACCAGTTCATATGATTGAAGAACATACTCACTGTACCCATCTCACTCTTTTCACTCAATATATCTCCATAAATTTCAGATAGCTTTAATTATTGGTGTAGATGTAGATAAAAGTCTTATGAATCCCATGGTTCAAGAATCGGGTCATTTCGAGGTCTAGAGAAGAAGTTATGGCCAAAAGACTCCAACACGTTTATGCCCTCACTTGAAATGTACATATCTCAGTACGAATGCTATAACTTTTGCTAAAAATATCAGATTGAATTCTTTTTTGTACCATTGGAAATAGGACTTCTATATCTATAACTTTAATGAAGACCTCAAAGGCCAATTCTATCTTCTAACTTCATTATCGTCTCACTTTTGCATCGTTCACTTTTCTTCTATCTACCTTCTATCGTCTGCTTTTCTTCCTTTCACTTTCTATCATCTGCTTTTCTTCCTTTCACTTCCTATCGTCTGCTTTTCTTCCTTTCACTTCCTAGCGTCTGCTTTTCTTTCTTTCACTTTCTACCTTCTGCTTTTCTTCCTTTTACTTTCTATCGTTTGCTTTTCTTCCTTTCACTTTCTTATTGTCTGCTTTTCTGCCCAGAATGTCTCCACTTATAAGGATCATAACTTTTGCCTCCGATATCCAAAATTTTCATACCATATACCATTGGAAAGATAAAAGAAAGATATACAACTTTCATGAAGATTTTAAGAGTAATTTACGTCTCTATAAAATTCAAAATTTCAGTCAAAGTGACTGCCCCTGGAATTCATCCTAAACAGCATCAAAACTTCAATCGATCATAATTCCCAGTCCCGCTATCGAAAAATGTCATACTTTATAGCGTTAGAAAGCTGGAAAGATAAACTACAACTTTCCTTAAGACCATTTTGGATAATTCTATCCATATCAATACAGTTTCTCCATTGAATCTCTGCCCACCATTCCTACACTTAGGCAAGTTGCTAAAACACAATTTTCTGAAATTTTCACCCACTACCAAGTGCCCTTCGGTACTTTTGAGCTCCAACTCAACCAAACCAGCTCATATACCCTTCAAACCTCCAACATACTATCCCACAACAAATGACCAATTCCAAACTCAATAATGAAGAAGATGCACCTACACATTCTTCTTTCGCAAAAGTCATACACAATTTCATACATTATCCATAAAGCAACACAATCATGTTCATTCTCATTTCCAACCAAAATAAATATTCATGCATAGCTTTAATTCCATATCAACATGTCATATTTCCTCATGCATTTTTCAATATTCACCACAATTCAACGTTTATACAATTTAAAGCAATCCTACACACAATAGGGCATTACATTCACTACTCAATTCCTCATTTAATTTCGTTTCATAATTCCTCATTTTTAAGAAAGGTTTGGGGTCCAACAGAACCTCAAATAAAATTGCGCGTGATTTTCTCCAAATCATCACAGAGTTGCTTCAGCAGTCTTACTGTTTGCATAATGAAGATCGGGAGAGCCGAAATCACAGACTAGGTTAAGGTGACTCATCCTGCTAAAGACAATTGCCTTGTTCGCCACCCCGCGAGTTTCCTTTGGGGGTTTTCGAGGATATGCTGGTAGGTGTGACGCGTGGTACGTTCATGCAACAATGGTACTCCTAGATATTTACCCAGATTAGTCATACTCTTTATGCCCAAGGTTTGACTGATATGATGTATCATTTTCGGATAGACATTCTTGGAGAAGAAAATTTTAGTTTTATCCTTGTTAACCGTATGCCCAGAAGCCTTACAAAAATCCTCCATGATCCTTACAACTACTTCTACCTAGGAATCCGTAGCTTCAGTGAAAAGAACCAGGTCATTGGTAAAGAAAAGGTAAGATATGGGGGGCCCTGAAGGACTCAGTTTAAGGGACTCTATAGATCTTGTGCCAGTTTACTCGAAATAAGATTTCCAAGACATTCCATACACAAGACAAATAGGTAGGGAGAGATCAGGTCGCCCTATCTGATACCTGGCGTAGGCCTAAAAGGATCCGAAAGTGAGCCCTGCCAAGTCACCTGCATAGTCACTGTCATCACACATTGCATAATGACCCAAATAAGATCCTCTAGTAATCCTATGTCCTCTAAGGTATTTTGAATGAAATCCCAATGAATCCGATCATAGGCTATTTCTAGATCGACTTTGATTGCAAAATAGCCCTTTCTTTCTTGCTCTTTACGCATCGAGTGAATAACTTCCTGAGTGATGATAATATTATAAGTGATTTGGCGACCTGGAATAAAACTGCATTGATTCTCTTACACCAGCTGATTTAGGTGATTCTTCAGCCGGTTGACAAATGACTTTGGATATTATCTTATAAAGAACATTGCAAAGACTAATTGGTCGAAACTAGGTGATACTAGTCGGCGAGGGAGTTTTAGGGATTAAGACTAGTATGGTGTGATTTAGCTCGGTTTCCCAATGTTCCTTCCTGAAAACTCCTTGTATGAACTCGGTCACTTTGGGTCTGACCTGTCCCCATTGTTTCTGAAAGAATAAAGCATTGAATCCATCTACTCCTAGGGCCTTGTTCGGATTCATACTAAAAATCCATTTTTAATCTCGATGTGGTGTATGGGTTGAGCTAACTCTCGGAGACTTTTCATCGAGAGGGAAGGAAAAGCCCTTCAAAGCGGGAATCAGTAACTAGGTCCCACCTCATGAGTGTACAGCTAGGCAAAGAAGTCTCTAGCTAAAATGTTAAGTCAACCTTGGTTAGAGATTATTTCCCCCTGGGAGTTAGTGAGACTCTCTATCTTCAGTTTCTTTCTTTTGGACAGGGTGAGAGTGTGATAGTACTTAGTATTCCTATCTCCCTTCTAAATCCAGTTGCATCTAGCTTTCTGGTGCCAATAGATTTCCTCTTCACTCAACACCTGCAACAGATCCCCACTCAATTTCTCCTTCAAGGCTAACAGGGACTCCAGATTATCCTCGTTCATGGCTCGTTGGATACCTTACAATCTCGCTAGTAGCCTTTTGTTCTGAAGAAAAATATTGCCAAAGGCTAAGCAGTTCCAATTTGTGAGGTGTTAGGCTAGGTGGGCTAGCGATGTACTCATAGTCTCCTCTTCTGGAATCCAGTGCTCTTCGCTTACCTCATCAAACCCCGAATGGGTTAACCAAGCATTTTGGAATTTGAAGCTCGAGGGGTTTAAATGTCTTGGAGGCAAATGATTAAAGCAAATCAACATAGGTCTGTGATCTAACCCAAGAAAGGGTAAGTGATAATTAATTGCTTGTGGGAAGTTATGCATCCATTCCGACAAGCCAAAGACACGGTCCAATCTAGCCTGGACCAGTCCTCTACGCCATCTAAACTTGGAGCCTAAGTATCCTAGGTCATAGAGGCTACTCCCGTGTACCCAGTCTTGATAGTGTTTGTTCACTACCTGCATTGCCCTGGCCCCTCTCCTTTTATCTGCTAACTCTAGTTTTGCATTAAAATCTCCTCCTACAAGCCAGGTTCTATAAAGGGATCTTCCTACCCATTCTAAAGCGGGCCAGAGATGGTTATGAGACGACAATTGAGGACTGGCATAAACAACAGTGAACTTGAAAGGGTAAGAATCATACTTGACAGAGGTATGAATAAATTGACGGTGGGCTAAGATGATAGAGATATTAAAGACCTCTTTTCATAAAAGTCATATCCCTCCCCAGAAGCCTTCAGCTTCTACTATGAATAAATAATCAAACCGTAAAGTACGAATTACTTCGAGGGCCTATTACCACTAATTCTTGTTTCCATCAAAACGAGGATACCCGGATTATAGTTTCTAAGGTAAGTTATGCAGGATGACTTGGAAATTAGTCTCTCCTACCCCTTAACAATGCCAAATAAGGATTGACATAATGAAGGAAAAAATGACTAATTAAATCTACTTGGTACCTCCTATAGGAGTGGCCTTAACGTCATCGCCCACGGGCTACAGTGTTTGCACCTTATCGCTTTCCATCTGAATCATGGCTTCTGGCGTATCTAATCTTCCTGCAATATCAGGAGAGCTCATTTGCTGAGTTGCAGAGAGATCCCTATTATTGGCGGGCTCCTCCTAGGCCTCCAATCCTTCCATCAGTTAGAGCCTCTCGTCAACTTCCAGACCCCGGTCCACTAGGATGTGGTGATCACACAACATTTCTGTGTGCGAGGGTATTTCGACCTCTATGTTGTTGTCCAGATTGGTGGGTTGTAGTTAAATACTAGGGACTCTTTCCGAGTCCCTTTCAGGGATAGTGCTAACCCGAGAACTTTCCCCCCGGGTTTGCTGTGAAAGGGCTCCCTTTTGTCCACTAGGCCCCTTCCTAGAATTTTGTGGGACCTTAGTAGCCTTAAATCTTAGGCTTTGTGGGGATTGCTTTTCAAATCCTAAAAAACAACCTAGGCTTAGTTTTTGTCCAAGCCCATTCCTAGAATTAAATTGTGGGTCCTCTTCTGCTCTCCCAGCCACATTCTCCATCAGATTATTTTCTGTCAGCGCAACGTATCTGGAACTTGACTTGTGAGTAGACGCGTTGCTGTTTGTCGTAGTAGCCTGACATTGCATAGAGGGGCGATCCTTATATGGTAACCGGTTAGAGGGAGGGCATTGTTTCCTCTGGACTTGAACCCATGGCCCAAAGCCAATGGGTGTTCTGCCTGTAGGTTGTGTCATCACCGTAAGTCTACCCGTGCCTCCACCGATCACCGCTATTTCTTTCGAAGCTAGCCCAGATGTGCCTTTAGCAGGAGGTTGGCTCGCGTTATTTCCTTGGTTGCGTTGAGGACAGACCGTCATCTCATATCCCACTTTGCCATATTGGTAACATAATTACGACAACCCTTCATACATCACCTATAACTCTTCACCGCCTAACTCCACTGTCGTTAACGTCCTCGTTGGGTCTACAAAGTGGTCTCATCTATCCTCACTATTTTGCCAACCATATTTCCCAAAGCTATGAGTATACCAGGGTGGTACCAAGCAATAGGGAGATTGGGAAAACGGATCTAGGTTACCGCCCGATTTGGTTATCCCTGCATTGGTCGGAATAAGGGTAGCCAACGTTGCACCGATAGAGCTTGCCCATAGATAATCCACGGGCCAGCAGTCAGTGCATGGAGGAAATCGGTTTCGTCTTTGAAGAGAATAAGGAAAAACTCATGCTCAAGGTCGATGACTTTCATGGTAACTCTCGGTGTCCAAAGAGCTTTCAGGTGGGTGTTGAGTGTTTGGAACCCAATGCGATGTCCCAAGAGCTTCACCACCACCGTTGTATTCCATTGGTTATCGAGTTTTTCCTTGAACTTTTGAGATAGTTGCAGTCCTCCCCCGAGGTCACTAGACAGTTGAGTGATGTCACCATCCTCAAACTCGATCGTCTCCTCGGCGGGCTAAGCGATATTATCCTCAATTACCCCAGCTGTTGATTCCCCTGCGATAGCAGCGCTATAAGACATCTACGGTGGAGTCGGAGCATCCTCCTCACACTTCCTCGTTTGTCCCCTTTTGGATAGAGGTCCCTCATTTTCGAGGGACTCCATAGGAGGCCTTGAGGTTGAGCAGTGTAGACGTAGTCACTCGACTAGATAACAGGCTGGAAAAAGCACTTAAAGCTTGAAGAAACGATGTACACAATTTTCGCCACCTTTTCTCTCACTAGGAAATTTCAGAGCTTCTCTCACTATCCTTATCCTTGTCACCAAACATCCTGTTCTTCGTCGAAAAGTCCAACACCTCAATTCACAAACCCTAGCCACCACTCTCAAGGTTTTCGTCGTCGCCTTCAACCTCCTCCTTATACCTCCAGACGAAATCGCAACTATTAGCATGATTAAGGCCCACCAGTTACTTTTTGCCACTCTCGCCAGATGCTGCACGACTGAAGTCCCCGCTAGCGCTGGCATCTTCTACACACACATTCGCACCACCTCCATTTGGCTGTTGGAAATGCCTCCAGTGTTACCATCAAACTACTCGCCTCCCTTCATGTCGTGCCACCAGCAGTCCATCGTCTGCAATGGCTATTACCTCCACGAATTTGCAACAGAGTTTCCACCCACAGTGGAAGTCTCCAGTCGTGTCTCATTCCTCTCCATAACAACACAGCCCTACTAAATTTTCCAAAACCATAAAACTAACACTCAAAACCCAAAACATATCCAAACCATAGGCAACCAGAAGCTCCACAATAATGAAAAAAGAAATTGCCAGCAATAACAAATTCAGTTGTGCCATCAAACAACTATAGCAAGGTCAAACCCGGGTAATAGCAATTCATCCACAATACAAATCCTTATTGTTGGACCTCAAACTTTTCTTAGAAGTTAGAACTATTATATGTGAAATGTTGGAAGTTGAAAGCTAGAAAATGTAGTTTGAAACATGTTCATTGATTATGCTTCGATGTTTTATTCATAACTTTTTATCTAGTTATCCGAATAAGGTGATTTTTAATTTGGAGTAAACTAGAGGCATAGTCCTACAAATTTTCTGATGAAACTGAGTTTTAATTTAGTCTTTAAGAATATAAATTTTTTACGGAAGTTGAGTACAGAATATAGTGTTCAGTATAAGAACAGTTTGGAAAAGTTTGAGATGTGAATTTTAGATTTCCGAACTAAATTGAATGATTTTGATGTCATTAGAAAATTAAGATAATGAGAAACATTTTTCTAGAAGGAAGTGTTATCAAATTCCTTCAATTACCTGATCAGAAAAGGTCTTGATTTTTGGAAGAAGTTAGGCAATGACTTAAATGAATTTTAAGGTCTTAATAAAGTATTTTTATAGAGTTAATTAGCATGTTAATGTGAGTAAGGTTTTATCATATGGGTTAATTGAATTATAGTGTTAAGGTGATAAGATTGCATGAGGGGCAAAATTGGCAAGTCACTTAAGCATTTAAGTTACAAGGCATACAAGGAAGGGTAGAAGGGTCTTTGTACAATCATTAGTGGTATAAAAGGGAGAAGAAAAGAGTGGGCTTGCATATGAAGAAGCCAAAAACGTGAATTAGAAAGAGAGAAAGAAGAAGAGCAAGCTAGGTTTTGATTTTTCTTAGTTTTAAAGGAAGATTTTGAGAAGGTTCAAGAAGGCTAAAAGGAAGAGGGAAATTAGAGGTTTCATTGGAGCCATGAAACACATTATTTGGTGAAGAATCAAGGTAAGAACATTTTCTATGTGTTGGATTTTTGAAACGGTTTTGGTTCATATAGCTTAAGAAATGTATGGGTTTAAGGATTCTAGGATCAATTTTATAAATATGTCTTATGGGTTTCTCAATTGTAATGCCTATTGATTTGGGGATTTTTGTCAATGTTGAAGAAAATCAAGAGAGGCAAGAGGAGCAAGAGTAAAGGCTTTTTGAGCAAGGTTTTCAAGCAAGGAAAATTAAGGTGGGTATATGTTTATAATAGAGTAAATAAGCTATTTTTGTTTTCTTTAAATCAAGGAAATTTAATGATTTAAATTGCATCATAAGTGTTGTATTAATTGTGTCTTGAATGAATTGAGAAATTGCTACATGTGTGATATGTGAGTTGTGTGATTATTTATGAAGATGATTTCTTTTGAAAAGATCACATGTTATGGAATCATGTTTTCGGAAAGGATTTTCGAAATATATCAAGTATATGAAATCAAGTTTGCGAAAAAAGTGCCATTTTGGGAGACAAGTTTTGAAATACATATTTTTTGGGTTTGGTGTAATCCATCCAAGAATTTTCACGTGCATGTTAACCAAGTTAAGGTTTCTCCCATCTACATGCTAGTGGCACGAAGCTCCTTCATGGACTCCCTCAAGTTTACGAGTACTCAAGACCATTATGTGAAATTGTGTAGTTTGTCATATTTATGGATTTACCCAAACCATTCTAATGTGCTTATCTTCTCATGATAAATGAACAAGTTTGATGCATTCATATTTTGTGGTTTGTAAATTTGGCTACACATTGAGAATTTGAGAAACAAGTGTTTTATGGATTTCAACAAGAATTTTCTATGACATTGAACTTTTTGAATGGTCTTACTTATTTTTCTGTTATAAGCTGTTACCCACGAGCTTTTAAGCTCACCCCCACTCTATTTCCCCTATTCAGGTGATGAGCAAGAGATCAAGTGAAAGTAAATCAAGGCATAAATACAAATTTGCATGTTTTGTTTTGTTTTGGAGTAATTTATGTATAATGAAGCTGTAATTGCATTTTGAGCAATTATTATTCAAGTATTTTATAGAATTTGGGGATTTTGGAACATTAATGTATTGTGGCTTGAAATGTCATTAAAGCTTTGTAAACTCTTGTTTTATGATGTTAATGAATTATGAATGATATATGGATGACGATGATGAATGTTGAGAATAAATGGTTGATATATATACATATACATATCAGTGAGATGTTATGGAAAAGACACATAGGAATTATGAATGATGAGATGTAGCTAAATGTGACAAGTCAAATGAGCTGAGATTTAAGAATGGATGAAGAAAAGTTGGAATTTAAATGGTTATAAAATGAGATGGAGTCGAAATATGAACTAATTAAGGACGAGGTTAAGTGAGAATTAGGTACACTTGAGGAAGTTACCAAATTGAGATGATAAATGTTGAATACGAATTATTGTTTCATATAAGTGAAATATATTATGGAAAAGAAAGATAGGAATTGTGTTTGAATTTAGAGGAAAAGCTAGACTAAGCTAGATAGAACTAGATAAAGTGTTCTTCTTGAAAGTTGTAGATGATCTTTCTAGTTTTCCAACGACATAAAGATTGTAAAGTTTGGGTATCAGAGTTGAGAGATATGAGCATTATAAGTGATGTTGCTATATAGGAGGTATGAACATGATAGCTATGGTGAATGATGAGAATTATTGTATAAGATGAATCATTTGAGTTGAGATTTGGGGGATTTATGAAATCAAATTGGTAATTGAATGTTTGGAAGTGATATTATATTGGAAGAAATTAATTTGGGAAGATTATGAGTGATTAGGGTGTTAGAAAGGATGTTGGAAGCATTGGAGGAGTTTGAGGAACCCCAATGTCCGTTAAACGGACCTTCTTGGGTGAAAAAGGACCCCCTGCCTCACTAATGTCCGTTAAACAGACCTTCTCAGGTGAAAAATGGTTCTAAGCCAGTCTATGTCCGTTAAACGGACATGGATGTCCATTAAACGGACATTCACGGGATAGCTACAGTAAATTGCAATTTTAGCTATTTTAGAGGTAGAATATCTCTTTGTGGTCTTCATAAAAGTTGTCTATCTAAAAGTATGCTTTCAAATAGTTTAAAAATGACCTCAATCCAAGCTTTATAGCAGAAGTTATGGCAATTGCGCCAAGACAGGTACAAAATGATTAAGGACATAAACATGTTGGATTCTTTTGGCCATAACTTCGCCATCTGACCTCTGAATGAAGTGATTCTTAAACTGATAGATTCCTAAGACATTTTCCTACCTCTCTATAAAAATTGGTAGCTTTTGGGTTTGATATGAAAAAGATTTATGGTGAGAAAATGAGGAAATTGATTAGAAGAGCATGAATTGGTTGTTTACCAAACATACTTT
>JANTPM010000004.1:6003233-6017858 GCA_025434745.1 Erythroxylum divaricatum | reverse complement strand
CCCGATTTACCCGAATTATTCCGGCCCGATTTACCCGAATTATCCTAATTACCCTATTTCATAATTTTTTTAAACCTAATTCGGGTAATCGGGTAAGCCCGAATTTGTTCGGAGTTACCCATCCCGGTCCGAAAATAATTTGGGTAATATTCGGGTCAGCCCGAATTACCCGAAATTTAACATTTGCTTATCCGAATTAATTCAGGCCGGGCCGGATAATCAGGCCGACCCGAATAATGCTCACCCCTACATATTGCAAGATCTGATCAACCCTAACAGTTTTGATCGGGATTCTAATATTAAATAAGTCAAGGCATCTTGATTTACTGAAAACTTTTCAAGTCCAAAGCAAATAATGCTTTCATAAACAATTAATTAAACTCAAGACATGTCGTTTATAAATGATGGGGGCAAGGACTGGTGGATACCCGGGAATATTAGTAATAGTAGATGCATTGAACATATCACTCTATAATTAGAGATTAGGAAAAGAAGATGATCGAGCTTGTATGCATGTATTGTTCCTTGTACCAACAAGCATTCACGTAATGTCGCCTTTAGGTGAAAACGTTTTTGTTTTCTAAGGTAGATGATGTCGTAGGAGTCCATAAATTTCACCTTTATTTTGATCTTTGAAATTTGTTGTTACCTATAATATCTCTTCTGTCTTGTCTTTTTTCTTTCTTATTTATTTGCTTTAACATGTACATTTTAGAAATAAAGTACATATCTGATCGATGATAAATGAAAGATCAAATATAACCACTAAGTGCTTAAATGATGAAATAAATTAGCACTCCTCTTCAAGATTTAAAGGTTTATTTCAATTCATTAAAAATATTTAAAATCTCAAATCATTTCATCCCTTTCTCCCTATAGAAGAGTAATTTTTGTTTCATCACCTACTGCCGTATGCAAACCCTAAATTCATAGCTCTCACTTCTACTTTATTTTTACCTCTCTTATTACAATACAAATGAGTTTCTCTATCAGGCAATGTTGATCTTATTGAGTTTCCTTTTGCCCGGAAGCTCAGGCACATTGATAGCATAACATCTTCTACATCTTTTTTCAGTTGTAATTATATAACATAACCTTATTCTACTATCAACTTATCTTATTTTTGATAACATCATATCTCATCTTACTATTTACTTTAGATTAAATCATGCAAAACTTGTAATTTAAATTGCATCAAAGTTAAATTGATGCATTTTATTTCAAACCAAAAAAAATCAATACAATACTCTACTTCCAATTCATCAGCTTTAGTTTTTTTCATGATATCAAAGCATGTGACTCTTAACTTTTTTTTTTCTTTGTTTTTCATCTCTTCTACATCTATCAGCCATAAACACAACCCTACTATACTATTATATGCAAACAAAATCTCAAATGAAGACTATCAACACTTCACTACCGATTATCAATAGCATCCATTTTGTTACTACAACTCTTGACAACAACAACTACCTTATCTAGAGAAATCAAGAGACTATCAACACCTTATTACCGATTACAAACCTCAACAAGTTTATCGCTACAACTTTCTCCAACAACAACTACCTTATTTAAGTCAAAGTCATATTACTTACCTGTGACTTAGTCGGGTATATTGACAAATCTATCACTCTGTCCAACTACTATGAATCAATTGATGACATTTCATCTCCTTTTTTTGAAGTTACATCAAAAGCTAAATGTTCTTTCAAACATTATCTTACAGGGGGTTGATAACAACATATCTTCTACATCTTTTTTTAGTTGTAATTACATGAGATAACCTTATCCTAGTATCAACTTCTGTTAGTTTAACATCATATCTCATCTTATCATTTATTTTGGATTAAATCATGCACAACTTGATCAAGTAGTTTAGATTACATCAAATTTAAATTGATTGATCTTATCCCAATCAATATATAAATACAGTGGACGTTGTAAAGCAACACGCATTAGAAAATCAATACAACAGTCTACTTCCAATTTATCAGCTTTATTTTCTTTCATGGTATTATAGCCTACCTGAGCTACATCTCAACTATTTTCTTTCTTTTTTTTCATCTTTGCTACATCTACCAATTAGAAACATAGCCCTACTACACTACTATAAACAAAAAAAACCCACAAATGGAGACTATCAACACTTCACTGGTTACCAATATCACCAATTTTGTTACCATATCTCTCGACAACAACTACCTTATTTGGCGAAATAAGTGACTATTAACAGTTCACTATTTTAATCACCAATTTCATTATTACAACTCTTGACAACAACAACTTCTTTATTTGGCGAAATCAAGTCACAGTCATACTACTGGACACTTTGCCTCCTTAACCATTAGCTTCTACTCCTTTTTTTGAAGTTAAGTCTCAAGCTCAATGTTCTGGGGCTGATAATTACATTAAATAACCTTATCTAGTTATCTTAGTATCAACTTATCTTAGTATCAATTTCATTATTACAAATTCCAAATTTTCAACTTTATTTTCTTCGCACATCAAGCTATCGGGGTTTTTTTTCCCCCCCTTTTCAGATATTCATTTGTCGTAATCAGAAACTCCGTTATCTACACACTAACACCACCACTAGGTCTATCATGTCAATGTCCACCACTTCTTGCTATCTAGAGGATCGCTCTTGTTAATTAGCTGCTGCTTCGAAGTCCACTCTCGATAGTGGTTTTATTTAGTGGCCAATTTTCAGATGTTCAGGATAGCTGCTGGTGAAATCCTGTTAGTTTGTTTTTAGGGTTTTTAGTCGACCACCTCTCAATAGCTTGTGGGGCTACCCTCATCTAGAGAATCTTCTACTTAATATATATACGCTGTCAGTTAGGATTATCTCTTATAGCGTTTGTGCTTTGTAAATCTGAGCTGTGAATCTGTGATTTGTTCTCTTTGACAGACGAGACTGTCCTAAATTGAAGTGTTGGTGAAACATTCCGCTTGAAAGTGACCGCCACTCATGAAACATATTTGTACGGCTTAATACTTCATAGTTGTCATACAAAATATTGATGACAGTCCAGGATTTTTAAATGTAGTCAATTGCAATGGTAACATTATAATTATAATTAAATTTGTCGTTGCAAATGCACCAAAATTAACATCAATTATGCTCGCCTCCAAATCCAGTTTCCAAAATAATCTAAAACTAAAACATGAAATGCAATTTATATAGTATAATTTAAAACCTTGAACATGCGTTAATGTCCATACTGTTTGTTGCTCGATGGAAGGGTTTTTTTTTTTTAAGAAAAGATAATAGGATTAAGAACGGTGAGAATAAATCTCAAACAACATATCAGGCAGATCGACCCATAAATGAAACCTGCCATGGCGAATAGAGTCACGGGCTAACAGGTGGGCACACGTATTCGCTTGGCGCCTAATCCAGAAAACCTAAATATCCAGCTGAGAAACAATAACGACCTTACAATCCGACACTAGCAAACCAAAAGCAAAATTATCCTCACACGAGGAATTAAGAGCAAAATATAAAGACTGACAATCAGTAAAAACACATCCAGGATCAAGTAAAGAATCGGAAGCATAAAGTAAACAATGTCGCAAAGCAATGGCCTCCGCAACTGCCGCTTAAGGACCACCTTCCTCGTAGCCAGAAATGGCCAAAGAGAAGTTGCCTTCAGCGTCCTCTATAGCCAAACCAAAACTCACAAAATCCAAAGCTGCAAAAATAGCACCATCAACATATGCAAGCCAAGTTGCGGGGTGATGTACTTGGGCTAAGCGAACGAGAACAACGGCAGGTTGGACTCGTGCTGCTGCTGCCTGCAGGGTGGAAGAAGCAGTCTGGAATTCCTCCAGTAGAAGGCGAGCAGTCTGGATAATGTGTAAGGGATTTGGCCGGATATTAAACCATAGGAATGTATTTCGTGCCACCCAAAATTGTCAAGCTACTATAGCACCAAATTCAGGCCTTGTTGAAGGAAGAGAAAATGTGCAAAAAAAAAATCCTTAAAAGACAAGTTCACCGTAGTAAAATGAAATCCGGCTAGCTGCCGGGTTTAAAAGCCGACTTTCTTGTCATTGAATTAGTGGAAGACTATCTTGTCATTGAATTAGTAGAAGGCTATGTACGAATGGAGCTTTCAATTGCTTTGCTTCTCCACCGTTTGTTTAAGACTTTGAAAAAGTCAAAAACATGGAATTAGGCATACGATGTGAAAGTGAAATCGTGTGGACAGCGATGCACGAATAAATTGTCCTTTTCTCAATTATTGTTTAGAGTACGAGAACACCAATGACGTGTTCACAGCAAAGACCGCTATGGCTGACATGGAGGTACGGTGGAGATGTGACGTGGGATTTACAGTTCTCTGATGTTAGTTGATGGGTCCTGCCAATGGGCATTCCACACGTGTTTGGGAGGGAGTGTGCCGGAAAATTCAGAGTGACAAAAGAAAAGAAAATAAAATAAAATCTGAAAAGCCAAAGCTTCTTTGGGCAATCATCGGAACCGTTACGACACAAAACTTTTACGGTTCACTTCATTGCAATCCTTTGGTGGATTGCGGGTCCATAAGACATTATAAACATCTTCCATTTCATTAGGCTTTATCTTCTTTTTCACTTTGGAATTGGAGATCCATCAGAAAGGCAACGTTTTGTTTACTCTTTAACGTTTCTTCTTTGTCACTGCTATAACTCAAGGATGCTTAGACAAAATCATGTTTTGTAATATATAATAATTAAATCAACGGTATTTTTATATCTATTTTGGGATAATTTTCTGCAATTTTATTTCAATTTTTTACTATATTCATTATAATTTTTATTACTATGATGAGTGGATACATTGAAATTTGCTCCATCAAATCATTCGATACATTGAAAAATAAGGGAATATCTTCAGAGAATTGTGAACAGCTATTTGAGATTTGTCCCAGCAACAGCTGACAAATTAACTTGGCAGTATGTAAAATTAGATGTCAGCTGTTAATTATAAAGTTAGAGCGAAAAGCAGTTGTAATATTCTATTATTTCCAGTTTAAAAAATTATGATAGGAAATGCTTGAATTCAGATCTCTTGTTTAATATTATGGTATCTTATTGTGTCAAATAAATCTCAGTAATTTATTTATGTGAGTTCTGTCTAAATTCTGCATAAATTCTATAAAATAAATAATTAAAATTTTATAAAACAGAATAAGACAGGATAATATCATAAAAGAGATCTTTATTCGAAATACTTGGCAAGCATTGGGCATTGGGCAACACATTGACACTTGGATAATTAAATGGACGCAAACGGGTGTAAAACTATGAAGCTGACGTCTGCGACACTTAGTTGAAAACGGGTTTGCCGACAATCACTGTTATTGATGATGCGAGTTAAATGTCCACACAACTTTTTCCTTCAATTTTCCTGCATCCCAAACAGAGAAAAGAACCGAGGAATATAAATATTACTTGTTACCCCACAACAACGCTTGTTAGAAACTAAACAGTCGCTGCTACTTCATTTTGTAATGTAGGGCAATGAGGAGGTAAAGAGAAAAGAGTCAATGGTGGGTCTGAGAATCTCGTTCGTTACTATGCACCACTTGAGCTTTGTGCATGATCATGGAGATTTTCTTACCCTTTTGACATGAAAATAGAGCGTGGTCCACGGCGTCGATGATTAATCATGAGTTTTTTTTTTACCATGCAAACGTCACCTTTCTTCTCCATCACAGGACGCCACTCCTGGACGGCTAGGATCTGGAGTCGCATTTTGTTGACGTCAAATGTTATCGATGGAAGTTTTGGTATGGTTCTCCTGCAACTTTCCCCACTCATCTCTTTGGCTATGATCTCCTAGTCTGGTTTATTGTACTTGACATGAAGAATGTGACACATCCTTAGAAATGATGCGTGGGGTCGAGTGTTTCTGGGCTAAATTTTGGGACCCTCAGAAACAATGCTCACTATTCATGGGGTAGGCCCTTCCACATGAGGATGAGGTGACTAATCGTAATTAATATAGGCTAACCATAAACTAAACCAATTCATTAATTGCCTTTTTATACGCCCTTAATATATATATCAACGAGAGGCCTGCAATTATGTTTACAGCCTCCTATTCGTTCGTTAAGATGTGGAAATTCTGAATTATATCGACAATTGTAAATGATATAAATATAATCATGAATAAATGTAGTCGTTGCAACAGATTAGGGAATTAAAAGCAACTCTTAAAGTAGAATATCAAATGGCAATACAAATAGAGTTGAAGGTGCTTAATTTCTACGTGCATTTTGATCATGCGATCGAGATCCGTTTCTGAGACCTATAACCTAACCAAACATGGCTTGACTGATATATCAATTTAACAAAGGCATCGGAAACGCCCCTTTTTGATGAGAAACAGCCCATCGTACTTCCTTTTTTTGGAATTACTTTTGAACCTTAAAGAGGCGCAAAATCATTTAGGACACGGCCCCTGGGTGGGGCTTAATTGGACCAACACATATTACACATTATGTGCGCATGTACAGACCCCACCAACACCCAGGTCTTATCTAATACCTTGCTAGTTTTCTCCATTACTTTGTAGGGATGAACATGGAGTGGGCATTGCTTTAATGAGGTCAGTTTCAGGGTTCTTCGATCTTGAAATGTCTAGCAAAGCCATACATCCAGGACAAATGGCCACCGTCTTTACCTAAATACCATCCCAACTAGATACCAACCAGTCGTGTAAGTAAATGAACCTAGACAGCACAAGCTTAGTTCAACCTCACATATTGTCGGATCTTCTCGTCATATTTGGCGGATAACTATTGTCGGCCAATGATCTACTTGATTTGTTCAAAATTGGCACCTGAAATACAATTGAAAGGTGGTTCGGTCTCACCATTTTTCTTCGGATCTCTAAGAAAGTGCTACAGCTAGCTATTGTCTTTATTCGCATACGAATAGGGAATAGCTATTTGCTCAAAGCCTTTGACAATCATTTCCCGACTCGAATCATGCTATAGCGGCGGACGAGGACAAGATCTTCTGTCCAATATTATCCTGTTTTATTCTATCTCGTGAAATCTCAGTCATTTATTTTACAGGACCCACATAAATAGATGACTGAGATTTATTAAACACAATAAGACACCATAATATTAGACTGGAGATCTGAACTCTGATAAATGGTAGCTAGTAGTATAACAATCGGGAGGTATTATATGATGTTAGATAGTGGATCTTCAATCCCGCTAAGTACAAAATTCAACGATTTGAACATCGAAAAGGATAAGAACCTTACTCTCTGACTCCTAAACATTACAAACACATCATTTTGGTGCGTTCTGAATTGATGGAACTTAGTTAACATCACCAATTTAAGTGCAAAGTTAATATGGGGCTACAATAGAAAGAAGGTTTGGATTTATACTGGCCATATAAGAATCCCAAACACCAAAAGGAAACCTATATCACGTCAGTCCTCCAGAAAAGTGATAAGAAAACTCTTCAAAGGAACAAATTTTGTGACCAATTTTTATTAGTCATTAGTGATTATTATTATTATAAATAATTAAAAATAAAAGTTTTTTTATTTAACAAAAATATTATTATTATTATTATTATTAATCACATTTTGATTATGTAATTAAGTTCATAAATTAAACATTATATTTTAGTAATGATACTTCTTTTTTTTTTCAAAATCTGATTAAATTTGATGCTTGTATACAACTGAATTTTTCTTTGAATATAAATCGACTTAAACAGTTAGTTGATGTTTAAAAAGCCATAAGTAAGAGAAGGTTGTAGTCCTATGTTTATATCCATATGATGTACAGCAATCATTATGACATTGTCTGAATTAAAGCTCAACTTGTGAAACCTTCCATTTTCCGCTAAAAAGTAACTAAATTCAAGATCACAGGCATTTCACTTGATCAACTTGACGCCATCAAATTATGACTTACCGCAACCACATCATCATCTAACTTGGTCAACGACTTGTCTCTCATAATTACAACACACCTTCAGCATCCTCTGCCCTTTTTTTTTTTGCCCCCCAGTTTATTTTCTTCCATTTATTCTTTAATAAGACTACTTTGTAAAGAGTCCTAAACGATTAAAGCTAATTAGACATAGAATTAAATTTGATTGCCGCTCGATGGTGAAGGTAATTAAGAAATTTAAAAGCCGCGAAGACAATGGTTGACTATAAGGGAACAGCTCACGTTCCGGCATATGATAAGCTCGCGAGTATATATGATGAGATATGGAGATTATAATTATCTTTTTCAGGTTCTAATTAATACATAATTCTGATCTTGCTGGATTTGCAAACTGTGGCATTCGTAAGGTCAAGGAAAGAGCAGGTAACGGGGCTACAAGGAGACAAAATAAATATATGTATATATATAATGGAATTTAGGGTTTGGTTGGAGGATTTTCTTATTGATTTATCCTTATAATTGATTAATGTTTTATTAGAGAGGTGGCCAAGTGAGTTGGAGATGCTCTTTGATGGTTTTTTTCAATTGTCTGTTTATAACACGCAGACCATTCATGGAATATTTGCCTTTTCCACGAACTATATATATATACATGCAATTATATGATACATACTTGTTTTCTTCTGGCTTGCTTAGTCTATCTTGTTCTTTATGTATAGGGGTTGATCAAACATGCTTGATTATCCGGGAATCTCTCCTTGCTTCGCTCTAATTAACTTGAATAAACAATGGATATTGATCTTTTTAATTGATAGTTCAAGGTATAATTTCACGCATTCTATATCTCGAGGTGATGTATAAGGTGAAACTCAAACAAAACACGCGTCGATTATCATCACACAACGAAAACAAAGATTTTTTGGTGATAATACTTTTTTAATGTGCAACAGAATCATCGAATTACCAGAGTTGATATATTAAAGGAGACGCAAATTAAGAGTGTTTGATTATGATTTTGTCACATAAGATTATTTTAACATGAAAAAGATAACATAGTCCTTATTAAATATATAAAAGCTCAACAGTATGACAATTAGTAATGAAATCTACATTTATAATGCATGAATTATCAACCTCTATGTCGTTGATCAAGTTCTTACTATACATGAAATATTAAGCAGCAATGGGGTGTGGTCTGTCGGTTCAAACCGACGCTCGTCCTGTCGGTGAGGAGTGTATACAATATGAATACAACCTCTACGTATGATTCTCGAGGCCCTACATTTTGTGAATATTTTAACTTGCGTATAACATTGGGTTATGAGTTTATTCCTGTGCTTTGATTTCATTTTTTTATTTCATAGTGAGGTATAAAAGAGAGTAAATTAATTAAAAATTCATTACTTTGCCCAAAAGATTTTTAAAAACAAGGTCTATAAAGATTTAATAGAAATTAATAATTTAGGAGCTAAATATAATACATAATACATACCTTATTACGTACCCAGTATCATACATGAAAGGATTAAAAATGAAGGTAATGTGGAATACCTGATTTCAATTCCATCTCTGATTCTGATATCGATTCCGAGTTTCAAACGATCATGAATCTCTTAGGACCTTTACGGAAAGTGTTTCCTGACACGAGATTTAGGTCCTTTTGCATTTTTCTAAACACATAAACTCTCTTAATGGGTCAGAGAATCCTTGTGGTTACGATTGATATGAGTAATTGCAGAATACCTTAACCTTTATATATAGCTTCCATATCGAGCTTCTCCATCATAAGGTCAATATGGATCTGGTCCACATTAATTATGATCTATTTTTTTTACTGAAACTTTGACCCATTAATCTAGATCATTTATTGGTCACTTTATTTTCTTTATCTGGATCAAATTACATAACTTAACCGATAATTTATTGAAAAATCAAAAAATGCAATTAATAGTTATCCAACTTTATGAAAAAAGGACAAAATTGTCTAACATTCTCCTCTATGAACAAGCATCAATTGCAGCTGTAATTCTAGTTTTAAAATATTTTTAAAACTTGGCTAAGTCACGCTACTGAATTAGTCGACTAGGTTTAAAACAAAGCATTTGATCCAAAGATAATAAAAGTCCATCATTTTGTCCTACAAGGCTTTTGATATCGAAAAGTATCAAATGCATGTGTCATGCGTGACACAGATCCAATACAATCCCGTATATTTAATACCTCGCTAACATGAATGGAAAAATAGAGTGTGACAAACTAAGATGATACTTTTATGATCTAAATTATATCATCTTCATTTGTAGGTCTCAATTTTTTCAACTTTATGTTAAACAGCGTATGCTAAACTGCATTAGAGAAATCGTATTTTCTCTCATTGAATGTTAAACAACATTAGAGAAAACTTGTTTCCTCCCACCAAATGCTAAACTGCATTAGAGAAAACCTTTATGTTCTCCAATTGAACCTATGTCATGTCAAATTTTGTGGATATTCGTACCAAAATTGTATACGTCTAAGTGACATAGGCACAAAGTCAATCTATATATATGCGCAATGACCTTTAAATGCTTAATATCAACACAAATCTTAAGACTTTTATACGTATTAGGACAATGTATGATAACACGTATTACTGAGAATAAACGATGATCATTTTTCTTGATGAACTATCATACTATCATAATACATCAAAATGTACAAATATACATGGAACAAACATAACGATTCCTTAACTAATAGTGTCTAAAGATGTTAAAATACTCATATTGTATACTTGTGTCACAAATACAAGTGGGCAAAGTCTTTTAGTTAAAGGATCAACTTACTTTTCCTCAGTTTTTAAATGCTCCAAACCTTAATGTCACCTTTTGTATCAACATCTTTATGACCAAATAATTGACCTTCAAATACTAAGACCCTGTGATATTCTTTGTTGTTATTTAACAACACGGTAAGAACATTACCACAGTACAACTAAAAGGGTATAGTCATTGAATCAACCACAGACAACTCAGAAATCAAGTTTTTGAGCTAAACCGTCTGTGAAGCATCCCTATAGCATGAACTCTACATGCATAGTCAAGGAAGTTACCTATGTCTTCTTAACACATTTCTACGATATTGTATCATCTGCAAACTTAAAACTGTAACCTTAAGTAGACTTTCAATCATTCGGACACACAACTGAAATCTGAATCTAAATTCCCTACGAGGTTTAGTTTGTTGACTGTGTTATATGTCAATATATAATCCTTAATTCTCTTTAGGATCTCAACACTTGCTTGACTGTATTTCTATGAGAGGTCTAATAAGTGTCAAGATTTGTCCTGGTGAATTTGAATACCTAGGACATAAGATGCTACATCAAGGTCCGTCATGTCAAAGTTCTTGACCAAAAATTGCTTAACCTCATATAACATGGTCAAGTTACTTGACGTGAGTACTATATCATCCGCATGCAGTAATAGGAAGATAACTTTGCTCCCCTTGACCTCATAGTACAAGCATCTTTTTAACTTTATTTTTCATGAAGCTGAAAAAGGCCAAACCTTATTAATTGTAAGGTATCACTTTTAGGAGGTTTGATATAAACCATATATTGATTTGTATAGTGCACAAACTATGTCAGTTTCATTTGGATCCTGAAATCCTTCATACTGTACCACATAGACCTCTTCATAAAAGTCTTTATTCAGGAAAGCAGTTTTGACAACCTTCTGATGTAACTATATATCATCATGAGCTACAATTGCCTTAATCGCTCAAAATGTATCCTATAAGGATACGGGAGAAAAGGTAACATAAAGTTAACCTTTCTCTCTAGGTGAACCATTCGGTAATTGAGTCAGCCCATAAACCTCTGAACTTCTATCTTGAAATCCTTTAGGTCTTAAAACTTTATTTACAACTAACAAGTTTGCAGTACTGATGCAAATCAACTGGCTCTCAAACCTTACTATACTTCATAGCTTACATCTTGTTATTCATCTCATCCTACTACACATCTGCATTGGGTCCAGAAATAGCTTCTATAAAAGTAATTGGATTTGTAACATCTCTAATAGCATAGTCCTGTACACCAGATAGACTATGAAATCAGATGGGATAGCAAGTTGTCTCACTCTAATGGATTTACTTAATTGTATTAGATATTGTACCCCCAGGAACCTCTGCGTGTACAGGTATGGTTCCTATTCCTATACAGGCACAATATAAAGACCTAGATCTACCGGATCTAACTGTATGAGTAGCGGGTACATGATAATTGTAGTATCCACCTTGCTATCATTTGAAGGGTCAATAGGCCCACTATCATCATAGACATTGTGTTCCATAAACTTAGTTGTTTGTGAGTCCACTATTCTAGTCCCTTCTTCTCTATAGTAAAAGTTGTAGCCTTAAAGTGGTCAAGATATCTTACTAAATAGCAATGAGTGGAGCAAGCATGCAATCTATCTTTATAAGGATTATACTACCTCAGTAGGGTAGCCTCTTACACGAATGTGTGTAAGGATGGGTTTCCAAACTTTTAAATAATTAGTTAGATTAGTCATGTTTTGCATTGACTTCTACAAGTCCTTTAGGGTGCATTAAGCCTTTCGGTAATACACCATTTTGTCCAGAACTATTCAGCATAGTGAATTAAGTCACTATTCTAACTGATTCCATATAACTGACAAATGGACATTTTAGAGTCTTGAAACATCATGTTTGCTATAATATTCTCCTCCACTATCAAATCTAACTATCTTGATAAATTTTTCCAATTATTTCTCAACCTTCAATCTTTAAGCAAGAACACATAATTGTAATAGGAATAATCATCAACAAATGTCAAAATATATTTAGAATTGCATAATGTAACTGTATAAGGTCTATCGATATCTTTATTTATCGGACTCAACAAGTTATAAATATGACTTGACCTCAATATCCTTATTAGTCAATTTACCCCTGCAACATTCAACACATGTTCCCAGATCATCATAATCTAGAATTGGGAAATGCTTTCCTTGATCAATCTCTCAACCCTAGCTCTGAAAATGTGGCTTAAACTTTTATGCCACACCATGTATGACTTCTCATTCATTAGGGTTCTTCTTTTCATAACTTGTTTTGCGAGATACGAAGAAGCATATATCTAATTCGGGGTAAGACACATTTTATACAAACCATATGACAAGAAGGTTGTACCATTATGTTTTGCATTAAACAATAACTGTACAACAGAATCATTAAATACAAAACATTAACTCTCTTTGTACAAAATTGATTGTATAAAATGTGTCGTGTAAAACTTAAATGATCCTTACAAAAAAGTTCAATGCATACATCCCCTATAGATATTACTTTCACTTCTTTATTGTTGTGAACCATCAATTTCTCCTTTTCTTTATTTGGCTTTATCTTGGATATGAACCCCTTGCATTGTGGAACTACCTTGATCAGATGCTCCACAAAATATCCACCATGTACTTAATGCGACTATCACAAATTAGATTCATAAACTGACAAGTCAAAGAGTAACCTAATTGTCATAGTCTTTCATTTAGACCTCATGCTACTGGTTTCTTTATGTCCTTAAGACCTTTACTAGTACTAAATTAACCAATGTCAGCATGTGGAGAAAATTTGAACTTTTTACCTTTGAATTTAGCGAGCTTCATCATTATCTTCCCTTTAGTTGCTTCGAAGGCTGTAGGAGTCGCAAGCTTGAGTTTCTCCTCCTCAGTAATGCAATGAGCTATCAAAGCATTGAAGTCCCAACATCTTCAATCTACTATGAAGATGAATCATTCTCTATATGCACTCCATTACTCCCCTTTTCCTCATATATACCTCATGGAGAATAATTTTTTCATCAAGGCACTTATCTCAACACTAGGTGAGACTATGTACCTCTGGGAGACATTATCAAGAAACTCCTTCCTTATGTCTATTCCCGGAAGTCCACTTAGTAGATGGTTAAGAATGAATCTCTTAATGGTTGTCAAATATAATCTGTTAGACCGATCCCAGGTTTCATAAGTTGCTTTATGAACTCTCGAGTTTATTAGGTGTAGATGGTTTATTCGTCCGTATGGTCATATCAACCTTAACTATCTCCATAGCATTTAATACATCCTTTGTCCACTTCTTTGAATTGAAACCAGTCAGGGTTTCAATGGTGACACTAAAATTTTGTTGACTGAAAAGGTGACTATACAATGATAATCTTTAAATCAACACAAATATAAGAAAACAACGATACTCAAAGCCATTGAATAGTATCTTTACTCAAAATTTGATCACACATATTATGGAACACCTGTGGGCTAAATACGTAATATATGCAGCTAGACCTCCATATAAAAGTGATCAAAGTACAAATCATCAACTCTCATGACATTACCACCTATGGGTGAATAGATCATTCAAGCAACGACTTTCCTCTATCCAATGCCTTTATACACATTTCAAAATCTCAGGTAAAGCTAACAACTGTTGGCAGAATAACCAAACATCAGATCAGAGACATCCCCTAACATATAAGTAGAACAATTCAAAATACTAACTCGAAAGGTCACTGTGGTGATTGCATCCTCATCAGCACTCAAAAAGTCCACACACATAAGGGATATATCTTTATGTAGCCTCACATTCTTTATGAGCATATAATATGTGACAATATAACATCAATAAATGCAAAAATCCAAATGCACAATCTTATTGT
>JANTPM010000004.1:5971289-5981691 GCA_025434745.1 Erythroxylum divaricatum | reverse complement strand
TCGGGAAGGTCCCGGTGACAAAAATTTTTGTTTTTCGCACCTGGTACATGTGATGTACCTCCCGGGATTTTCCTACATCCTCGATGTCTTAATGCAACGTCTCAGAATATTCCATCTTTTCTTGACGTCCTTTCAGACGTCGTGAAATCCTCAGACCATTCACGACGTCTACTTCTAAGATGACGCTATATGTGTTGTTTTGTTGTAGTGAATGCCAGCATGAAAGGGTGGTTGATTAACTCAATGGAGCCATCCTTGGTTGGGAATTTTATTTGATTTTCCACAACAAAACTCACTATAAGAAAATGAAGAATTAGCGATGAAAAATATACTGTTGCAAATTACCGACGAAAAATTCATTTCCGTTGGTAAAATTGATGGGAAAAATTTCGTTTAGTGACGGTACTAATATTTGTCGCTAAATATGGAGGGAAGCAAGAATTAGCGATGGAAAATTAGTGACAGAATATATACCATTGCAAATTACCGACGAAAAATTCATTTTCGTTGGTAAAATTGACGAAAAATTTTATTAATTAGCGGCGGTACTGATATCCATCGCTAAATATGGAGGCAAATCATCTCGAAAAATTTTGCGATGGACTTTAACGACAGAATAAGATATCCGTCGTAAAAAGGTGGGAATTATTGGCGGAATAAAATTTTTTTGAGTTTACCTATGGAAATTTTCTTCGGTAATTCCGTTGGTAAATTTTTTTTAAATTTAAACTCACCCAACATTTCCCTCCCACCTACGTCTTCTTCCTTTTTCTTGCGTCTCCTCTTCGGTTTTCTTGAGCCCATTTCTCTTTTGTGGACTCTTTCTCTGCTCATCGGTGTTGTCTTCTCCAACCACTGTCATCGTGTCCTTCGGTGGAAGTATTTTTGCAACTACTGTCATGTATATTTTCGTATATTGGATGAAAGTTAATTTGGGTATTTATTACTTTCGTTTATTTGTGTATTTTGTTATTGAAAAATAACTTTAAGTTAAAAATATTAGTGATAGAAGAGATAAAACATGATTTTAGTTGTGATATTGGGATAAATTTCTGATACATGTAAGGTATTTGATGAAATGTCTGTTCTTTGAAAAAATGATTTCAATTCTTTATTTTCAGTTCTTTTTTAGTATAAATTTCATTATTTCAATTCTTTTACTTGAAATAATGAAATTCTCTCTATGGTAGCTTCTAGAGAAACTAAACACTTTGCAGGTAAATTTTAAAAAATAGTTTTCAGCAAATTTACTGATCGGAAAAAAATTTCGTATGTAATTACCGACGGAATAGCTAGTTCCGTTGGTAATTTTTTGACAGAAAAATTTTCTCCTTCGGTAAATTTACCATTCGAACAAAATAACTATTGGTAAATTTATCGATGGTATAAACAATTTCTATCGATAAATTTACCTACGGTCGTATGTCCAACGACTTTTTCCGTCAGTAAATTTCGTCGCTAAATAAGGTTACCGACGGAATGTGTACAAAATTCATCGGTAATTTCCGTCGTTAAATTCCATTTTTCTTGTAGTGACTGGTTTGGGATTTTAGCGCTACTACTTATTTTGATAGATTTGAGTCATCATAGGTTTATGATCTTCGATGACGGCTACCTCATATGCGGCAGAATGGTGGATCTATAGAGAAATACTACAATCATTTGCAAGAATTATGGCGTGAAATTTACTTTCGTCATCCCAACCCAATGAAATGTGCTACAGATATATAGAAATATAATTCTCTTCTCCAAGAGGAAAGAGTTTATATTTTTCTAGATGGATTAGATGATAGGCTTAATAATATCAGAACTGACGTTCTTCAGCTAAAGTCATTCCCAACCATTGAGCAATCCTATGGATATGTTCGAAGATAAGATACACGACAAACTATGATGATCTCTGGAGTATAGAATGGTTCTAATGGTGCTGCCATGGCGATTAAAGGAGTTAAATTTGGTCATCCACACCTAATGAGGAAAGAACTTCAACCAAATCGAAGGGCTAACTCAATGAAGGAAGTCTACCCATTGTGGTAACAAAAAACACACCTGAGATACACGCTTCAAGCTACATGGGTACCTGGATTGGTGGCATGAATTACAAGCAAAAAGGAAGCAGGGTACTACAATTGTAGGGGCTGGAATTGTTTCAATGTCACCATTTCTGTCCTTTTCTCATACACTCTTTGTTCCATCGTTATAAAATAAATTGATATCAGTGAGTCAAATTACTGAAAAACTTAATTGTGTGATACTAATATATTAAAGCTTTTGTCTTAAACATGATATTCTCATCAAAGAGACAATTGGGCTTGGTACTAAGAGAGGGGTGCTATATTATTTAGACAATTTCAGTCCAGGTCGAACCAATAATGTCAGTAGAAGAGAAGGAAGAATATGGCTTTGACATCGACGCTTGGGGCATCCGTCATTTAGTTATTTACGACAGTTATTTCCAAACTTGTTTTCCCATTTACAGAATCAAGATTTGAGATGCAAAACATGTATTTTGTCAAAGAATCATAGAGTCTGTTATCTGCCAAGCTTGAATAAAAATAATGCTCCTTTCTCCTTGGTACATTCTGATGTTTAGGGACCTTCCCCAATAATTACTTCCTTCGATTATCGATGGTTTATGATCTTTGTTGATGATTGTACATGCATGATATGGCTCTACCTGATGAAGAAAAGAAGAAGCATTTTCCATTTTTCAAGCCTTTCATGCTATGGTACAAACTCATTTCACAGCCATCATACTTCGATCAGATAATGGAAGGGAATTTATCAATAACAGATTCTAGGCTTATTTTCAACAATATGGACTTCTTCATAAAACATCATACTCATAAACCCCACAACAAAGTGGGATTGCGGAGAGGAAAAATCGTCATATATTAGAAACTACACGAGCATTACCTCTTGGCATAAATGTAGCCAATCGCCACTGGGATGATGCTGTCACAATAGGTGTTTATTGCTAAATTGAATGCCTTCTAAAGTCTTAAATTTCAAGACTCCTTTATAGATTTTGTCCACTTATATGCCTCTACCTTTGGTTCTTATGCTTCCTCCATGTGTTTTTGATTGTGTCGCTTTTGTCCATCTTCATAAAAATCGATGAACTAAATTAGATTCTTGTGCTATTCGGTGCGTTTTTTTAGGCTATGGATAACATAAAAAAGGGTATAGGTGCTTTGATCCTCTCTCCAACTGTACCTATATCTCCGTGGACGTGACATTCCTAGAGTCAGAGTCATTCTTTCAAAACACAGTACCTAACTCAGCTCTTCGGTGGGAGTCTACGGTTGAAGAGTTAAGTTGGTTTCCAAAAGGAGGAACAATGACAAATTTTGAAGTTGAAATCAATAGTGAGAATGTAGCACTTGAGGCACTAGAAATTGGGAAACTTAGAAATGATGTTCCTAATGAACAATTTGTAGATGGAGAGCATGCTATACCAATTTCACTCTAATCTGATAATCTCTCATCTCGGTACCCACAAAATCTCCTCAGACTGAAAATATTCCTGAGGTAAGTTCTCCTATTACTCACCCTTATGCTAAGAACTTAGATACTTCTAGTTATTTTTTTCCTTTGAGGCACAATAGTGGAAAACCACCAAAGAGATACTCTCCTGATGAACAAAAAAGGAGGACCAGATTTCCAATTGCTAATTATGTGTTCTCTCCGAAACTATCCAAGCCAATTGAGGCATTCATACAAACATTGTTCTCTCATCACATTCCAAGTAGTGTTGGAGAAGCTCTGAATGACATAAATTGGGTTCAAGCTATTGAGGAAGAGCTGAAAGCCTTGTAGAAAAACAAGACTTGGAAGCTGGTTCCACTACCAAAAGGAAAAAAAACAGGTGGTATGCAAGTGGGTGTTTTCTATGAAATACAAGGCTGACGGATCGATTGATAGATACAAAGCTAGCTTACGACTAAGGGATTCACACATGCTTATAGTGTAGATTACTTGGAGACATTCTCCCCATTTGCAAAATTAAATACAGTTAGAGTGTTTATATCTCTTACAGAGAATATGGATTGTACACCAACTAGATGTAAATAATGCCTTTCTTCATGGTGATCTTAAAGAAGAAGTCTATATGGATATTCCTCCAGGTTATACTGTCTCTTCAAAAACTAAAACCAGATTTGTATGCAAATTATAAAGGGCATTGTATTGACTAAAGTAGTTCCCTCGGGCATGGTTTGGACGATTCAACCTAGCTATTAAAAAATATGGATGTTGTCAAAGTAATTCAGACCACACGTTGTTCTTAAAACATAAACATGAAAAGGTGACTGCTTTGCTCGTCGACATCAACGACATGATTTTTATGGGAGATGACATTGAGGAAATTTCAAAACTGCAAAAGCAGTTGTTTGGTAAATTTGAAATGAAGGACTTGGGTGGACTTAAATATTTTGTAGGGATAGAGGTGGCAAGATCGGAAAAGGGGATATTCCTCTCCTAAAGAAAGTATGTGTTGGATTTATTAACAGAAGTGGGATTGTTAAAGTGCAAGCTAATAGATACTCCAATGGTTTAAAATCATAGACTTAGATTATATTTAGATCAAGCACCAATTGATAGAGGAAGATACCAGAGGCTAGTGAGTAAGCTGATTTACTTGTCACACACTCCCCCTGACATTACATACGTTGTGAGTATAGTAAGTCAGTTTATGCATTGTCTGAAAGAAAACCATATGGATTCAGTATTTTGGATTCTTTGATATCTAAAAGGATCACCAGGAAAAAGGTTGATATTCACTAAGAATGGTCACCTAAATATTGAAAATTATACAGATGCAGATTGGGTTGGGAATGTCATGGACCGAAAATCAACTTCATGATATTTTACTTTCATGGGAGGGAATTTGGTGACATGGAGGAGGAAGAAGCAAAAGGTGGTGGCATTGTCAAGTGTAGAAGCTGAACTCAAAGGTATGGTTAAAGGATTGTGTAATAGCCTATTTCCATACTAAGGGTTAGAACCTTAGACTATTGCACATGAGTAATATCATTGAGAATTTATGAAATGCATTTCATTTACATGCATTATATTCACATACACACATGAATCATGATTTAGAAACGTTGCAAGGACAATATATGCACTAAATTGACATATTCACGATTATTAAAGGTTTAAAATGATTTTGATATAATTGTGTATTATTTATGTCTTGAATTTTGGTTTGATGGATTACAATTAGTAATTTGGAATTAATTGTTACAATTGGGAGATTGATGAATTAATATATACAATTGGACTATGAAAAATGTCAAAGTGGCAAGATAAGTTGACACATGGCAGTAGAAATAAATGACACGTGGCAGTAAGATAGAGAGACAAATGACTTAGATAATTGAGTGAAAATGGCTTACGTAATTGGGTGGCAAGTGGCTTGGGAAACTATAAGACCAATGGGGTAGTTATGGAGTGGCATTTAGTAGTTTAAGAATAAGACATATGGCTTAGGTCTTTAATTGACAAGTTTTATGACAAGTGTCTCAACACTCACCATACACCTATACCCCATGACACCCACACACATGGAGGACCATTTTCTCTTTTGTTTTTGTTACATGTTATCCTCTTCTTCCTTCTCTCATTATCGGTATACATACTCAACCCTCACAACTTTGAGTTTTGCCCAAAATTCTACACTTTGCCAGTCCAATATTCTGTAGTCTTCATCTTGTTACTGAAACCCGTTTTTATTCCCACCTTATTCTTGGAATTTTGCTTACAAGCTTGGAGGGCTAGCATAGCTTGTTGATTGAGGTGGAGTTAGAGTTAAACAAGTAAGTGAAAATTCTAATCTTTGTAGCATGTGTGATAGAAATCTTATGATAAATGAATTGGGATGAATTATATGAGGTATTGATGATGAAGTTGTGCTGGAAATTAATGAATGAATTGGTTACTTTTCAGGTCACTTATCCCACCTTTGAAATGGAAAATTTTTTTTTTGTGTGATTGTTGAAACAACTAAGGATAAGTCACTTTACTTTAGTGCAATTGGACTTAATTAAAGCTTGAGATGAACCTAGTTTGATGTTAGATTAATTGGTTAAGGGTTTGATAAGTCTAGGTTGTTAATTGATGTTTTAACTTAAGGAATGGATTGTTTTGATATCAATGTACTTAAATCTAGAATTTATGAGTTGTTAAAGGTATAAAAATGTTCTTATGAATGCAAATGTGATTCAAAGGATATGAGTCATACGAATTAGGTATGAATGAATAAGAATTAGGAAAATTGTATGAATATATAATGTTAGAAAAGGGTTGGGGAACGTATGAATAATGAATTTAGAGAAATCAAACTTACTTAAGACATAACCTAATTTTAAACAAGTTATGTACAGGTTATAATGTTTGAATGATTAAGACTTGTGATTAAGAATACATACCCAGGAAAAGTCAATTGTGCATGCATTAGACATAACACATATACATGTGCATGGTTGAAAAATTATGTCAATGATCAACTTAGTAATATGTGAATTATGTGCATATTGCATAATTAAAGAAGCAAAAATTGATCGTCATCATCTAGAAATTATCGGGTCATCAAGGCAATAGCTTAACTGGAGCGTACTATGAGTCAACTTAGATGTGTAAAATCAATTATATGTGTACTTCTGTTTGAATTAAATGTGTAGTGAGTTAACTTAGATGTTTCTCACTATGAATGAATTGATTTTGATTAACTTTTAATTTTTGAATTGTTATTTATATGAATGTGATGATTCCAGACATTGTTGGTCTGAGGAGTTTGGTATCTGGAAATGTATTGGAAGTGCTTTCTAATTATATGTGAAATGTGTGAATAACTGGAATGTGAATACAAGACTTAGATCCAAGAAAAGCGATATATGACTTGTGTACATCAAATAAGGAATACTGAATGTATAATTTGTAAATTTTCGCATCTCATTACATTAAAATACATGAACAGGTAAAGGAGTTATGACCGGAGTATCCAATTTATGAAAAAAGAGCTTTAAGCTAAAAAATGTGATAAAGACCCTCAAGCTCAGATACAATGAGTCTGGTATCCACAACGGATAAAATGAGCTCAATGTCCACGACAGGTACAAGACAGTGTAGGCACTCGATCATAACAAAATGAAAATAAATTAGAGTCACATGTGCACTTGCATATGCATTCTTATGTATTAAATGATTAAACTGGTATGCCTTATTGAATGATTGAATTGACGTGCCCTATTGAACTAAGGTGAAATATTGAATTGTTTAAATATATTAAGAATGTGATGTGTATGAATTACTAAATTATATGCTATGCTAGATGAATTCACTCATTGAGTTTTCAAACTCATCAACATTGCAACATTTTTTTCAGGTCTAAAGAAGTTCTAGCTTCTAAGGTGATAGAGTAAAAGTATAGTGCCTACATTTTGGGGACAAAATGGCTTAAAAGTTTGGTCAGCTAATTTTGAAGAGACTAGTTAGAATATTTTGGTATAACATCCCATCTCATGTTGAACATTTTGTATGGAGTTGTAAACTCTCACATAATTTGTAATGTTTATACATGAGTTATAAATTGTAATGACATAATGAATGTTATGTTTGTGGATGAAATGAGAATGCTTGTTGTTTTAAAGATCTTGTGATACGTGTGATGCCATAAATAAGATAATATATTTACTTTAATGTGCAATTCTTGTAGGGTATGTGATAGAATATATTTTGGTATGCCGAGTATATGCTCTATGAGAGTGGTATGTTACATTTTTGGTATCAGAGCATGGTTTGACATCTTTAGGAACATATAGGAATAGTTTAACATGACATTTAACGAGAGACTCATATGGTGATCACAATTGTTGTTTGGTATAAGTCATCCGCTATAAAAGACTGAGTTGTGGAATCAACTGACCTTGAGTCAATAGAAGCCAATAGGGAGTCCCCTATGTCCCAGTCTAAAAAAATGTCTCAAAGAGTCCTTAAGAAGAGAAAAAAAAGATATGATAAGCTCAGGAAGCAGAGAGCTGTGGACTTCTATAGAAGTACAGATCCTACTAAGGCAAAGGAATGGTTGGCAATGATAGAGAGGATATTTGATTAGATGGACTGCAACTTTGACGAGAATTTTGACTACATAATCATGTTACTCCAAGGTTCGACTTACCAGTGGTGGAAGACAGTTCTTGATAGCTCTGCCTGACCTTATAGATTGACATGGGAAGAGTATTTGAGGGTCTTTAAGGAAAATTATATGTCGAAGATCTACTTGGATAGAAAGATGAAAGAGTTTCCTGACCTAAAATAGGGGAACCTCACTGTAGTTGAATATGAGGTGTGGTTTAATAAGTTACTAGGATATGCTACCACTTTGATTCTGATAGAGGAAGACAAATGTAGATGGTATAAGGATGGACTGAATATAGAAATCAGAATGAGATTGGCTATTACCAATTTGAGTAGTTTTAATGGGCTACGAGATGCTTCATTCCAAATTGATTAGTTACTAAAGAATGACTGAGGAAAGTACAAGCGGGAGTTCAGATTGAAGAGATAAGGTGATTTCCAAGTTGATTTTGGTAGATGGTTCAATAAACGCCTGAACAGGCCATCACGATCATAGTTGAGGTTTAGATAGTCAGGGTTTAGGCCGAGAGGGGGCTCTATCTATTCTGGTAGAGGTCAAATGTCTAGAGGAAAAACATATGGTGGGCAACCATAATAGATGCCTAGTTGTGAGCATTTTGGGAAGAGACATGGTAGAGAATGTTGGAAGATATCAGGAGCTTGTTTGCAATGTGGCTCTTTCGAGTATCAGATCAAAGATTATCCTGCCCTTATAGGAGCACAGTCCGAAGTGAGAGGAGGATTCGTAACTAAAATGACTATCCAATAAAGTAGAGCCAGTGGAGCATGGCAGAGAGGTAGAGGTAGGGGTAAAAATAGTTTAGCAGGTCCTAGTGCCAGAACTGAGATGTAAAGCAACCAATCACAGTCTCAAGCTAGGATCTATGCCATTACTAAACAAAAGGCCCAAAATTCCCCTGATGTAGTTGCAGGTGTGTTATATGTCTTTAATTTTGAGGCATCTACATTGTAAGATCTAGGGTCCACGCATTCATTTATTACCCCACACTTAGCATCTAAATTACATTGTGTGAGAGAGAGAGAGATGTTAAAATGTGGCTTAGAAGTGAGTGCTCCAGTAGGTATTACTACAATCAGTGGGGAAGTCTATAAAGGGTGCATTATTTGGGTTAATCAGGCTAAGTTAGAAGCTGATTTGATAGTCCTATAGTTAGGAGAAATAAATCTTATTCTGGATTGTCTTAATACATATAGGGCTATAATGAATTGCTATACTAAAGAAGTAATTATTAAATCTCCTAATCAATCATGAGTGGTATTTTAAGGTATTAATCAAGCAATGTCAGCCAAATTAATTTCCTCAATGAGTGTCTTTAGATTGATTTGAAATAGATGTGAGGCTTACTTAGCCTATCTAACTGATATCTGAACTGAGCAGACAATTCAGGATATTCCTGTTGTCAGAAATTTCTCAGATATGTTTCCCAATGAGTTACCGGGATTACCCCTAGAAGGAGAAACTGAGTTTACATTCGACCTTATTACAGGTACCGCTCCTATATCTATTCCTCCGTATAGGACGACATCAATGAAACTTAAGGAACTTAAGACCCAGTTGCATGAGTTATTAGATATGGGTTTTATCTGCCCCAGTGTGTCACCTTGAGGAACTCCAGTTTTATTTGTAAAGAAAAAAGATGAGACTTTAAGATTGTGTATCGATTATAGATAACTAAATTAGGTGACAGTGAAAAATAAGTAACCCTTACCAAGAATTGATGATTTACTTGACCAGTTATAGGGAGCTCAGTTGTTTACTAAATTGGATTTGAGGCCAAGGTACTACCAGTTGAAGATCGCAGAAGCTGATGTACTAAAAAATGCATTCAGGACTAGATATAGACATTTTGAGTTTTAGGTGATGCCTTTTGGATTGAAAAATGCTCCGGCAGCTTTTATAACACTGATGAACAAGGTATTTCAGCCTTACGTAGATCATTTTGTGATTGTATTCATAGATGATCTTTTGGTTTATTTGAAGAGTAAAGAGGAGTATTCTGAGCACCTAAGATTAGTTTTACAGATAATGACAGAGAAGCAATTGTATGCCAAATTCAGTAAGCGTGAATTTTGGCTTTACCAAGTGGTGTTCTTGGGTTATGTTGTAACATCCCACCCCGACAGGAAGGGTAAAATAGTAAATTTGGCATAGGATGAGATGGATTGGAATGACTTAGGACTGTTCATGCATAATAGGATTGGTACACAGTATCATTTGTGCACATGAAAGTACTGTACATGC
>JANTPM010000004.1:5944671-5961838 GCA_025434745.1 Erythroxylum divaricatum | reverse complement strand
ATTGGATGGCGGCATGGAATGCCATTAAAGCTTGTAAGATTCTATTCTTTTAATGTTAATACATTAAGTATGGATCAAGTTGAGTGGGAATTTGGTTTCCTCGAGAAAGTTATATATTAGATATGAATTTTGTGATTGTGAATTGTTGTTATTGTATGAGATTTTAAGATTCATGTTTTCTTCGAATTACGCCAACGTTTATGGTTCGATGGTTGGACTTCGTGATCGGGGCTCATCATGTTGGTAGCAGAGCAAGAAAAGATTCCAAGGAGCCACGTTTCAGTATGATGATATTTTGTTCTGAAATTAGGTTTTGAAAATGGGGCCCAGCATGTGCGGTATCAAAGCAGGTTTGTAAGTGTTATGGTTTTGATTCGAGTTGGATTCCGAAAATGGGGTCCAACAAAAAGAGTGATGCAAAAGGGCCTTCTTAAAGATACCTGCCAGTTGATCGCTTGACGACATTGGAAGGAGGTGGACGACCCTTCTTTGCAATATTTCACGAACAACATAGCAATTAATTTCGATGTGCTTTGTTGGTTCATAAAAATAATGTTTTTTGCTATGTGAATAGCTGACAAGTTGTCGTTGTAAAGGTATGTTGGCTGAGAATGGTGAACCCCGAGGTCTTGGAGAAGATATAACAGTCATTGGAGTTCACACACGATGGTGGCGAGACTCTATACTTTGCTTCAGATGAGCTCTTGGAGACGGTGACCTGCTTTCTGGATTTCCAGGAGACCAAGGAGAAGCCGAGGAACACACAATACCTAGTGACAAATTTCCGTGAGTTTGGGCAGGTACCCCAGTTAGAATGCGAAAAAACACGGAGTTGGAGAGGAGAATTGGTCTGAAACAAAAGCCTCTGACCTAGAGATCCTTTCAGATATCGTAGAATGTGATACGCCGCCTGCAGGTGAAATTTGGTGAGTCTGTTCATGAACTGTGAGAGCTATTAGATGGTAAAGGAGATATCTAGGCGATTGGTGGTTAAATAGATAACCTTTCCAATTAGGCAGCATAAAGGTGTTAGATCAGGAAGGTGTTCGCCGGTTGAAGACAATTTGACGTCCGAGGCCATAAGTGTGGGAGCTGGTTTTGAGTGCTCAAAGCTTGTTTCTTAAAGTAAGTCCAATGTAAACTTGTGTTGACATAAGTTTATACCAGAGGATGACCATCTAATTCAAGCCCTAGAAAATATTTTGCAGATCCGAGATCCTTGATCTTGAAGGTGTTATCCAGGAATTGTTTGGTGGTCTAGATCAACTGCATTTCATTGTTGGCAAAAAGCATATTATCAACATATATTAGCAAAATGATGAAAGTGTTATTAAGGGACTTTTGGAACATCGAGTGAGCATATTAGGATTGGTTAAACCAAGCTGAAAGGAGGGCAGAAGCCAACTTGGAATGCCATTGGCGAATAGCCTGCTTCAGTCCATAGATGCTCTTCTTGAGATGACAGACAAGTTCTAGATGAGGAAGAACAAGGCATGGTGCAGGCTTCATATAAACTTCTTCAAGTAATTCACCATGTAAAAATGCATTGTTTATGTCTAGTTGATGTAAAAACTAGTTTTTGTTTGCTGCTAGTGCTAATAGAAGTCGTATTGTTGTTGTTTTGACTATAGGGGAAAAAGTTTCATTGTAATCTAGGCCTTTTTGTTGTGTAAATCCTTTAGCTGGCTACCACGCCACTCTTACATCATTGGAGGCTCCCATTAGCATTAATTTATACTTATGGACCCACTTACAGTCAATGGCAACCTTTCTTTTAGGTAAGAACTTGAGATCCCATGTTTCATTGTCTTACAAAGCCTTTAATTCAGCTTGCATGGTATCTTTCCATTCTTGGTGTTGAATTGCCTGATGGTAGGTGGTGGGTTCCTTTTGGGAGGTAAGTATAGCTGAGAGCACTTGATGTGAAAGAGAGGGTTGAATAAAGAGAATGAGGAGAAGTAAAGAGAATTGTAGGACAAATATAATCAGTGAGGTGAGATGGAGGTTTAGTTTGTCTTCTAGAGCGACGACTGGGAAGATTTTGTGATAGTGAAGGTGATAAGGAGGATGAGGGGTAAGGTTGGGTATGTCAAGGTTGCAAAGTGGCAGGGACTAATGGTAGGATATAATCAGTAGGTGAATTGGTATGGATAGGTAGTATACGAGAAGGAAGATTTGAGGGAATAAGTAAGGTGAAGAAACGAAATATATGTTCATAAAATTGTACATCTCTAGTTAAGAAGTATTGGTTGAAGTTGAGGTCAAATACTTTGTAGCCCTTAATACCTATAGAAAAACCAACAAAAACACATTTCCTTGCCATTGTAATTTGCCTTTGTTTGCTTCTTTTGTGGAAGTGAAACAAAGGCAACCAAGTACGTTTAGGGAGGTAAAATCTAGATTAGTACCAAATAGGACAGAATATGGTGAGTTGTGAGATAGGAGTGGTGAGGGAATACGATTAATTAAGCACACTGTATGTAGGATACAATCTGCCCAAAATTTTGTGGGCAGATTAGCTTGCATCTTTAGAGCCCTAGCAACATTGAGAACGTATTGATGCTTTCTTTCAGCACTTCCATTCTGTTGTAGTATTTTAATGTATGTGGTTTCATGCAAAATCTCCCTTTTTTTTGTAAAAGTTTGTCATGAGAAATTCCATGCCTTTATAACTGCGAATAGACTGAACTTGTTTGTCAAATTGTCTTTCAACATAAAAACATAATCCCTTTATTAAGTCTTCAGTTTCTAATTTTTGTTTCATCAAGTATATCTATATCATTCTAATATGGTCATCCACAACAGTTAGGAAAAATTTATAGCCAAAAAAAGAAGGTGTGTGATAGGGACCCCAAATGTCGATGTGAATTAGATCAAAACAAGCTTTTACAACAGAAAGATTAGGATGAAAAGACAATTTACTTTGTTTAACAAAATGACAAATATCACATTGTTCTGTGTACTGAAAAATAACTATTGAATCTATTATAGACAATGTTTGTATCCAGTGGTCAGAAATGTGTCTTAGTCTCTTGTGCCATAAATTGTCTTGGGGTGAGGAAACATGACAAAGGATTGGGTTGTGATCTTAAGTTGATGAAGTGAGGTAATAGAGGCCTTTGATTTATTTAGCAAAACCAATTGTCTTTATAATTTTGATGTCCTAAATTTGACATGAATAAGGTGAAAAAATTAGTTGAATAGGAAAAGAATTAGTAAGCTTGCTAATTGAAATCAAGTTTAAGGAGAATATAGGCACAAAAAGTACTTCGGTAAGAGTAAGGGAAGAAATATTGATTGTGTCAATGTGTGTCACAGGAGTAGAATGGCCATTTGGTAGTTTGACAGATAAGGAATCCACTATTTCGTAGGTTGTGAAAAGTTCTAAGGAATAAATGATGTGATCAGTAACTCCTGAATCAAGAATCCAGGTGGATGACCATAAATCAAAAAGCATATTAGGTTTGTATGTACCTTTTTGATAAGTAGAGACTGTGTTGATTTAAGGTGTACTGACAAATTTTTCCTTTGGGTCATTTTCTTTATGCAAAATCTATAGTAATTGTGTGTATTGTTCTGCAATGAGGTTGTAGTTTGCAGGATCTTGTCCAGACTCCTTGGCAAGGGAAAGACTTTCAATGTTTGAAGAGGGCCCATCCAGGTGAGTTTTTACTTGGTTAACTGTTTTGAATCTGTCTTGATTATTGTCTCTGCTTGTAAAATGTGGTCTAGAATTGGGTGAAAAATTAGGAGGCAACTATTTTTTTTATAGCATTTGGCTTCTATAAAACCTGTGTTTCCACAAAAGGTACAAATGGATTTTTTGTTTTGTTGCAAATTTCTTCTGGTATCGGTTTTGCTAAAGAAAGCTTGTGGCTTAATAATTGTAGAGGGTAAGGATTGATGCAATGTGATGTTCATTTGTCTTTCATGCTGCACTACTATAACAAAGGCTCTTTTTATATCTGGTAAAGTATCCATGAGCATAATATGAGATTTGACAGTATAAAAAGATTTATTTAACCTGTTTAGGAATCTGATAATGCAGTCTCCATCTTGATAGCTTTTGAATGTAGTAAGAAAATCAAAGTAACATTGTGGTTCACACTTGCATTTAGGCATAGGTCTTAGATTAAAGAATTCATCCCATAACATTTTCAGATGGGTATAATAATCAATTACTGAAAAGATTACCTTGCCTGAAACTGTATATATCTTCTTGGAGGTCAGATATTCTAAATGGATCTGTTTGTGAAAATCTTCCCTCTAGGTCTCTCCAAACTTCCATTACAGAATCAAACCAGATAACACTTTATGTTATAGAATCTAAAACAAATCTTAATAGCCATGAGAGCACCATTGTATTGCATCTTTCCCAATACATGAACATGGGGTCTTCTTTCTGTGGTATGAGGATAGATTCATCAATGAACTTTAGTTTGTTTTTTGACAGCAGTGTCATTCAAATAGCTCTTACCAAGAGTGATAATTGGAACCTGTTAAAAGAGAGGAAACTAGAACCAAATAAGGGTTTTCAGTGGGATGCAGGTAACAAGGACTAGCTGGGTGGTCTTCTGGTCTAAGAAAATTTTATGTATGTGACTGATATTGTGTTTGATCTGCAGCTATGCTAGCATAAGAGGGACTTGGAGCTCCTGACATGTTGAAAAAGAAGGAAAGGGAGGGAAAAATGATGAAAAACAAAGAAACAAGAATCAAAGAACAGATAATTGATAAAAGATGAAGCCCAAAAAAAGAGAGTATTAAGCTACTAAAGGCTCTGATACCATGACAAAAACTCAATAAATTGTAAAAAAAAGCTTATATCTTTTTTTTTTGAATGGTGAAACATCAATTTATAGGCATTTGTAGACAATTTGTTGTAACAGAATGGGGAATCTGTAAAAAATCTGTCTGTTCTACTATCAAACAAAGAAAAGAAAAAATGAGAATAAAACTAGGACGGGTTAAGGAGAAAAGACTTGACCATCTGGAGACTTATACTAAACCAAGGCAACCTAAGGAGCTGGAAAGCCCAATAGACTCATCTCGAGCCTAAGAAAACAAAAATGAAAGAAAGAAAAAAAAAAGGCTCGATCATCTTGTCTCTCAATTGGGTCTCCTCATCGGGTTGGAGATCTGGCAAAATTAAGATTCATTTTTACACATTTTAACTTCAATCCAAAGTTTTGAAAATGACTTCAAATATTCCTATAAGGTGACTCTTTTGTTTCACAGGCACCATCGGTTAGTGAACTTGGTTAAGTCAATATTTAAAGAATTTATAAATTTATAATTGTTATATTTTAAATTTGTACTAAATTATCCGATGTAATTAAAAATAAGTAACAAGTTTAATTTAATTAATATTTATAATTTTAAAACTATTTTCTTTTAATTGGTTAACTTTTTTAAAAATTTAAGTGAATTAAAGTGTCTTTTTTTAACTTAAAACAAATTGGTATGTTGAAATGTTTCTTAAAACAAAACAATAAGTATAATTAAAAGAAAAAAGGTGATGGCTTGCTTAACAATTGCTGGTGGAACCACGAGGAGGAAGCCAAAAGTGTCAATATCAGTGGTAGATTTGAATACATGGATAATTAACAAGACGAAGGCGATCCTTCACTCTCAAAAACTTGCATTGCATGCACAACTACGCAGTTTCTGCGCCAACTAAACTTTCCTCACCTTTAAAAGGCCAAATGAACCAAAAGCAAAGAAAAAAAACCAAATGCCAACATTTTTATCCAACAAAACAGAAAACCCAAAAAAACAAAAAAAGGTTTCAATTCAAGTGTCGCTTTAGATGACTCTTTTACACGTGACTTAATTATATTTTATGTTTACGTTTTGAACTTTTGATGCATGTCATTGTTCACTTTCGAACGCCATTCTTAGATTCGTGTAAAATAAAAAGCTTGACTCCATCACCAGGGTTCAGGTTGTTTGTATAATCTTATGATATTTTATTATATTTAATGAATCTCAGTTATTTATTAATATCAATTTTGTGTGAATCTCACATAAATAAACGTAAGTATCATATAAAAAATGGTTAAAATTTATAAGACAAAATAAGACAACATAAAATTAGACAAAAATTTTTATCCCCGTCTACGACCTAAATTTTGCGAAAAGGCATAAGGCAAGAGATACACATAAAAAGTATAAAATAAGTGTTGACACTGCTACTCACTCTGTACCCAATCTTTAGCACATATGATTAATAATCATAATAGTTATAGTAAATCAGAGGTCAAAAACTGAAAAGAAAAAAGGATATTGGTGTCCCCAGTCCCCACCTCCCATCAAGTTTTTGTGGATGCTGCCAATTTATTGACTACAACAGCACCAAACAGTCAACAATCATTTGCAAGACAAACTAATTAGTTTAATTATTTTTTTTTCTGGTAAATCTTTACCTTTTTGTTTATATTTTGCTTGTTTTACTTTTACCCTCGCAGACCATTTGAAAACCCCAAGAAAGAGACCCTCTCTCCTTGATGAACTCAACTTTGATTCTTCATCATCACACCAAATCCCACATTTATTATGTAAAATCATTTAATAAACCCTGTAGCATTTGCTAAACTAGATGCCCACATTTGCCTCTCATCAACCTGCGTCCTTTCCACTGTTTTCCCTCTCAATTTTCACACGTTCTCTCTAAGCTCCTAAAACCTCTTTCTGGGTATTCTTCTGCTTTAATTCTTTTATTTCATTAAGTGACATAAAGGGTTTCTGGAACAGTTGTCTATGTCATAGTTATTGAATCATTTGTGGTGTATCAATCTGGTGTTCATGGTTTAATGGGAAGCTCTGTCAGATTCCACAAAATTTCTAAGCATGGGTTTTGCGTCTTTGTTTGTATCTGATGTGTTCCATTTACTGCTCCTTTGAGACTCTACCTTACTAGATCTGTTTGGGACTGTGCCCGATCCACTGCCTTATTCATGCTTAATACTCTCCACCGAGGTCAGATCATGGCATTTTGTACTCTATAGCCATTGCCTTTGGCTCTTCGTATCTTGTTTTTATTGGTTTTGTTCCAATTGATGTTCAAATTAAGTTCTTTTACATTAATTTGTTATCCGAGGTTTTGGGGTTTTAGTTATAAGCGGGTTAGTTCCCTTTTTTACATCAGGGTTTTGGGTTTTAATGCTTGGAAGTACTATAGTTTGATGATGTATTATCAGCTGAAAAGTTATGAGGTGGTTGAGTGGTACACTGTGTTCCCGAGACTTTGTCTGAATTTTTCCATCTTGTGTCTGCGTATGGTGCAAAGTGAAATAAGCTCTCCGCATCGATTATCTTTCCACCCTTTTTTTTGAGGTCCATATTGCTAAATGGGTAACAACACTTCTCGTGTTGTTGGTTGTTTTATGCCCTCCAATGGCAAACATGGTGTTGATTTGGAGTTCTTAGAGCCATTGGATGAGGGTTTGGGCCATTCATTTTGTTATGTTAGGCCATCCATTTTTGATTCTCCTGCTATTACTCCTTCAAACTCCGAGAGGTTCACGGTTGATTCCAGCACGTTGGATTCAGAAACATTTAGTGGTTCATTTAGAAATGATACAGTAGATGATCCTTCAGGTTTGCATAGACCGACCAAAACTGTCCCTGAAACTACATTTAAAACCATATCGGGTGCTTCAGTTAGTGCTAATGTGAAAACTGCTAGGACTTGTAACCAGAGTGCCTTATTTTCCAGTGATGTGCAAGAGCCTGCTGCATCATTTGAGAGTACTGCTTCATTTGCTGCAGTCCCTTTGCAACCCTTACCTCGGGGCTCTGGACCTTTGAATGGCTTCATGTCTGGGCCCCTTGAGAGAGTATATGCTTCAGGTCCTTTAGATAAGGGAAGTGGCTTTATGTCTGGACCAATAGAGAAGGGGGTAATGTCAGGTCCCCTTGATGCTGCTGACAAATCCAATTTCTCAGCTCCACTTTCACACTGTCGCAGAAAGCCTCGGTTCCATTTTCTACCGAGGAGTTTTAGTGGACCAATGAGGAGCACTCTATCCCGGGCATTCTCAAGACATTCTGTTGGGTTGGGGTGGATTCATAAGATTTTCTTGCATCCAAGTAACCAAATGGCATGGCAAGTCAGGGAGCCAAAGTTCCGACAAGAAGTCATAAGGAACTGTCCTGAAGTAGGATCATCAGATGGAGAGTATATGAACAGTCGTAACTTGCAGTGGTTTCATGGGAAGGCTGGAGAAGATAGGGTTCATGTTGTAGTTTCTGAAGAGCATGGATGGTTGTTTATTGGAATATATGATGGCTTTAGCGGACCTGATGCAACTGACTTTCTAATGAGCCATCTGTACAGAGCCATAGACAAGGAACTTGAAGGACTTCTGTGGGATTATGAAGATAATGCTTCAACCAGTTCCATAAATGTTGAACATCATAAGAGTGAAGTTCATGCAGATGATTCAGTGTGCAGTAAGGAAGATCAGCCAAGTTTAAGGGGAGTTGATTCTTCTAATTTTAGAGAATCAAATGATCCAGCCTTTCTCAGGGATCCATCTCAGAATTACGAAATAGTGAAGGAAACTGATGATAATAGGAACAGCCAACAGCTATCATTTAACTCTGAAGGGCCCACCATTTCCGGCAGTGCTCCTTTTCCTGTTCAAACTGCCAAATTGACTGGCCAAGGCAGGAAAAGTATGCGGCTCTATGAGTTGCTGCAAATGGAGTCATTTGATGGACTAGGTTCCCTGTCAATCTCAGGGGTTGAAAAACAAATTACAAGCTTTGGCTGTAGGCCAGATTCTGATGTTCAGGGACAAAACTTCCAAGAAGGGCAGCTAATTTTCCCCTCATTGAACAGTAGTAAAGGAGCTGGGTCCAATTTTCGGGGTGACGATCCAACTACGTCTGGAGAAGATGCCATTGGGGTTGAATCGAATGATCAAGGAGTTGTAGCTGAATTTTCTGTTTCACAAAGGCAAAGTTCAGGAAAGTCAAATATCAGTTCAAAGCTCAGAGAAATATGTAGGAAGCCGAAGTCTTTACGAAAGAAGCTCTTTCCTTGGAGTTACGACTGGCATCGAGAGGAAACTTCTACTGATGAGAGAGTAGTAGAATCCTCAGGACCTATTAGACGACACAAGTCGGTATGTGTTGACCATGATGCTGTTTTAAGAGCTATGGCCCGTGCCCTTGAGCACACTGAAGAAGCTTATATGGAAATGGTGGAAAAGGACCTTAAATATCCGGAACTTGCGTTAATGGGATCCTGTGTTCTAGTAATGTTGATAAAGGATCAAGATGTGTATGTGATGAACCTTGGGGATAGTCGTGCAATCTTAGCACAGGAAAGACCTAATGATCGACATTCTAGTCCAAGTTTTGCCAAGGATGATATTAGGCCTAGGAACAGATCAAGAGAGTCTTTAGTACGCATGGAGCTGGACAGAATCTCGGAGGAATCTCCAATGCATAACCTAAGTAGTCAGGTTAACATGCTGAACAAGAACAGGGAGATCTCAATTTGTAGATTGAAGATGAGGGCAGTTCAGCTTTCCACAGATCATAGCACAAGTATTGAAGAGGTAGCCTTCTTGAATGTTTCAATCTTGCCATTTTCATTTCTAGTTCATCTCCAGGCTTCTGTAGGCCATGTATCATGGTTGTTTCCATTGCCATCCATCAAGCAGTCCTCCACTTCTTAAGCGTGCACAAAGTTATAAGCACCACTTTGCTGGCTTCTATCTAAATCAGAATGATTCAGTATTTGCTGAAGATTGTCATTACGTTTGCTTGTAATTAATCACTAGATACCTTTGTTTGGTGCAGGAAATATTGAGAATAAAGGCAGAACATCCTGATGACTGCCAAGCCATTTTAAATGATCGAGTGAAGGGCCAATTGAAAGTAACCAGGGCATTTGGGGCTGGCTTTCTGAAGAAGGTCATTAATATATGTACATCTAGCTGTTTTTATTAAAACATTGAACCGTAATTTCTGCCATGAGCTTGTCTTTAATATTTATTGATAACTAAGGATTTCTGTGTTATTGAACTACGATTATCTAATTGTGTTGCTAATATTGGTAACGCATACAGAATGTTGAGGAAAAATTAGAATGTCCTATTTGGCATCGGCATATCGAAGCAGTTCTAATTGCTTAGCATGATTTTCTTTTAAGGGCATGCTCTTGCATATCTTTGATTGATAATTGAACTGCTTATGAAAAGGCCACTATTACATTTTGCATTTTGTCTGTAGAATTGCATCGTAACCAGATTTGCTCCTAAATGCAGCATGCTTGTTGCATTCCCCAATTAACAATATATCCCTTTATTCATAATTATAATAATCTAATGGTGCGATTAGATCAGGATTGTAAAGGAAATTGATTAGAGTCAAGGAAAGGGATATGCTCTATGGTTGCTCTTTGACAAATGAACTTTGTGCCAATTGATCATGGTTAATTCAGTCACGTAATATGCACCTCAAAGAGCAGAGTAGTATTTCCTTCAGCCTGTGGCTCCACTGTTGCATTCATTTTGTCATTTTCAATGGATTTCATACCCTTACTTTTTGATGCAACACTTATGGTTTTGACGAGTGATTTGGTTAACGTTGTAAGTTGTTGAAACAGCAGTGATATAGTTCTCTTGTCTATTATGAAACCTCATTATTGGTTGTCTGTTGATGGGTCATTGAGTTTGGCAACAAAAATTTACATGTACACTTTGCCATAATGTTTGAAGCTAATACAAATGGATTGGTGATGACTTTTGAAAGACGATAGTCATGCACCTAGGACTGTAATCTGTGGTTTTCAATGACCAGGATTTGTGTTTAAGAACTTATCTTGTCATATTTACTATCCTTACATTTTTTTTAAATTGGATAAATAAAAAATTTTAGTAATTAGTAAGATAACCTTTATACTTATGTTAGCAATTTGTGTTTTTACCTGACTCGACATTTTGGGTGCAGCCAAGTTGTAATGATGCTCTGCTGCAGTCCTTTCGGATAAATTTTGTCGGAAACCAGCCTTATATTAGTTGCATTCCTTCTGTTCTTCATCACCGGCTTTCCTCAAGTGATCGATTCTTGGTTCTATCTTCTGATGGGCTTTATCAGTATTTCAGCAATGAAGAAGTGGTTGCTCATGTTACATGGTTCATGGACAATGTTCCTGAAGGTGACCCTGCACAATATCTTATTGCAGAACTTCTATTGCGTGCTGCTAAAAAGAACGGTAAGCATCAAAAGTTTCCTTTTCATTTACTTCCTTCAGATATTGTTGGCAAAAGTTAAAGCGTGGAAAAAGACAATGGAAACCTTCATAGGGATGAAAGTGACAGCAAATATTTTGTTTTTAAAGATCGTGCAGCCATGCAGATATTTACTGTTTCTTCCCCAATTAAGATAATGTATTTCTACATATTCCATTTACTCTTCCGCAAAGGTGACAACTATAAAGGTTGACATCCTTGCTTAAAACATGACCTAAAAGAGATGGTTCGCAGAAACTAGCCAAAAAAAAAAAACTCTACATTTAATATTGTGGTCAACATATTCAAGTTGCATTTTGATGTTACAATTGTCCTTAATCGATACTTCTGCATTCACACATCTGACAGTCCTCTGATGACTTTCGATTGGCTGTTGCAGGAATGGGTTTTCATGACCTTCTTGATATTCCTCATGGAGATCGACGTAAATATCATGATGATGTCTCTGTTATGGTGGTTTCTCTTGAGGGAAGGATTTGGAGATCATCTGGATAATTTTCTTTTTTGTTTCATATGTGCAAGTTGCTTCATTGATGTTAAGTGGTTCTAAGAAAAAGGCATTTTGGAGATCAGATTGGTCATTCTTTTGGACAAAAACATTTCTCTGGGTCATTTTTGTTTCCTAGCAAAAAAGGCAGGATGATCAACCCATGCTGATGATAGAAGGCAGTCACTTATTTGTCTCAACACGAGCTTCCAGCATTCATTCGCTGCACGCCTTTTTCATTATGTTTATATGGAAGGTTTTGTCGGTAAACTTTGGAATTAAAAAAGCATCACCTGCATCTTACTCCCCACATCCTTTCTTAGCCTTCCCCTGCCATAGTATGTTCATGTAGGCCATTGCTGTCCGTTCCAAGCAAGTTTCCTAGATGTTGCTACTATCCTACTTATGTCTAAGTTGTAGCTTTCGATCAGCACCGTCCATACCCATTCTCCCACCTGAAACTCTTTGTCATTTCAACGACGATCTGCCAACTGCTTTATCCTAAATTGAGCACGTTAAAGGTGACAATGTAACATTAAAACCATGAGCTCCCGATCCTTTAGAACCTGATCCACCAGCAACGACTCAGGAGAATCTCCTTTCAATTACGGGATGTTTAGTGGAAGTGAATAACTATGTGAAGCTTCAAATGGTGACATGGATATAGCATACCGGAAGGTTGTATCACACAGCCACTTCGCTAATGCCAGCCATTTGCTCCACTAATTTGGATCATTCGATATCATACAAGGGAGATAAAGCTTTAAGGAATGATTCATACCTCGATTTGCCTGTCAGTTTTAAGGATGATACACCGTGGAAAAATGCAACAAGGATCTGACTTCTGATATTCGGACGAACCGAGCATCTTCATAGTAGAAGACTTTGGTCTGGATGGTACTGTGAGTAGACCATTATGATGGTCTGCACTCCCTGTAATCGGAAGAGCTCCTTCCAAAAGAAGTAGGTGAATATTGCATCTCTATTATTCACAATAATTCTGGGCATCCCATGCAATTTGTATACGTTATCCATTAAAACCTTGGCTTCCTTCATTGCTGTATAGGGATGGCGAAATGGAATAAAGTGGGCGTTCTTATCCAATCTATCCACTATCGATAAAATGACTGAATATCCTGAAGAATCTGTAAACGCACTCTAGGGATTGTATTTTTGGTAAAGTAACCACAGTAAAATGGTTATCTTCAATCTCACGAAGAAGAAAGAAATGGTATATATGTCATCAGTGTCTGCTTGTACAAAACAACAATAACTGTGATACAAAACGCAAAACAACTAAAACCTATTCAATGTATCAGTATCCTATATTATACAAAAGAAGACAGAATACAATAAATACAAGTATTACAGAAATATTCTACAGCCTCCCTTCAAGGTGGTACTTGGTGTCAATCACATAAGCTCAACTTGGACATTAAAAAAGAAAAAATCGGAACTGACAAAGCCTTAGTAAACATATATGCCAATTGAAGCTTTGAAGGAATATGTTGAAGAAGAACGAAGTCTTTTTTATAATTATTGTGAACCAGATGACAATCGATTTTTAAATACTTAGTTCTTTCATGAAAAATAAGATTAACAGTAATATAAATAGCAACCAAATTGTCACATCATAAAAGAATGAGAAATGAAATAGACAGCTGAAAATCAGCCAACAAATAGAAATCTATTGCAATTCACAAACCGTAGTAGAGAGACTACGATATTCAGCCTCCACAAAAAATCGAGAAATAGTGGATTATTTCTTAATCTTCCAAGAAATCATAGCATAACCTAAAAATACATAAAATCCTGTTAAGGATCATCGACTAAAAGGACTTGGAGCCCAGTCCGCATCACAAAATGCTTGTAAGGAATGAGAATTATTATAAGGAAAGAATAAATCTGTAGATGGAGACTGCTGTAAAAAATTGAGCACATGAATGGCAGCCATCCAATGCTGCTCATTAGGAGCCTGAACAAACTGACTCAACTGTTGAGACGCATGTGTGATATCAGGTCATATAAAACCAAGATAAAGGAGACGCTCAACCAGCTTCCGATATCTATTTGGATTCACCAATAAAGGAGAGCTAGCATCATTAAAACGACATTTAGGAGATAAAGGAGTAGCTGCCCCTTTTGAACAAGTCAACCCTACATCCTTAAGAATATCCAACACATATTTTCTCTGATTCACATACAAGCCAGTATCAAACCTAGCAGTTTCAAGTCAAGAAAATATTTTGCAAATCACATGTCTTTAATAGTAAATTGTTCATGTAAAAAACGTTTGACTTGCTGAATACAAGCCTGTTACCCCCAGAATTTTTTTAGAATAAATCAAGCATGATTAGATTAATGAGGTGAATTAATATGGTAATTAATAAAGTTAGCATGGAATTAGAATATGACATTAAATGAGTTAGGTGATAAGAATTAATGTTAGTAAATGCATTGGTTGATTTAAATGAGTTAGATATGGTTAATGTGCTAGTTGGGCCTTGGGCCCAAATGAAATGAATAAAGAACAAGAAATGAAATGGGCCAACATGAAATAAGAAAGAAGAGAGGATATATATATATATACAATGGGCTTGTGTGGGCCTAAGCAAGTTGTAGTAGAGAAGTAAAAGAGGAAGAAGGAATTAAGTTTAAAAGAAGGTAAAATGGGTTTGAAATATAGAGTGGGCTTTAAATGAGGTAGGAAGGAGAAGAGTTTAAGTTGGGCTTTAAATGAGTTAGTGGGCTTAAGTTAAAATGAAAGGAGTATAAAAGGAGGAATTAAATGAGTAAGATGGGCCTAAAGATTCATGGGCTTGAGTGAGTTTAAGGGTGATGTAGGTAGGATAAAAGAGGAAGGAAGAAGGAATAAAGAAGAAAGGAGTAGGACTTGGGCTTTGGGCCTAAAATTTAATGTAAAAGAAGTATAAAAGGGAGGGAATAAGTGAGTAGGATGAGAAGAGAAGGGAAAAAACGAAAATTAGAGGGGAGAGAAGAGAGAGTTCGTAAATGGAGGGAGAAAGAAGAAAAAGAAAGAAGATTGCTAGGGCTTGTGATTTCTAAGAGAAGGAGTGAGAGTTTGAAGAAAGTTCAAGAGGAAAAAGGGTAGAGGAAGGTTCAAGCTTCATTTTGAACCAAGTCTTCACTTGGTTGGAGGAAGTTTAAGGTAAGTTTCTTGATTTAAGTATGAGATTTAGTTGGTTTTATGGTTTAGATAGTTTAGAAAATGAATGGGTATTGTGATTCCAAGATCAATTTCATGATTTGTGTCCTTGGGGTTGTTTTATTTTGGATGACTTTTGATTTGAGAATTTGTGTTGATTTTGAGGAAAATGGTGAGAGGGAAGAGGAATGGAATGCAAGGGAAGGTCATTGGAGCAAGGAATTATAAGGTAGGTTTTATGTTTATGGTTGAATGATGGGCCACGAAAATAATTTTTCAAAAATAATTACAAATCTAAAAATGCTTTCAAATTTATTGTTTTGAATGCTTTGAGAAATTGCTATCATTGATGTATAATGGTATGAATGATTTGAAAATGTTATGCGAATTGGATGATTGATGATTTGATATGTGAATGTGATGAATGTGATTTTGTTGAGGAATGATGATGCATTGCATATGAAATGCTCATGTTCATGAAATGATTTATAAAAATTTGCATGATTTATGCAAAACAAGATTTCCAAGATTTTTGCCTTTGGGCAATCAAGATTCAAGTCATGATAATATGTTATGTGGGTTAGGTTAAGTCCACCCAAGAAACGTCTCGTGCACGATGACCATGAAAAGCCTTCGCCCGGCTGCCCGACTGCGGCATAGGATGATCCAAGATACGGACTCCTAAAGATTTGCCCATATAGGCTCATTAAATGAGACTATATGGTTGCCAAGAATTGTGGACTTGCCAAACCATAATGATGTGTTAGGCTGTATGTGCTATATGATGTGAATTGTGACAAGTTGAATTGCACTCATGATTTCATGAAAGTTTGAAAAATGCATGAATTGAGTTTATGATTTTATGAACCTTTGAAAAATGAATGAATTGTGATTTCAAGAAAATGACAAGAGCTTTGAAGAAAACTATGTTTTATGATTCAAAGGAAATTTATAAGGAGATGAACTTTTAAAACTGTTTTGTTCATTATTTGATTATAAGCATAGAACCTATTGGGCTCCCCAAGCTCACCCCCCCTATTTTCCCAATTTCCAGGTTTTTAGCAAGAAATCAAGTGGAAGTGGATCAAGGCATCTTGTGCTTATTGTATTGTGTATTTGAATTTTGGTTATGTAAATGTATAGTTGTAAATTCATATGAGCAATTGAACAAGGTAAATGAGATGTTGTTATTGGTATTGGAATTTGGCTAGGAAATGCCAATGAAATTGTAAAACTCTTATGTATGATGATTAATGTAATTGGGCTTAAAATGCTCACTAAAGCATTGAATGAAATGTGGCATGATTTGATGAAGATGGAATGAATGAGTTATGATCCAAAAGTGAATTTTAAACTCTAATGTATAATGCTTGATTGTATGACCTTTGATCTTTTGAGATGATGCATGAGATGGTATGAATATCAGATAAGTAGGAAAATGTTATGAGGTTGGGATTGATAGTCATACATGTGAAATGAAAATGAGAATGAGGATTGTGTGAGATTGGTTATGTAAGTCTTATAGATGTGTTAAATTGGTTAGAAGATAGAAGTTGAAAGTTGAGAGTTATGAGGGTTGAAAGTTAGCATGATGCATAAATCTTGTTGATGATGATAGCTTTGATGATGGCTTAGGAATTTAGGGATTGATGGACAAATCAATTAAGAATGGATTGAATGATAAGATAAATTTGACGTTTGGAGTTGTCATGAAATATTCTAGTGGTAGAGTAAGTTAATCTTGCAAGATTTCAAGTGAATTTGGTTTAGGAAGAAGGTGGAAAGCATGAGTGATGTTTTAGGAGGTTTTGGGGAAAAACCTCACTGTTCTGGTGAGTTGTTCCTCGCGGGCGCGAGCCCCATTACTCGCGGGCGCGACCATACAAAGCCAGAGGAGCCCCAAACTTTCTGTTCGACTATTCCTCGCGGGCGCGAACGAATTAACTCGCGGGCGCGACCCTTTTAGAGTCCGAATTTCATGTTTAGGCCTCTAATATGAGTTGTAGATCTTGATCTTATCTTTCAAATGGCGCAAGAACGAAGTCATTTGGATATTTGTAGAGAAAGTTATGGCATTTGCGCCAAAAGAGTTTCAAGTTGATTTTGGAAGTGAGCGTAGTCTAGTATTTTGGGCATAAATCCCTCATCCGACCTCCAAATGAGGTGAGGTTTGAACCATTGGATTCATAAGACATGTATCCTTCTCCATATGAAAATTTGTAGCTTTTGGAGTTAAATTGAAAATGT
>JANTPM010000004.1:5931220-5944571 GCA_025434745.1 Erythroxylum divaricatum | reverse complement strand
ATCAACTCGGCATCTTTCTCTCTTCCCACAAAAGACTGGCTTCTCATCAATCTTCAGCAGCATTGACAAGTTCAGGGCCAGGATTGGGCGTTGCTGTTTGGCTTGTCTTGTTGGTTCCTCTGGTCCTGAAGGAACAAGTCTATTTTTGATAATAATTTTGTGCGACCTACGTCACCCACTTTTTTCATATTGTCTTTTGCAGGTCAGGTTCAGCAGGCAACAGCGAGGTAGTGCCAAGTCCTATGAGGTTTCCATTCCTGCCAGGAACATCTCCTCGGTTGGAGTAGGCCGGCGCCAAGTTGGGTGAAACTGAACACCGATGGTACTTGCAACCGTACCCAGTCGACAGCTACAGCGGGTGGACTCCTCCGCGATAGTGCTGACAACTGGCTTGGCAAGTTCATGCAGAATATCGGCTGGTGCATCGTGCAGTCAGTGGAACTCTGGGGCGTATATACCGGACTATCTCTAGCTTGGCGGTTGGGCTTCCGGAGGATTGAGTTGGAGGTGAACTCGTTGGGGTTGTACTAGATCCTCTCTTCCTCGACCGTCCGTTCATAAACTCGTCACTCTCTCGTCATGGGTATCTTGGAGCTCTTCAATCGTAACTGGACTGTTGTTCATCGGCACGTGTACCAAGAGAGCAACAGAAGCATGGACTGGCTCGCCACACAGGCCAATCAATCCGACATTGGTGTCATTTATTTTGATTCTCCACCCAACGGGTGCCTTACCATCCTCTCAGAGGATTTGTTGGGGATCTGTTTCCCTAGACTAGTTTTGTAACCGGTATAATCATTTTTCCTTTATAAAAAAAAAACATACAACGGCCACCACAACTAGAAAAACCATGGTCGAGCCACCGCTCCAACTGTACTCTTCCTCTATTCTCATCTGAACTGGATTTTTGTGACTAGTTGTTACCGATAAGAAGGTATAGAGGAGATGTTATGTATAATACAAAACTATCTATGCGTGACAGAGACTCATCCACCTTTAATCAAAAGTCAGGGGTTCGATTCTTATCTTTAGGCATGGAGCAGTCTTAAATATTTGGGTCAATTGTCTCATCATGTGAGGTGTCTTCCCATCAGCAAGAGAATTAGTCACTGAATCTGCCAGTGGATACCTTAATGTCAGACAAAAAAAACAAACATATGCAACAGTGGCATTAGTTTAAGTCACTATTCATAAAATTGCTGATGTGATGTCAATGGTTACAATGGGTGTACCTTAAAACAAATGAGTTTTGCAAACATTTAGACTTCTTTCTCCATATTTTCATAATAACAGGATACAATCTATAGGCTTTTATTGTTCCTACATTATATGAGTGTGGATTCACATAAATAGTGGCTTAAGATGACCAAAGATAAGAGTTCTCTTCATTTTTAAACTTAAAATTTAAAAATATCAAATTTAACATTGAAAACAAAATGAAGTTATAATGGCATGAATAACGTTATTTATGGAACCTTTTAGTTCATTTTTTAAGAATATCAACTCATTTATTAACTAATTAATCACTGTCAAATATTACATTAATTAACTTAATATCAACATATATGTATGATTTTATGTGGAAAAATATGATTATGGAAAATTTCAATGATTAAAAAGTTTAATCGATTTGACTGGTTCAATCGTAAATACTTTGAACTATCTAAATTTTTGGTTCAATTTATTTTAGTAACAATTTATTAATTAATCGATCAATTTTATCAATTAATAAGTTTTTATAAATTAAAATAAATCAAATAATTTTTATTTAATAATAATTTTTAATAAAATTTTAAATTTTTCGAACAATCTTTTTCAATTATATTTTAAAATTTTTAATTTTATTTAATATTTAATGAATTTATGACTGCCAAATATCAATTGAACATTTTAAATTTTAAATTTATTATCTTATATATTAATTGATCAATATTTAATCAATTACCCACGGGCACGGCTTCAATGTTGTTTGTCGTTACATAAAGCTAACGCTGTTTGTTTAGTTGAAGTCTCCTAGTAGTGGTACATAGAGTTCGTTGAAACGCAGCGTTTCGCTAAGATAGAAACATAAGCTGTAATTTCAAAATTCTCCAGAATCGCTGGTGAGCTTTATCGGAAATTTGATTTTGGTTATCCAATGAACAAAAAGAAGAATTTCAGGAAAAGAACAATCGAAGAAGACGACCCAAGCAATAGTAGAGCATCCGATGACGAAGAAGAGAGAAGGTAGCTTTCTTGATTGTTAACTATTTGAATACTAATTCCCGAAATTCAATAGTTAGGGTTTTTTGCTTCTTTTGACTATAGATTCGGATGCAATGTGTAAACTTTTAACTACATGAATTGTGAATCATTGGATAATAATCTTAGATTGGCGTTGGAGGAGGTTAAGTTCCTGCAGAAACAGAGAGAGAGAAAATTGGGAATTCCTGCAGTTTCGACGGTGTTGAGTGGAGGCACGACCGTGAAAGTAAGCGAAAAGAACGACGGAGATGGAGAGAAAGATGAATTGGTTCTTCAAGACACGTTTGCTCAAGAAACTGCTGTTATGGATGAAGACCCCAACATGTAAATTGTTGCTGTACCTTTTTTATCTGTTTGTTCCTTTTAATGTTGTTAATTTGGCCCTCTATTTTGCTTTGCTTATCGTTTTGATTAGTCAACAGGGTTAGTAGTTATGGAATGTGAACTTTTTGCTTCAATTAATGAAGGCGGAATGTTTGTTTGTGTTGAAACATGGTGTTTTGTGGTTAGGGTGAAGTATGTTGAACAAGAGTTGGCGAAGAAAAGAGGGAAAACCCTTGATAAGACAAGTCGGGCTGAGAATGAGTTACAGAGTGCAGAAGATGAATTGTACAAAATCCCTGAGCATCTAAAAGTGAGTCCTTTGGTTTTTATGACATTCATCTTCTTAATACACAAAGTAGTTGTGCGCCCTTAAACACAGTACATGTGAATCCCTCTTTCCCCTCAAACTATTATTTATCGCCTGTAGGTGCTGATTTTCCTCGACAAGTTTTTGCATTCCTCTTATTTATTTGTTGTGCCATGTGGCTGTTTCTTGAAACTTCTTATTGGCATTGTGCCAGGTGAAAAGGCGAAACTCTGAGGAAAGTTCTACTCAATGGACTACTGGGATTGCAGAGGTTCAGCTACCCATTGAGTATGCCATTTTGCTGTCATTTGTGATAAATTGTACTTTGTATTATGGTTTATTGTAGTTGCATTTATGTGGTTGAAAACTGTGGCGGTAAGACTTCCATTTTAATGGGTTGCCTTTACTTGTTTTCCATGGTTTCAGATACAAACTAAAAAATATTGAGGAAACTGAGGCAGCAAAAAAGCTTTTGCAGGAGAGAAGGTTGATGGGCCGTGCAAAATCAGAATTCAGCATTCCATCAAGTTACAGTGCGGACTATTTCCAACGTGGAAGGGATTATGCTGAGAAACTGCGGAGAGGTTACTTCCATTTTTTTTCCTACAATATTTTTTTAATCTGATTTCCCGATTAATTTATCTCCAGTCTCTCTAGAGATTCTAAACTGCTTAGAAATCTGTCACCCTTCTGTTCAAGAGGCTTCCTTCAATGGGTTCACTTGATTCATTTTTTCACCATACGAGCTGTCTGTTTTCCCACAGGCATCCTTTTTCTTGTCCTCTCAATCTGCTTTCCTTTCCTCACCATATTCTGTTACATGCAGACCATCCTGAGTTGTACAAGGAGAAAAGTTTACAGGATGATAATGCTGCATCAAAACCTGCTGATAGCAGCACAGATGCAGCAGCACGTAGACAAGCTGCAACTGATGAGTTCATGCTAGAGCGTTTCCGCAAACGAGAGCGCCACCGGGTGATGCGGAGATAACATGCATTTCACGGGCTCAATATTTCCGTTTAGTTAAAACTCCGATCCTGGTTGCGGTGGTCAATTGTAGGTGCTGCAGCAATATGACTTTTCAGCATTGCAAAAGGGTAATGCTCTGGTGGGCTTTCGTCCGATTCAACCGCTTTATGTCAGTCGTAAACTTACATGGTTTTGTATCGAGGTTTTCAAAAGTCTCGAGTCTCATTTTGCAGTTAAAAGTGCAATCTTACTTGATAAGATGGATGTTCGAAATTGTGTAAAAGGATGCTTTTTAACGTTATTGAATTCCACATGCAAACATTTGTCATCGAGGGTTATAACTTTTATGTCCACGACTTTCACTGAGACAATGATGCCATCTCGTTTTAACATTCAGTCATGAATCTTAGTTCCTTGTATGGTTATTATATATGTGGATAAAATTATTCGGAATTCAATTTTGTTCTTGGGGTCCTTGGGAACCTAGAATGTTTAGAATCAGGCCAGAACATTTTCATCGTGGTTCACATGTGAATGGTTTTAAAAACTGGACCTTAGTTAAAATAGCTATTCTCATTCTAGCTTTCGCGATGATACTTGGGCAACAACAACTTCTGCTTATTATGTTATGAGTCTGCATGAACTATGAAGTGGTCCCGTGTACTTCACGGCCATTAACAAACAACACAAGCGCACTGGCCCTTGATTCTGTACAGAGACAAAACAGAATGTCAAATCTGTTTTGTACAAAGTAACAAAACCTCAATTATACTTGTACGGATCTTTTTAATTAAAAAACAGAGCGCATCTTTTATAGCAAGTTAAAAGTACACTGCAGAAGGTGTAACCTGGTGGGCTTCATAGTTCATTCAGAATTGCTGAGCCACGACCAGGCTTATACGTACGTTTATTTAATTACAGTGTCTAATCACACAATTGACTCGAGAGTTTATTGTTCAGGTATGATCTCAAAGCCACACACGCCATTAACGAGGAATTTCTAATCTTAAACTTCCTTCACCACAAACGCCGGTGGGAAAAGGAAAGAAGAATAGGCATCTACGTGACTTAGAATTGGACATTGCTTTTGAAGGATTGACCGAAACCCCAATTAGAAGGAGCTACGTTAAGTGCTGTACGGATCTTTCCATCACTAGTTTGGACTCTAAACGACAAGCTCTGACCATTGAGGTAGCTCAGGCTCTGCCAATTGACACCCCAGTTCCTTGTCATAGCTTCCCATCTATTTGATTTAGATCCTTTGATCCAAACTTGGGAGATCTCTCCAGCTCCACCCACATTTGATATGAGCACCAGCTCAAAGTAATCCCTTCCATTGATGGTGAATCTGAGGCCACCACTTCTGTTGCATCTCACTCTGTCACCATAAACACTTAAATCATCAATCTGGTTATTAAGATAAGAAGTTACAGGTGGGTATAATTAGTGAACATACTTCCTGTACAGAACAGGTACAATTCCTGCCTTGTACTTGGCAATAGTCTGGAAGGCAGGTTGAGACATGTCGAAGTGTGTTCTTGGAGGATTGCACCAGCCTCCGTTGTCACTAGGGAGAGCGTAATTTGGTGGACAGAAATTTGTTGCAGTGACTGTAATGGATGTACCCTTGAGGCACCACTGAGGGTCCTGGGTTGCATCGCAGACTATCTGATAGCACCCACCACATGACTCGCCATTGTTAAACAGAGCCGTACTGAGTGCAGCTGTTTTGATTCCATAGCCATCTGTATAGAGATTTCCATACCCACAAGCACCACCTATAAGATCAACATAATCCATAACACAGTTAGCGCTGATCACTTGACAGAAACTACAGAGAAGGATATTTAATATGCTTACCCATTGTACCAGAAGCATCACTACCACCATAAAAAGTTGCATGAGCTCGCAGCCAAGCCCCTGACACTAACTCGAGGCTTGTGAAAAGCAGTCCAATGCAGAGAATGAAGTTACTGAACACGTAAAGCCTCGCCATAAAGATGAGTGAAAAATATAGTTTTGGACAAGATTGAAAGATAGTTTGATAGTTGAGATGCCAAGATATCCTATCTATTTATAGTCACTGCCAATATCGTAATACGCTGCTATGATTTTGTCAGGCTCATTAAAATATTTTCGTTGCCATAGAAAACCATGATTGCAAGTCCGTTAACTATGCACATTTCGTTATGGGAATATTCATATCTTTACAAGTATGATCAGCTTTGATGGTGACGGTGATCATGCACCTGATTTTCCCTTGCTGTTTTTAAATCGACCCAAGGGTTCTAGTTTTAGCAAACTAAATCCGACCCTCTACACATGCCATGATGCGTAAGTTCAAGTTATCTGCAATTTGTCTGCATAGCAACCTATATAATATATAATGTTGATTGTAAAGTTGGTAACATGGCCGTACTACGTTATAGGACAACTGAGATGCAAGTTGCGTATGAAATGGCTTTTGTTTATAGACCAAAATGCTTCATTTCAAACCTCAACTAACTAGTAAGAGCAAACGGGTAGAAGTAGAACAGCTGAACAAATCAAAGTCAACTCCGTCCGAGCTCCATTACTTGCTTATCAAGAACCAAGCATATGTTCTGTATAAAATTATAAGTACGGTGTTCAACGAGAAGATGCTAGTTCTTCAGCTAAACGTGCGTAACTCATGATTAGGGTGCGTAACTCATGGCATATCTAGAGGCACATTCACGGCTATGTCACATGGCTGATGACATCTCGAGTGATATCACTTCCCAAAACCTATGAATTCTTCACATATGGAATTTCAAACCTCAATTTGCCGTCAACTTCGTCCACAGCCCCAGGTTTTGCATTGCAGATTCAAGTTTGTTGCTTAAATCTTTGTGCATTGATGATGCAAAAATTAAGATCTTCTTAAAATATTTCGTGATTAAAATAAAAAAAGAATAGCATATGTGATAACGATTAATTTATACTCTTGCAATTGATTGGGTAGTTCCAATTAATGTTTAAAGTTATTGATTTATTTTTATGTATTTTATTAATTATATTTAATACTCAACACTAAAAATAAATTTCCTAAAATAATTACTTAATAATTAAAATTATGATAAAATCATAGTTAATTAATTATGAATTTAAATTGCATTTAATTATTATTCTTAAATAATTAGTAAACATAAAAATTAGCGTACATTACATTTTAAAAAATTAATTATAAATTACAACATAAAAATACTTGAACAAATTAAGGATTTCGTTCCAAGAGTGGACGCCGATGTATCCAATGGTAGCGAGGAGCTGATGTCAACGAGAGAGATGTGATGCCTTGTTGCCGATGACAGGTGATGCAAAACGAGGTGCAACCAGCAAGCTCCTCGACGACACCTTTACAACAGCGAATAAAAGTTCACAAGCACAAATGCGAAAAGGCAGTGACAATGCAAGAACCCTAATGAGGTGCGTCAGATATGTAGGAATGTCAATGGGCCGGTTTGGCCCGACAGGCAGAGATAAGTTGATCCGTAGCTCGGCCCGATCATAAGCTGATTAGCCCAAGCTATCGTATTTTTTGAAAAGAAAATTGTTAAAAACAACGTCAATTTTGATAAAACGACGTTATTTTTGAAATAGTGATTGGGTTACAGGTTAGCCTATACTAGACTGTGGCCAATCAACTCGGGCTAAAATTGGGCCAAGTTGGGCCAAATTTGACATTTTATTGATATGTCTGACGAGTGTTGTGAACGTGTCAATTACACCCCGTGCGTTGACTATGAAATTATTTAATATTCTTAAATAGATTTTATTTATTTTAAATCAATTAAAATCTGATATAAAAAAGTTAACTTTTTTTTAGGAATAATTGGAGAACCGAATATAGTGTTTGAAGAATCGAATTATTAAATAAATAAGTCATCAAATCAATAGTTCGAATCAAAGCAAAGTTTTAAAGGATTTTTTTATAACTATATTATGTAAAATATAATTACTATAATGAGATTATATTAATTATGAAAAATTTTAAATCTATTAATTAAATATTAAATATAAGTTGATAACATGTTTGTTGCCTGCTATTATTTAAATTTGAAATTAAAGTTATGTTTATTATAAATCTTATTGATCAAAATTAAGGTTCGTTAAACCCAAATATATCTTATTTTAAATTAACGAGTCCTATTTAACTAATTTTACATGATTTAGATGAGATAATTCATGATCATGTAAAATTAGAGACATGATTAAGAACAATATATATAATATGTTTTGACAATAAGTTGTTACCTAATTGATCTAAGAATGAAATAAGATGTGATTAATAAGTATGTTACCTACTTAATTTGATGTGGTTATTTTTTTAACAAACTTATGGTCAACTAAATTAAAATAGAATTCTAGCTCACTATTTTTTTTGATAAATTCTCAAATTAATAGTGAGATCCAACACGTTGTTTAAAATAATAGGAGTAACCAAATATTTTATTGAATTCTTTATTTTATTTAGTTTTATAACTTAAGCTAATACTTGTTCTTTTATGCAATTTTGGTTGTTAGATAAAACGAGTAACAATTTATCCCTGAAATATATCATAGATGTTAACAAGCTTTCTAGAATGGTTTCATCATAGCCTAATATATAGAAAGAGTGATATTTAAGCTTAACCCTACAAAAACTCTATAGCCTTGTTTGGCAAACAACAGATTGCATTAGCTGCTAGCTAATTATATCAACTGATTTGACCAGCGGATAACATCAGTTGTTTATTAAACATGTTTGGTAAAATTAGTTATTTAATATTAGTTGTTGATATGTAAAATGACTTATAAGGGTATGATTTTAAAAAAATTATAAGGACATGAATATTATATTTTTTAGTATTTCGTTGAATATTTTATGAGAATTTAGATATTTAATTTTACAAAAATTAAGTTTATAATTTTAATAAAAAATAACAACAACAATAATAATTACAACAACAACAACAACAACAACAACAACAACAACAATAATAATAGTCCAATGTTAAATTCTTTATTACTAAGAATGATGTAGAGAGTTACATCATATTAGTTTTTTTATATAATATGTAAGAATTTTATTATTTAATAAATTAAAATATCTATAATTATATTATGATACTGATGCGGTATATAGTAGTTATATATTAAAAATATTGATTTGATGTGACTTTTATGTTCAAAAATTTAATATTATGGTTTTTTAAATGTAAACTAATATTATAAAAGTAAATAAAGATTGAAAAAGTTTACTTAACCCCTTTATTATACTCTTCCCAACTTTAATATGATAAAAAAAGTCAACTTTGAAAACACACAGAGTAAAAGTAGAGAGTAAAGTGGAGGACAATATTATCATTAGGCAAATAATTAACTCCAAAAGCTCCTCTTGTGGAGCTTTTAAAAATTAGCTTATTAGAGTTAAATAAGCTAACCAATAAATCATTCACCAAACACATCAATAACTTTCAAGATGGTCAAAAAGCTAAATTTTAATCAATAAGTTAAAAAACAGTTGATAAGCTATTTGTCAAACACCTCCTAAGTCTATATGACCTTAATGATCACTTTTACCAAACAGGCTAGCCTTTGATTAGAAATTTGGTTATAGAAGCCACTTTAGAGTTCTTTGAGAATGGTAAAATTCTTAAGGAAGTTAATAAAACCTATATAGGCTTGATACCAAAGGTCCAACACCCTAGCTTCCTTAGTAACTACGGGTCAAAATCATGTTGTAACTTTCTCTTTAAAATTATCTCAAAATTATTGACCTCGAGAATGAAAAAAGTGGTGAGCAATATGATCAATGAAACACAAGGGATATTCTTAAAGGGAAGTAATATTGGAGATAATATTTTACTATACATGAGTTGTTCAAAGGCTATGGCAAAAGAAACTCACCTAAAATAAGACCCTAAAGGTAGATTTTCAAAAAGCATATGACGCAGGACTTCATTTTATGAGAATTGGAAGTTTTATAAAAATTTAGGGAATAGATTATAAGATATAGATCTAAAAGTGCTCAGTGAGCTTGAATGAGCAACCTACCAAGCTATTCAAGGGTAGAAAAGGCCTGAGACAAGAGATCTTATATCTCCTTATCTATTCATCATATGTATGGAGGTACTAACAAGATTGGTGAAACACAATATTTTCCTAAGCTCTCATTTTTACTACTACAGTAAATATAAAAAACTTGGATTGTTTAGTTTGAGCTTTGTAGATGATCTCCTTATGTTCTCTAAAGCTAATGATACGTCAATCTTTACACTAATGACATCTCTTTATATGTTTAAAAAGTTATATGATCTCCAAATCAATTACAAGAAAAGTCAACTAATCATTTCGTCAAGTAACTTTAATAAAGTTGATTGGTTGTTAGGGATCTGTGGATTGCAAATCAATGAACCTCCATTCACTTTCTTGGGACTCCCTTTATCCACTAAAATATTACAAAATAGAAACCACACCCCTCTATTAGAAAAACTACAAATAACTTGGTATAATAAGGATCTACCCTACTCAAGTAAAGTAATATTGATAAAGTTAGTCTTGAACTCCTTACATGTATATTGGTCAACCTATATGTTCCTTTCAAAGGGAATGATCAAGTCATTAAAAAGATTGATGAGATGTTTATTATGGGGATGAAGAAGAGCGAGCAAAACAATGGCTAAAGTTAGTTAGAAGGAGGTCAATAAACCAATTTTAGAAGGAGGACTAGGGATAACCTTTATTGGAGAATAAGAGTAACATATAGATTAAATGGATAAATAAATACCCATAAAAGATAGTAACCTATGGGAAATCCAACTAGGACCAAAGAACTTTTAGTTTATGTCCCAACTCATTAAGTTGAAAAATAATTTGACTAGGTCCTTTTAAGTATGTGATTAGAAGTGGAGAAAGAGCTTCCTTTCTTTATGATAAATGGAAGCCTTTGTACTTTACTAAACTACAAGGGGATTGACAGAATAAGATCCCTACGAATTCTAAGGTTAAAGATTGGATATGTGGGAATCAATGGTGTAACTTCCCTCCGGAAGCAACAATAATATTACCAAGCTACAACCCTAATCTTGAGAAAGAAGATAAATACATTTGGCTTTAAAACTCATTTAAGAAATTCATTGAGGAATTATGTAAAGTGTTGAGAGGATATCAAATAAAGCCTATTAACTAAGAACAAGTTGGAATTTTCCAACATTTTAGACGTTTGCATGCTATGTAAGGAAGCCACTGAATCAACAACACATCTCTTCTTTAATTATAGTTACTCAAGGTGGATATAGGATAAAGTGCAAGAAATATGCCACATTCATAATAAATGCTTTATCTATGAGGACATAATAGAATGGTTAAAGTTAGATAAAACTGAAAAACTGAAGGGGGTAGTCGTTTTACAAACTTTTTAATTTTACCGTAGGCGTCTCTAGTACAAACAAAAACAAAAACATTCAAAAACGAAATAACAAATAACACTAGAAATTTAGTAACACAATTCGACACAACTTGCTTATGTCTGCGGGGCCCTCACCCAACTTAATAACTTTTACTGAAATACAATAGATTTACTCAAGACTTTATTAAGCTGATACAACTCAACCCTTGACACTATCTCTCAACCTCACTTCTAGTGAAATAATTTCACACTCAATAATACGACCGACTCGTGTTAACCTCGTCAAAGGATTTTTTAAACTACTTTCACTCAAACAAAAATTAATAAAAATAACTCAATTACTTAATCAACTAAGAACTGAAAGACAATATACTTGAAATAAAATAAAAACTTCCTTATGATTTCAACTTCTCTAAATAATCCTTCAATTAAAACAATTCAACCAAACTTTAACAACTTCAATTAAACCATATGAAAGTATAGACAATAGATGAAGATCTACGGTGTTTTGCTCTAAAAATAACTCACAACCCTAGATGAAGACGTCTGGAAAAAGTAACTCAAAAATCCATTGTACGTAGCCAACACACTTTTCACATAGCATGTCTCACTCACACACGTTGTTCAACTCTCACATGAGACATTCAAATATACTGCAATGTTTGTTCCCTTAACCATTAACTCACATGAACTCTTTACTGTCTTACGTAAACTCTATACTGTATACCCACATAAAACACCATTGCAGCACACTGACATTAGAGATTTACTTCCACAATGATAGAAGACAAGCAAGCATAATTTCACTTCAGCTACACAACAAAAAACAACGTCCTAATTGCCAACACGCACACTAACTTGATGCCCCACACGCACACAACTCTGTTGCCGCACACTCACTATTTAGATAGGTTTCTGCCGTAGATTACAGATGTGCATAAATTCCTCACACAATAAGAGTCCCACTACAGCCATGCAACCACCACTTCAAATTTAAACACACAACAACCTCATCCTTTTATTTTCTTCATTCCACAAAATCAACATAAACCTGTAGTAACACCATTTATTTACCATTATGTCCAGCAGTAAAAACAAAATTCAGTAGTAACAAAATGCAATTACCAATTATATATTATATTTGTCCAATTAAGATACCAAAACTAAATAAAATAATATATTTTATTTATAACAAAAACAATAAACAAAGGAGAAAGGTTTGTATTGGGAACAATACTATTTTATTTAGTTTTGGTATCTCAATTGGACAAATATAATATATAACTAACAAAAACAATAAAGAAAGGAGAAAGGATTGTATTGGGAACAACTATTTATAAAATATGAGTAGAACAACACCAAATGTTTCGGAAGTTGTGAGGGCAGTAAAGAGGTAATACTTAAAGAGACCATGTAGTAGATTAGAGAGAAATTCATAATCAAGAGTTAAGAATGTAGGAAAATCCCGGTGTGTGCATCATATTCACACGGTACGGAAAACAAAAATTTTTATTCCGGGACCTTCCCGAAAGTCAGGATCCATGTGTCTATATAACGAAATCAAACCGTAACGGCCAAAGGAGACCGTCTCTAACGGTATCCACGCAGAGATCGGAGAACCTAACCGGGGCAAATCCTTTGACCCGGGAATAGCTAGAACAAGGGAGAGAGTGCTAGCTCTTACCTTGTTCTTGGAGAGCTAAGGAGAAACGATGAAGAGAAGCTTGGAGAGGAGAGTGAAGCTTGAAGGATCGATGATGAAGATGAAAATTGCTTAGGCTTTTTCAAAACCCTTTCTTCTTTTTATCAAAAACCAACGACCCCTTCACCTTCTTTTGTCTTTTTATCATTTAATGCAATTAATGACAAAGCATAAAAGAGGAAGCTTCTCCTCCTTTCCACGTTGACATATATATATATATATAAATTCTTTAATTAATTAATAAGATATATATATGTATATAAATGCTGAAGTGGTCTAGTCACATTGGGGTCAGTCCTACCGGGTCCCGGTATGGGAAAAAACACCGAAGACCTGTTTCAGCAATATCGATGTCGCGATCTCATCGGGACATATCTCGATCTCATCGGGATCC
>JANTPM010000004.1:5894669-5905976 GCA_025434745.1 Erythroxylum divaricatum | reverse complement strand
CTAAATTTGGAGTTCTGGGTCAAAAGTTATGGAGGTCGGAAGTTCTGGTACTGTTTGTGGAGAGTTAGCCGACCTGTCTTAGTGGGAACTTTTGAGTCCTGTAGATTCCGAGCTTGCTTGTGAGTCCTTCTTGAAAAATATAGATTTTTCTCTTAGCTTTCCAACGCTTCCGACCGTGTCTAATTTGGAGCCCGGAGTCAAAAGTTATGAGGGTTAGAAGTCAGATAGGTCGGGCTGTCGGATAGGTCGCCCGAGCGCTCGCGAGCGAGCGGGCGACCAGCGCCCGCCCATGCGGGCGAGCGCCAAGAGCCCGGCATGCCGGGCTCTTGCGAGCAATTGGGGTCGGTTTCTGGCCGACCGACCCCTCTCCCTTCTTTTGGCCATAACTTTTTGCACCGACCTCCGATTAAGCTGATTTTCGAACCGATGGATTTCTAAGAAATTTTTCTATCTTTTTACACTTGATTCTTCAGTATTGCTTTTAAATTGAAAAAGGTGGTTTAAATCAAAGTGTGGAGGTCGGCTGATCAAGTCTGAATATACTTTACAAATTTTAAAATATCTAGAGCTAGAGAGCTCGGATCGAAGTGATTCTTGTTTTAAATGAAACTAGAGAAATAAATCTACACTTCTTATGAAGAAGCCGATCAGTAATTCAGCCTCTAAAGTTTTCCAATTTTGCCGGGAAGTCGGTGAAGGTCGGTTTTGACTGTTTTCTTTAAGATAGTGTTTTAACCATAACTTCTTCATGTCTAACCCGAATTGAGCGATTCCAGTTGCGTTGGAATCGTTAGATCCGAGGGGTCATTTTTATCAAGAGCCAACCCCGAATTTATTAAAGTGAAATTTTTCCATATTTGTGATTAGCATATGTGTTCGGTTGTGGGTCTTCTACGCTGGATGGGTACGAATGTTGGGCTTCGGAGACGGGGTCCAACAGTAACATTAGCAACTGTGCTTGCCTTCTGTTGGTTGCTGTCACTTTAAAGATTTTGTAGTATTTCCAATAGTTTCCCTAGTGAAAAATTTAGCTCACCTCCTTATTGTTTCTAACTACCTTTAGATTTTTCTATTCCTCCCTCGCTAGATACTTGATAGCCTCGATTTTTCCCCTTTTTTTGGTTTCCAGTTTAAAGGCTTTCCATGAATATCCCAGCATGTATCTTTGGTGTGCCCACTTTGTTTACAATGCTCACACCACTTCTTATTATTTTTTTACTGGATTCATCGCGTGATAATAGGGTAGAAGCTTCATTCGTAGATACCAGAGTTACATTCAGTTCTTCTTTCTGCTCCTCTTTTAGCATGATTTTTCTCCTTGTTGCTTCCCTCGTAACTTCAAATAATACTTCCTTAGTTGAAACCAAAGGCATTCTACTTAAGATTCTTCCACGAACATCATCCAAGTTTTTGTTGAGACCAACCAAAAATTCAAAGACTCTCTCCTTTTCAATTTTCTGGTTGTACATCAGTACATCTTCTTTACACCTCCACTCTTCATCTGACAGCAGGTCAAGTTCCTGCCACAATGCTATCATTTCAACCCAGTATGTTGTAACTTCTCTGTCACCTTGCTTCATTTGCCACAACTTTGTTTTTATCTCATAAATCCGTGATGCATCCTCTTCATCATAGTAGGACTGTCGCACTCCATCCCAGATTTCTTTAGCTGTTGACAAAAACATAAAATTATGTTTGATTGGTGGTATCATGGCGTTGATAAGCCATGACGAGACCATGGAATTATCTATCTCCAATTGTCGAGTAGCTCTTACGTTTGTTGAGTCTGGAACATTCCCATCTCTGATGATAAAGCTTAGCTTCCCTCTTCCTCCAATGACGAGTTTCATAGCTTGAGCCTACTCTCGATAGTTTGTTCCATTCAGTTTATCAAAAACAATGATAACTGAAACTCCCTCAAGACTAGAGGTTATTGATGATTGACCTCCAGTCTGGTTTGAGATTGGAATTGTCGTGGAGGATCCCTCAAGATTGGAAGCCATTTCTTAACTTTCTGGGGTTGTCTCTTTGGTTTCACTCTCTCTATCACATGGCTCTAATACCATGTGAATCAGAACTAATTTACTGAATATCTCTTTATTAGAGACTGCAGTATATATATACACACGAATAGGGTTTACAAAATAAGGTTGAAAATCGGTACAGATATGGAAATATAATCCTAGGATACTTTATCTCTATAAGATACTGTTATCTAATCTAAATGATCCTATTATGATCAGATCATAATATTATGAGATATACATATCTTGACCACATAAGACAAACATTCTCTTCCAATCTACCTCGACCACCCCTAGTGTCTCCAACCATGCAATACCTAATATTAAATCGGGTCCCCTAGTATTGAAAACATAAGCATCCACGCTAAATTCCACTCCATTTACTTCTAGCTTAATTTCTTTACAAACGCCTTGTGAGAGAGAACGATGCCTATCACCTAATCTAACTCCAAAGTTTCCAGTATGAGTAGTAGGGATTCCCATGGCCCTAACCAATTTACTCAACACAAAATTATGACTAGCTCTACTATCTACCATAATTAAAATAGGCATTTTGCTAAGCTTACCCATCATAACCATGGATCTCGTCCGTGAGGACTTTTCTCTTCCTATTTCTCTGTACTCAACCAAATTGCAAACCAACTCCCAATCCTCCTGATGCTCATCTACCTTCACTGCAACAAGATTATTCACTGTTTCATTGTCTACATCTCCCTCCCAAATAATTAGCTTGTATTCTTTATATGGGTATTAATGAAGTGGACCAAAGGTTTGGTCACACTTGAAACACAGCCCTTTAGTTCTTCTCTCCATTAGTTGCTCACAAGATAAATTCCTAGTTCTCTTCCACCGAAGACCATTTCGTCGATTTTCACCAGCCACTACGTTTCGGGGCATGTTTGGCAACTCCCTTCCCTCCGCCTTAACATTTGCAGATGTGTTTCTTGTTTGACCCAGGTGTGGAAAATTGGAAACGCCCAATCAAGACTTATACTCGATAGTGGAAACCCCCCAGGCTTGTATTTCGATTCATAGGATCGGATTATTCCTTCTTCGACCAGCCCCCTCTCCACCTTACGTGCAACTAAAAGTAATCGAGCTCGGGTCGATAGGTTATGGGTCTTGAACCGGTTTCTTATTTTTTCACAAAGTCCTGTCAGAAAACTTCTCATAAACCACTCTTCAAGAAAGTGGGTGATTTATGACATCACCCTCTCAAACTCTTTGATGTACTCATTCACTGACCCACGTTGAACGATCGATTTAAGCTGCTCTATCGAGTTACCCCCATCCTTTCCCCGTATTGATCAAACAAGGAGCACTTGAAGCGTTCCCTTGTCATGCAAAGCTCCAGCTCATGTATGGATTTGTACCAGTACAATGTGGTTCCTTCCATACATATCTAAACAATCGGCAACCTAAGCTCAGCAGGAATCTCATAAATCAAGAAATAAGATTCAACTCGTATGACCCATGCAAATGGGTCTTCGCCATGGAACGAAGGTAAATCAACTCTTTGTGCCGCATCACGTTCTGTAGCCACTGAAATAATGCGACTCTCCTGTTTGTAATGCTCTGATCCATGTGTCGATCCCCCCCGAAGAAGAAGACGGGAGATGGGTCAGTGCTAGTGAGTCTTCTCCTCCGTCTCCCGTACTCTGCTTCTCTGGGTTTCTGGACTTTAGAGTTTGAAATCCTTCTCTCAGTTCAATCTGTAGTTGGCCTTGGGATTTTGCTAATGTCTCAACACTAGCCATCAACGTGCTCAACTATGTCCTAAAATATTCAATGTGGAGTCGTGTGACTTTACTTGTAACAACCAAGATCACCCGCTTACAGATATTGTCTGCTTAGGCTTTGGTCCAGCCAAGCCCTCACGGTTTTTCTTTTTTTGAGGCCTTCTTAGGAGTTCACTCATCCTAGAACTACTCTCACCCTGAGCACATTTAACCTTGGAGTTCTGAATAGATCCGGTGCATTAGACCATGGAAAACATGTCTATAAGGGAGAGATATCCTTACCTTTATAAGGTGTACTTTTTTCCCTCTCCAACTGATGTGGGAGATCTCACACTCTCTACCTCCTTAAGGCCCAGCCCTCTTTGGGGTCCAGTCTAGCTGGTATAACGGTTCGGGTACTGGCTCTGATACCGCTTGTAACAGCCCAAGTCACCAGCTTACAGATATTGTCCGCTTTGAGCCTTGGAGTTCTGAAGAGATCCGGTGCATTAGACCATGGAAAACATGTCTATAAGGGAGAGATATCCGTACCTTTATAAGGTGTACTTTTTTTCCTCTCCAATTGATGTGGGAGATCTCACACTCTCTACCTCCTTAGGGCCCAGCCCTCTTTGGGGTCCAGTCTAGCTGGTATAACGGTTCGGGTACTGGCTCTGATACCGCTTGTAACATCCCAAGTCACCAGCTTACAGATATTGTCCGCTTTGAGCCTTGGACCAGTCAACCCTCATGGTTTTGCTTTTTCTGAGGCCTTCCCAGGAGGTCACCTATCCTGGAACTACTCTCACCAAAGCACATTTAACCTCAGAGTTCTGATGGGATCCGGTGCGTTAGGCCATGAAAAACGCATCTGTAAGGGAGGCCTAGCCACCTGCCGGTCCAACCAGCCTGAGTACTGGCTCTGACACCACTGTAACAACCCAGATCATCCGCTCACAGATATTGTCCGCTTTAGGTCTTGGCCTAGCCAAGCCCTCACGGTTTTACTTTTCTTGAGGTCTTCCCACGAGGTCACCCATCCTAGAACTACTCTCATCTGAGCACATTTAACCTTGGAGTTCTGATGGGATCCAGTGCATTAGGCCATGGAAAATATGTCTGTAAGGTAGAGATATCCGTACCTTTATAATGCGTACTTCGTTTGCCTCTCCAACCGATGTGGAAGATCTCACATTACCATTGCTTCTTGAGCCGAAATCGATGATTCTTGTCTCCTGAGAGGCATTTCCACTACAGACACTCTAGCTTCCATACATGTTTGCATACAATTTCTACTCCCTTAATCTTTCAATGAAAGCACCAATTGTTAGGAATCTCGATATAAATTGTATTATTGATAGTATATTAGATGATAACAAGCTGAAGCAAGCTCCCCCTCCTATATGAACCAGGCCAACCTTCCTAACAATGATTATATAATTGTTGTTTTCTCTATCCTTAATAAACAACTATATCCTTCCTCACACCCTCATTCTCTCTCCATAACTACCTTCTAACAAACTTGCCTATATGGTAGTTGACACTCCCCCCTTTTCCCATCTGTTTCTAAGAGTATAAGTTTAATGGGCTGAGTAGAAGGTGAATTGTTAACACCTGCACAGGTTGAATAGTGATCAGCAGTACTCATCAATTCTTGAAGTGGAAGAAATAGCTTAAGCTTATTACAGTTAAATACACAAGTGAAGGTGCAATCAAGTTTCATATTAGTAACTATGTTCTATCTGCAGAATTGAGACTTTTTAAGAATAGAATGCATAATAACAATGGTCAACAATTATTTCACCCGAAGATTGTAATCTTTGACTGCCATGGGAATAATTTATGATCCAAAGTCATTCACCATGGGATAATTCCACTTTATTGTGTTATCTTATAGCAAACTAAAAGTTACAAGACCATTCTATCTAAAGATCATTTCTTTAACTTGAAACTAACCATAGACCAAAACAACATTACCTATCAGAAGTAGAAAAGAAACTCAATAGAAACGAATGATAAATGTTAACAAAATTGCAAACTAAGAGGCTTAATTGCTTGAGAAGTTTTAGTAGAACATCAATCTTGAATATATATTTGCCTATTGATGCAATATATGGGTTCTTCCTTGCTTCTTGGATTGATAATCCTAAACGAGTAGTGTCAACTTTTTGATTGAAATAAAACTATCAATTAGATACCAATTTTTATCATATGAAAATCAATCTCAAAAAGCAATAGAAAGTTTAACGACCATAGATTTCAAACTTTCATCCTTTGGCTTCTCAAGAAATTGCCTGATTTGTCCCATTTCATCAATCTTTAATAATCCAAATCAGAGGCAGGACTGCAGTTATTAGGGAAAATTCAATGAGTATATAAATATTTCAATTGATTTTTGCTTCAGGTGAGGCTATAATAGATCTAGCCTAAAGGCACATGCCATTTGAGGACTTAAAATGTAAGAAGATTTTTTCCATGAATTAGTTACCTATAATCTACTGGGAGACATGACACAGATGTGTCAGCCCTTGAGTACATATGCTTTTGCAAATAGTTATTCCATTTTATAAGGAAAGGACAAGGAGAAGACAAAGGAAAGCTATCTGCAGTAGAAAACAACTTAGACAAGTGAAATAGAAGGATCAATTATGCTTCAACCTGCACAAAGTCCATGTAATCCATTCGATATAGATGATCACCAGGCAATATCATAATGTTTTCAATTTGTCTATGTTTCACATCCTGCAAAGTTATCATGGATTTCTTAGTTGAAATTGATAAAGATCATACAGGGCTCCTATCCGGCTAAGATAATCTGACATTATTTGATCATGCAAGCATTCCAAGGTGAAGTTAAATTTGGAAATTGAGAAATATTTTCCATACCTCAAATAACTAGATAAATTGTCTCACAGCATCTGTTCTACCCTGAAACAATTTCTTTCCTAATTCACCAGGAATTTGTGTAGCAGCTAATACGTATCATGACAAATTGAGCTTAGGAGCATATGCAGTAGGAATTTTAAAAAACCTTTAAAATATATGAAACTTCATCAGGAGACTCAGTATATCTCAATAAATCCATCACCAAAGCTCACACCATTTCCTGTATTATACGTTCGATAAATGTGGCAGTTGAGAGAGTGAGAATTGAATTGGGTGAGGATGTAAATTTTGTTAGTTCCACTTTTGATGCAGTTTCTCATTAGAACATCAATCAGACTATAGCACTGTCCAATGTGTGCCTAAATACCATATGATGGTTACTAAATATTGTAAAATCTTAAAGGATAAAGACATACTCTTAAACTAAGTTTTTAATCAATTTAATTAATTCAACTTAGCTTACAGCTAGTTTAGCCCTTCTTTTAATAAGAGGAAAAAGTCTTGTTCCAGCTCCACCACCTAATATGATTGAAGCAACTGTCTTTGGATCAGCATCCTTGGGACCTGAAAGTGCTGCATTTCAAGTCCATGATCAAACAGATAAGAGGCACTTGATAATGACAATGTTGAATATTGTCTCAAAAGAAAGTAAAAAATGGAAGCTTGCAAAGTCAGAAATCTTACCTTATTAAATGTCAGAAATCTCAGCTTGCTTTCGGTGATTATTGACTCAACAATGGTGGCTTGATTGGAGGTTGGTGCAGCAAATTTTAACATGCATCCATGAAGTTCTTTATAAAAGAGAAGCAAATGAAGAAGAAGAGTAGAGAGCACAAAGAGAGCAAAATTTCTGGTGAAAGAAGAGAGAAGAAATTGTTAGAGTGAGAGAGACATTTTCGAAAGAAGAAGAAGAGAGAATAGTGAAAGGGAGAGAGAAAAGAAAAAAACTATTTATATATTTGTTTTTTGTTTTTTTTCTCTTTTCTAGTAGGAGTGTGTGAGCTTGGGTTAATTTGGGTCTCTTAAAAATTGAGTGATAAATACTATTGTATGCTCTCATTGATTATAGTGAAATACTCAGTCATCTCCAAACTAGATATAGGCATTGCTGAATCAGTATAAAAATCTTAGTGATCTTGTTACTGTTTATTTTCCACTCCAAAATTTGTTAACGTTTACACACAACAAGTAGTATCAGAGCTCCAGTTTTTTTGACTAGGGTGTTGTAGGAGTGAAAATTTGTTGAAGCTACAGTGTCGGTGCTACAATCCTCATGAACAATGCTAGTGCTACAGTTTCCGTGAACAGTGTTGATGCTACAATCTCCGTGAATAGTGTCAGTGCTACAGTGCTGTGAATAGTATCAGAACTACAGTTTGTGTGAACAGTGATTATAAACAACACGTATTTGTGAATAGTGACGAGTAGATGGCTGGAGGAAAAGTATATGACCAAGAGCGCAGAAAATCAGCTCTTCTTGAAGAAGCGACTCTTCCGATTTCAGTATCATCCAGGTATTTTTATGCACAAACACCTAAATGATTATAATAAAATACCTGCTGATTTAGCAAACCTTGATGTGAAAATTCCTAATGAGGTTAAGACACTATGTTTGTTAAATTCATTACCTAATGATTATGATCATTTGACAACTACTTTGTTGTATAAAAAATCTGAGGTCAAACTTGATGAGGTTTCTGCGGCATTGGTGAATCATAAGTGTCGCAAGAAGGAACTAAAGACTCACAATTCACAAACTGAGGCACTCACTGTAAGGGGACGAACAGAGGAAAGAAAACATAGGAAGCGGGGAAAATCTTGTCCAAAGTCACAAGGGAAGTTTCCTGCTAAAGAAGAATGCCTTTTGTCACCAAAAGGGTCATTGGAAGAGAGACTGCCCCAAATTAAAGAACAAAGAGAAGGAGAAAGTGGGTTCTGTAGTAAATGTTGCAAAATCTGGAGATGATGATTTCGAGTTTGCTTTGACTAGTTCATCTGTTGATGATCACTACAAGAAGTGGATTTTGGATTCAAGTTGCACTTATCATATGTGTCCCATTCGAAAATGGCTCTCTAGCTTTCAGGAGCTGGATGGTGGAGTTGGTTTTATGGGAAATAATAATGACTGCAAAACACAAGGGATACGCAAAATCTGTTTGAAAATGCACGATCGAACAGTCAGAGAATTGAGTGATGTTCGGTATGTACTGAATATGAAGAAAAATTTTATCTCATTAGGAGCATTGGAATCTAAGGGTAACAAGATCACCATAGAGAGTGGAGTTCTTAAAGCTGTGTATGGGGAACTTGTGGTGATGAAAGGTACAAGATGAAATAACTTGTAACTTTTTCAGGGATTACAGTTACTGGTGGAGCAGCTATCACTGAAGCTGCTAATGTAGATAGCTCAGATACTACAAGGTTATGGCATATACATCTTAGGCAAGCTGGTGAAAAAGCATTGCAAGGATTGGTGAAGCAAGGCTTATTGAAAGGTGCAAAGGCATGTAAATTGGAATTCTGTGAACATTGTATACTTGGTAAGCAAACTAGAGTGAAATTTGGCACTACTATTCACCACACCAAAGGCATTCTAGATTATGTTTATACTGATGTTTGGGGACCTTCCAAGAATGCATCTTGGGGAGGTAGCCATTATTTTGTATCCTTTATTGATGACTTCTCTAGAAGAGTATGGGTGTACACCATGAAGCATAAAGATGAAGCCTTAAAGATATTCTTGAAGTGGAAAAAGATGATTGAAATGCAAACCAGTCGAAAGATCAAGACTCTCAGATCAGATAATGTTGGTGAATATAAGTCTGATCTTTTTTTTTGCAAGTTTGTCAAGATGAGGGTATTGTAAGGCATTTCACGGTTAGGGAGACACCAGAACAGAATGGGATGGTAGAGCATATGAACCGTACTTTACTTGAAAAAGTTCAGTGTATGTTGTCTCATGCTGGTTTTGGAAGGTATTTCGGGCTGAGGCAATTATTTATGCAAGTCATATTATTAATCGGTTGCCTACTACTGCGAACAAAGGCAAAACACCCACGGAGGTATAGTCTGGTAAACCTTGTACTGATTACAAGTGTTTACACATGTTTGGTTGTCCTGCTTACTATCATTTCAGGGAAAACAAATTGGATCCAAGAGCAAAGAGAGCTCTATTTATGGGTTTTAGCACTGGCGTGAAGGGATATCGACTTTGGTGTCCAGATGAGAAGAAATTTTGTTGTAAGCAGATATTTGACTTTTGATGAGACTGTTAGGGTTAATCAGAATGAGAATAATGAAGGGGAGGTACCTACCTAAGAACCACCACAGCAACAAGATTCTATTGCAACCAGAAGATCCAAAAGGGAAATTCGAAAGCCTGCTCGGTTTACTGATATTGTGGCATATGTGCTTCCAATTTTTGAAGATGATATTCCATCCACCTACAAAGAAGGTTTTAGGAGTTCAGAGAGCATGGAGTGGAAGAAATATATGGATGAGGAGATGAAATCTCTTCATAAAAATAAGACTTGGAAGCTGGTTCAGTTACCAAAAGGGAAGAAAGAAATTGGTTGTAAATAGATATATGCATAATCTAGGAAAAGGACATTGGAAAGTTGTGAAATGGATTCTACGGTATATTCTGGGTACTGTGGATATTGATTTATCATTTCAACAAGATGAAGTTAATGGTAAATGTGTTGTTGGATATGTACATTTTGATTATGCAGGTGATTTGGACAAGCGTAGGTCCACTACAAGTTTTTTATTCACTCTTACTGGAGGGCCAGTGAGTTGGAGATCAACTTTGCAATCTACAGTTGCTTTATCAACTATTGAGGCAGAATACATGGTAGTAACAGAAGCTATTAAAGAAGACATCTGGTTTCAAGGGTTTCTTGATGACTTAGGGGTCCATCAGGACCATGTGGATGTTCATTGCGACAGTCAAAGCGCTATTTATTTATCAAAGAATGAAGTTCATCACGCACGTACAAAACACATTAATGTGGGGTTCCATTTTGTTTGTGAGATTATTGATGAGGGAGATATTCTTCTTCAGAAGATTGGGACTGTCGACAATCTTGCTGATATGTCGACAAAACCAGTTTTGTTACTCAAGTTTAAGCATTGCTTAGAATTGATTGACATTTGTAAAATTTGTTGATTGCCCGATAGGGGATTAGGAGACGACCATTGGGAATTCCACTTCGTGGATTTAAGCCAAGGTGGAGATTGTTGAGTATTGTCTCAAAATCAAAAATCTTAGCTTCTCAAATTCAGAAATTGTAGCTTGCTTTCGGTGATTATTGAGTCAGAAATGATGGCTTATTTTTCGATGGATTTTGGTGCAGTTGGCCATCACCTTCACCTATTGAATTCTCTATAAAAGAGAAGCAACAACAACGAAAGAGTGAGAGTGAGATGAGAGCAAAAGATTTATATTGTGAGAAGATAGTAGAAGATTTCTAGTGTGAGAGAGAGCAAAATATTTCCAGAGGAAGGAGATAGTAGAAATTTCTAGGAGAGAGAAGAAAAAACATATATATATATATATTCTCTTTCTAGTAGGAGTGTGTGAGCTTGGGTTAATTTGGGTCTTTTTGAAAAATTGAGTGATAAACACTATTGTATGCTCTCATTGATTATAGTGAAATACTCAGTCGTCTCCAAACTGG
>JANTPM010000004.1:5857815-5868557 GCA_025434745.1 Erythroxylum divaricatum | reverse complement strand
CCAATAGGTAACAAGTTCATTTGTGATCTTGTTAAGGGACCTCTGAGAACTGTTAAATCATATCCAGTTTATTTCATTAATGACTACAAATATCATACAGAAGCTCATGGTCATAGCATGGCAATAATAAATAGTGGAGTTTCCATACGAGGAGATTTCATAGATTACTATGGTAAAATCATTGAGATACTTGAAGTTGAGTACCTTGCGTTGTCAATTAAGCGAACTGTGATATTTAAGTGTGATTGGTTTGACCCCACTCTAAATGTTAGAACAAAAGTGCATTGCCGATACAATCTTGTTGAAATCAACTCACGCAAAAGATTGAAACATTTTGAACCTTTTGTTTTGACTATGCAAGCGAAACAGGAGTTTTATGTCCCTTTTCCCAATATACGACGAGATAAGTTAGATTGGTTGGCATTTTCAAAGTTAAACCTAGAGGTTTTTTTCAATCACATGGAAAAGGAGAAAGAGAATTGAAAGTGAAATGTTTCAGGAAGATGCTTATTTTATAAATGCATCTGTGACATATGATGATAATAAACCATTGGACGATCCATCAGATGAATATGTTGAGATTGCATTTGGAGAGGGGGAAGATGGGCAAAGATCTGAAGAGGAGCTGGATTTTGATTCTTATTCTTCAGAAAATGAAGATGAATGTAATTTACAATTAAGTTATGATAGCGAGTAATTTATGTATGTAGTGGAACATTTTTTTCCTTTGACATGTAAGATGTACTCAAACTTTTCAATATATTCCGTCAAATATTTAATTCAAATTCTTAATCAAGGAATGTCTACTTGGCATCTGGTTCTAGATGGTAGTAATTAATTCCATTGGGAGGAATGTGGCAAAATTGTCCCTACCGAAGGAATAAAGGATGTAGAAATAATCTCCACTTCTTTAAGTAATGATCGTTTGCCTTCTATGATCGATCTTTTACTTTAAGGTGTATAATACCATCTAAACAACGTCACTTTCCTTATTATGTACATCTCAATTCAAACATATGAAGTTGTTATATTAACATTTCATGGAATATATTGCATGTTGTTTTAAGCTTTTATGAATCTCGAAGATGACATGTATGCTGAAGGAGGCGGAAGCAATGACATAACGGTCAATGAAGGATTAAGCAAATCGGTTGTTTTGGAAAAGTTGGCAATTCCATAGAGCTCATCTGGAAATTCACGTACGTATAGGTATTTAGGATAGGTTCCATTATCCCGTTTTTAATATGACAATATATAAGTTCCTTCCTATTGTGTTGTAGGTAAACTGTTTCTGAACATTTTACTAACAAGTTTAGCAATAGCGAAAACGCTGTTGCAAGAAGGTATTCAAAACCAAACACATGCGAGAAGAACTTTTACTGTTTCCATTGGAGTGTTCGTACATGCGAGAAACCTTCTCGGGAATCCAGTTGTCGGGGATTCGTTTACCTTTACCGACTCTCATGTGACTTGGAATCCAATCAAAAAATAATATCATTGTCATGTATCTTTGCAATTCATATGATTGTGTTACGAACTAATTATATTATTGTGCTATAACTATAACAATTATTCTTATAACTAAATTAGTAGTTATGATATGAAACAAATCACTTGATTTCCTTTTACATATATTGTGTAAAATATTAGATTTAGAATCAAATTTTTATATTTCAAGGAGAATTCAATAAACAAAGAATTTCAGGTACAAATATGGGACCAAAGAGACAACGTGAGTTCATGTGGCCCAGGCTTAGAGGCATGTTTGGAGGGACTTACTGTGAAGGTGGCCCATCACAGCCTCCAGCTGCAACTGAGTCACCATCACCACCTCCAGCGCCTACAATTACAAGAACAACATCACCTGCAACTGCTGATACGCAACAACCCAATACTCATATATCATCCAGTACAATTATGGAGAATGAAAGAGACGAGATCTACCCTAGATTTGAGGGTCCTGATGGAAGAAAGCATATAAAAATAGCCGATAAACTATAAGTGAAATCGCATGAAACACTATATATGTTTATCATTAACTTATAGTTTTAAATTTTTGCTAATTTATGAACTTATTTGTTCTTATATTAGGTTCATTCCGTATGGACCATGTTCAAAACATATGGCATCTACATTTAAAGAGAGGATTGATCCTGAGGGTTATGCATGGAAGAAGATCTCTCAAGCCACAAAGGTATTTTATTTTTAAGAGTTTGAGGTACAATATGCAATTAATTTTCTTTTTTCATTTTTTTTGTATACATTAATAACATACATATAAATAGATTATAAGTTATCAAATTTGTTCCTTTTATTTTCAGAAACATTTTTACTGGAGTTCTGCTATCGATGGGATAATACATAGTGTATGGGAGTTGCGAGCTCGTACACGTTATCACGACTTTATTAATCAGATACGCAATGTTGGTGTATGGCCCTCTTTTATTTCTGAGCCCACATGGAGTCGTTGGCAGGAGTACTGGACATCACCTGAGGTAATGATCATATCAGGTCGTAACTCCACCAACAGACGTGGTAGTTTAGAGGCAGACAATCTTCCCGTTCATACGGGAGGATCAATTACTCACTACCAACATACAGAGAGACTTGTAAGTATATAAATATTACATTTATATTCTTAATTTTTACTTTGTTATGTTTCAATGTAAATTGATGTGTGAATGTTGTGATGAACATATATGTATAGTATGCCTAATGATCATGACTGTGTCGAGTAATTTGCTAGTGCCATTTATTGTTGTGTTGAGTACTTTGCTTTCTTGAACATGGGGTAATATCATAAAAACAGAAGAAACTCTGCCGAAATTTTTATAAATTCTAGTTTAACTTATAACATTTTGTTGTTATGTAGGAAAAGTCTATGAATGTTAGGCCTACACCCCGTCAGTTGTTTTTACACACTCACACTAAAAAACATGACAATGTGACATTCGTCATCAGCCGATGTCGAGAACTAAATGTATGTGAATTTCATAGTTTAATATTCAATCTTAATAATTATCGCTTACTAATTATAAAATAAACATTGCTTCCTAATACGACCAAATACAACAATCAATTGAGCAACAGTCACAGAATGAACAAGCTGTTGATGAGACCCAGGCATATTTTGATGCAGTGGGTGGTAGGGATAGTCGTGGAAGGATCTTTGGCCTAGGCTCATGTGCCAACATATTTTATTCACAGTCCTCTATGTCCACTACAACAACATCTAGTTCACAGTCGATAACACAACGTATCAACCAGCTTGAGTCCACAGTTCAGACTTTGATGGAAGTAATAAGTATGCTTCAAAATGGCATAGACCAAATGAAATCGAGGGATACAGACTCACATCAGCCACGCTCACCAGGACAATAGAATTGATGTTTTCATTAATTTGGTATTAATTTATTTACTATTTAATGTTTTAATTATCAATTAGGAAATCTTTTTTTCTTTTTATGGTCATTTAATTTTCTGTTTAAACAAATTCCATGGGTTGACAGATCCAAAATTTATGTAAGGATAATTTATAATTGTTGACATTGAAATCAAATTTTACGTCGAGATTTTCAAAACAATTGTCATTCAACAAGACATTTACAGAGAGTTAAAAATGACCTCAGCGAGCATACAGCTTCGACCTTTGGATTAAGCTATCAAGGTTACATTTGAAGAAGGACAACAATTAGCCTAGTTTGATCACAATTACCGACGATTTGTTGTTACCATCGGCATTTGAGTTGCCTCAAATCACCGATGGATTACGCAAACCGTTAGTAAGGATTGACATATATACTGACGGTTTCCATCGATATATTACTACCAACTACACCGACGGTTTCATTAAATCGTCGGTAAAAATTACCGACAGAATTGCTCGTATCGTCGGTAAAGTATACCGATTGTGTCCGTGCCGATGAAAGTCTCCGTCGGTCTATTCCGTCGGTAAATATCATTATCGACAATAACTCCTCTGTTTCTGTCGGTAAATTTCTTTGGTAATGCCCCTTCTTCTTGTAATGCATCGACCCTAGATAATGAGTTCGAGCTCTATGTTGTCATTAATCTTAATAATTATTTCAAGACCTTGACCAGGGCGATTGAATGAGTGAGAAAAAGGAGTTTTCTAAGTCATTCACCAATTATTAATGATCGACATGTAACATAATTGGTTATCTAATAGAGTTTGACAGTTAAACCATACCTTAAGATAATCTGGAGTTGTAATGATGGAAGGTAATAATATATTATCTTTAACTAGGTTTTGTCTTTGTAAGATTATTACTTCACACTATCTGGTCGTTGAAGAGTGTTGTTAAATGATAACTTTGATTAGTAATTAATTGAATTAATTATTACTGACTTAGTAATAAACATGTATGGTTACACACTTACAAGTGTAATATTTTCTGTTTATGATTATTTAATTTATTATGAGATAATTTATGAAATAATCTATATGGCATATTATTATTATTTTGCTAATACAAAAAATATAATTAATAGTAGAAATTTTCTTGTATGAAATAAATGAATAAAATAAAATAAATTCATTTTATTTCATTTTATAAATAGTAATAATTTAAAAAAAAAGAGAGGTCACGTGACGTGACCCTGTATTAGGTGTTTATGTTTTGGTTATATATTTAACCAAAACCAAATGACATGATTGTTAACTTTTTTTTCAAGTTTTGAAAAACAATAAACGGTAACAAAGAAGATAGCGTGGAATCTTTAATATAGTTCATTATGGACATGCATGAAAAAGTTAGTAAAAGAGAAAAGGTGTTTTCTTTCGTTTTTTTTTAAGTTGATAAGAAATCGAAGTGAAAAAGTGAAATATAAATATTTTTCATATTTGTCTTTTGTAAATGGAAAAAATAAATAAGAGAAAAGTATGAAAAAATTGTTTTCTCTATCCTTAAAAAAAGAATTCTTTAAATTTATCAATAATCATGTCATGAGTGGAAAGCAGGATATATTTTTCGGTATAAAATATATAAAAACTTCATATTTTCAAATTTTAGTATTGGTTAATTCATCACAAATTTTATATATTTATTTTTGTGTATTTTGATTATTAATATGTTTATTAAACGTAATAGATAAATATAGAATTGCAATTTTTTGTATTTCCGTTTTCGATCCTTCAAATTGTGCATATATTAAGTTTAGAATGTACTCTGCTTTGAATATGCTATGTGGTTTGCATTTTTTGTTTTAAAAAAGAAAGTTTGCTTCATCTGAAATTCCAGAAGCAAGTTTATTTTGGAAGTAAAAATTAAAAAAGAGGAGAAAAGAACATATCACATATGTTGAAGCTGCCTAAATTACATCTTTATGTCTGAAGAGCACTCAACCATGCGCAACGGGAACATTCTCAGATGACTCATGCGAGCGTTGCAGCACCTCATACAGTTGCTTCAGAGCTTTGTCGTATGATATAAACCCCATGAACCAGAATTCGTAACCATCTGTGGTCACTAGTTGGATGTATTTCTCAGATGGGTTCATTCTGTTTGTAGAAGGATTAACTGTTCTCAGCTGATGAAGCTGCACTCCCATCTGGAGATACCCAACAAGTTCAACAACGTGTTAGAGATTGATGTCAGGAGATTGAAATTCAATATCCAATGACTTTCTAGCAATTTTCAAGCACAGAAATCAAACTCAGAGCACAACTTGACTTGGAAAAAACCTGGCAACTAGGCTGACAGTACCTGCAGAACCTATCCTAAGTCTCACTGGAACTAATGTTCAGGCAATATCAATCGTCAAGCTTTCTCAAAAACTTACTTATTTTCAACCTTAAAAGTGTATTAAGTTTGGTTGTATTCAAAAGGCGGAACTATGTCAACTTTTAAGCAACAGCTTCTGAAAAGGATGTAGAAATTTATACCTTGTAGTACATCCATTGCTGCTGTCCAGTGGCAGAATAGGAAGAGAAGGGACTGTTGCTGCAAAAGGCCACTCTTTTAGTTGATACATAAAGGGTTCCACTAACAGGTCCAGATGAAGTTGATAAATAGCAAACAAAAGTTTTTAAGAGCTTCTCTTCAGTAATGAACCCAAATTTCTGTTGGAATACTTTGTCATGCCCTCCTTCAGCGAGCACCTTTGTTCCTTGAGTAATCCTCGACAGTGCTGCCTCCGTGAAGCTTGGACTAACTTTGACTGAAGAGATTACAAGTTATGAAACAAAAGACAAAGCAAAAGAAAAACACAGTTTCCCATTTTGCTGAAGAAAAGATCATGAAATCAAGCCAATAAAAGGAAGCCTCATGCTAAAAGATTAGTTGCCTTTTTTTCCACTGATTACGTAGTTGCTTAAGCACACTACTGAAACCAATGTCATGCAATTACTGGAATTCCAGAAACAAGGCTTAATTCTTCCTTCTTTCATACTCAAGAACAGCACAATTCTGCTCCTAAGGCCACCTGAGTTAATTAGGTGATCTTCCAAAGATTGGCTGCGTTTGACTCTTAAATTCCCGACGAAGATCACACATAGGATCAACTATTCTTTTTCAACATGGACGAATTATTCAATTTTAGGTAGTACTTCTATGTTGGATCCCAGCTTTGAAGAAACAACAATCAGTTAACTGGTAAGCGACAAATCGAGGTTTTTACCTTTCCAACAATATGTTAGCAAGAAGATTTGATCGTTGAAAAATACCAACTAAAATATATGAAGTAACTATGGAGAAGGTAAAAGACTTACAATGTTGCCAGATATTATCTGCATAAACCTCAGCTTTCCTACTTGCATCTTCAAACCTTCTTCCACACTGATTGAACGCATCACATATCTTACTCTTCGGTCCTGAAAAGGGAAAAACATAAAGTTATTAACTATAACCATTTAGAATCTTACAAAAACCAATTCATTAAAGATTCCAACAAAACTGAACCACTACGCTTACGTCCACCATTTGCTCCGTTGCCACTAGGTGGTACAGGAGTCATCTGAACATAAGGGTTGTCATTGTTATGATGATTAGCCATGCTACGACGATGGGCCAACAAGCGAGAAACCACCTGCTTATATGCTAGTTGCGACAAAGCTACCGCCACCACTTTCTCTTATTCTCTATGATCCTGTACTGCTTCTGGGTATTGATCGATAGTGACGGAGGTCACTTTTTTATTCTTTGTCTGGGTCAAAATCGGTTCGAGGAATTTGTCTCAGAACGGACGTAAATCAGAATGTTGATGATAACGAAACGCTAAGCTATAAACAATGCAACTTTGCTTTAACTCGTGGCAAAAAGCCAATGTGAAATCGTTGACTCGAGGTGGGTGCAACTGCTTTTTCGTCTTTTTAGCTTGGCTTTAGCAGCTTATTTCGGTGATTCCATTTCCATAGATAAGTCGAATATGTTCGAATGATTACGTGCACAAGTACTGTAGATTAAGGATTAGTAATGAGTCCACGGAAGCTTCAGGTTAAAATAAGCTCGTGGAGATAAGCATCGATCGTTTCTGAGAAAAGAGAACGTCTATTCAATAAAAACTTCATAATTCTATATGAATAAAGAGAAGATAATGTCTATTCAATAAATAATTTAATTTTTTTCTTTCTTTTAACATAAACGAATATATTATTTGATATATTAACATAATCTTTTACTAAATTTATTTGTTATTTAGATGTTTAATGTTGATAATCTTAACAAAAATTTAATAGAGGGAATTTTAATTTTAAAATTGTCGTTTATAGGAGGAGATAAATTGTAAATATTCACTTTTTATCATATTTCTAAATTAATGTTTAATAATAGTAAATTTATATAAAATAATTTCACACAACCACTAGTGAAAATGAGTAAGGAAAGAGAGTTAAAGTTGATTTATAATTTTTGGATTATATTCATTCTCTAAACTCAACTTGAGAACTTATTATTTTCTTTATTTAATGAGCTAAAAGTAACCCTTCATACAATATCTTATCTCTCTCTCTCTCTGTCTCACTCAAATAAAGGTCATTTTGGTCTTCTCACCTTAATTTCATTCTTGTCTCCTATCATCTAATCTCAATAATCGGAAAATATGTCCTATTTTTAGTAATGTCAACTTCTGCAATTTCTCTTCACTTTAATAAATTGATGCTCTCATCACTACCTGCTCCAACGCCCTCTCCTTTGCCATCCATCACCATCTTTGCATCCTTAATCCCCCCAAGTCTCAAACTCCTTCAACTACTAATCCACGTACCTCAAATTAACATGTACCAGGCTTAAAATTTGAACTAGTTGCACCCAACTTGCCTATCAACTTGAGGTTTAATCGGAGAAAAGTGGTGGAAGGGTCCTCCGAAAGCTTTCTCTAATACTTGTCTCCATCTAAGTCGAATGGTAGGGAGATAGTGTCCCTAAAGATTGTAACACTTCAGGAGGGAGCTAAAGGCCTGGACATCTACTCTTACTAGTTTTTTTTTTTTTTTTGGGAAATCAACCACCTTTTCTTGCAATACCAAGATGGAGTTTAAAATCATAAAAGGGAAAGGACTGGAAGAAGTTTTATTAACTATAGATAACTTGTTCCTGTTCAAGTTAAGTACTGAAAAAGTAGCCAAGAAAGTTCTTAAAGTAGGCCCTTCACACATGCAAAGTACCCCCTATTTTTCTTTAACCTTAGAAACCAAGCATCACTTTAGATAACATCACCCAAGAAAATGTTCCTATACATATCAACTTTCATGGAGTCCCGCTTGAGTACTGGTCAACAAAAATTTTGAGTTTAATTTTTAGCTATATTACGCGGCCTATGTGCTTGAATGAGATGATAGCACTGAGGAAAAGAGTTGGGCTTGGTAAACTTTGCGTGAGTATGGAATTAAGTAAGGAGTTTCCTAAATTGGTGCCATTTATGAGACTGAGAGAGGGAAACATATTAGTAGAAGACTATATCCATATTACTTACTAATGGAAGCCCACCTTTAAGCAACAAAGCAAGTAATGCAGGGCTACCAAAAAAAAATTCAAAAGAGGAGACTATGAGGAGTTCATGGGGCTAGACGTGGGGGGTAAGCAATCAAAAACACTAGAGGTAGCTCCTATAATTAAGGCTATCAAGGAAATGGTAAGCTCTGAAAAGGTGCAGGAGGAGAAAATGGTGAAGTTAATTAGCAAGGACAAGACTATTAATGATTAACACTTTACGACAGAAGCTAGCTCAAGCAACTATACCCCCGTCTGCTCAGTAGTGGAGTAATCATAAATGGCCCGAAGTAGCAAATCACTAACAAAAACAATAAAGGGATAGGGTTGAAGAATTTACGATCGATACAAGAAGAATAGCAGGGAAAAGGAATAAGGTTGGTAAAGCTAACAAAAATCCCCAATGTCATTAATATGGAATATTAACAACATAAATTGCACTAAAAGGCAATAAGCCTTAAAAGGGTTCATGTTGGACAATACCCTTATGTTATTGGGTTACTTGAAACCAAGCTAAACAAGTAGAAATTTGCAGAGAATGCCTCCTTTATACAAATAATGGAAAAAGAGACAAATCACAACATTAGAGGGTGTAAATCCTTTCTATATATAATGAAATTTTCCTTAATAAAGGAAGACATCAAGAAGTTTAAAAATAACATCAGTAAATGCATGCACCAAAGTGTAATATAGGCCAAAAGGAAATTAGAAGTGATATGTGCTTAATTAATTGTACATTTACTCCTTAACACTTAGTAATTGATGCTATAAAATGTTTAACAAACTCATTTGTCTTCATAGAACAAGAAGGAGATGGATTAGGGTGAAGATGAGATAAGAAAATCTAAGAAAATGAACAACTTGCATGACCTACAAGATGCAAGGTCGTCCATAATTTCGAAAGAAGCATTATTTTGAAGATGCACAGTTGGATGCACGATCGTGCATCAAATCGTACATCTTTCTAATAACCTAATTTTTGGTATAAATCGACATTTGAGAGGCTAAAGGAGTCATAGAGCATGAGAAGGGGTAGAAATCTTCCTTCTTCCGGTTCGATGGTGAAATCGAAGTCGAGGATTGCATTTAAACATCTCTTTATTCATCATTAAATCTCTCTCTCTCTCTAAGGATTGTTTATGTTATTCTTTGCTTATTGATTTGTGTATTTGTTTAAGGATGATCTGAATGTTTCTATTAGATTGTTTTTATATAAACTCATTCTTAGAATCTCAAATACAATACGTAATAGTTGTACTTTGGATTCATTTGTAGCAACTAATAGTATTGATATGTTAAATGACTCGAGCTTGTGTGATTGTTGCCTAGATTAATCTATTTTCTTTATTTGTAATGTGGGTAACCAACTAAATTTAGTGAGCTTGTATTAGATTGTTCGATAGCTAGGTTTAGTTAAAAAGCTTATTTTGATTAAACATGAACTAAGGAAAAACTGGGGGCTAATAAAGATTATTACTAATCTATGACTAATAGTTTCTAAAAGTGGTGTGAAAACAACAAGTCAATGAAGTATGTTTATTTGTATATAGGTTGAGATTGAACCAAGAACCAGATTCCAAAATCATTCATCATTTTTTTCACTTTTATGCCTATTAATTGGATTTGCTTTCCTCAGTTCAATTTTACATTATTTTGTTATTTGCATCCAACCAAACAACACCCCCCTGTTGGACCCCAATTTTTAAGTAGAATTGGAAAATATTCAGTGAAATTAAATGAGTGGTTTTATGTAAGTATTGTGAAATAAAGGTATTTGTGCTTTGAAGAAATTCA